>VZSC01017597.1:0-67389 GCA_013398225.1 Steatornis caripensis | reverse complement strand
CCAGCCAGTCATGCCATCATAGAAGGCTATCAGATTGGTCAAGCAGGATTTTCCCTTGGTGAATCCATGTTGACTACTCCGGATAGTCTTCTCCTCCTCCTTGTGCTTAGAAATGACTTCCAGAACGAGCCGTTCCATCACCTTTCCAGGGATGGAGGTGAGACTGACTGGCCTGTAGTTTCCCGGGTCCTCCTTCTTGCCCTTTTTGAAGATTGGAGTAACACTGGCTTTCCTCCAATCCTCAGGCACCTCTCCTGTTCTCCACGACTTTTCAAAGATGATAGAGAGTGGCCTAGCAATTACCTCCGCCAGCTCCCTCAGCATGCGTGGGTGCATCCCATCGGGACCCATCGATTTGTGCATGTTCAGTTTGCCTAGCTGCTCTCTAACCCAATCCTCATTGACCAAGGGCAAGAGATTCATCTCCTTATGTCACCTGAAGCACATACAAAACTTGTACAGAGAGTAAAGAGCTTTCAAATTATTTCAGTACTTTCTAGTTCCTATAAAAGAGACTAGAGAGTTCCAGGAACTGTTCTTGAACAAGATTTTCCACAGGAAGGCAGTAGGTAGGTTTTAGTAACCGCTCTTAGCACACTGAGATGGTATCTTGTTTACAAGCCACCGTTTCCTCCTTATTCATCTCAGTAACTGGACGAAGTAGAGCTCAGTATTCCCACCAAAGGAATATCAACTGTCCCCAGAGCAACGACAGGGTTAGGGTGTGAATTAGTTGGCACTAGAGGAAAATACTCTAGAAGAAATTTGAGATTAGTTTCACATTTCTGAAATATCAAGGGAAATTTATATCAAAAGTAAGAAATTCCAAATATTAACCTTGTTCATGTGTGTGTGGAGATGCAGGGCATGTTCTCCAAAACTTGTGCCTTTTTGTGCTTGCCTACAGTGGAAACTGCGAAGATTTGTCTGTGTGCTGGGGAACAAATGAAAGTGATGCAGAGGGAAGCAGAGCTGTGCTGTAAATTCTACAACCATTTTTATTTTATTCATAGACATACATCTTGGAATCCTTAATCAGCTTGTCCCCCCAGAACTTGTCATAGCAGGCAGTAATAAATCATTCAGGCATTCACTCAGTCATTCACTTCGTAAGTCCCACTGAGTGTAGTGTATCTTGAGACTGCTATGAATGTATGCAACACTGAAAATACAATAGAGTTATAAAACAAACAAATCATGCGGGAGATGTCCTGCTATTATGATCATAGTAGTGCTAAAAGTGTTCAAGGAAAAGAACACAATTCAGTATGAAGCTAAAGAAATAAACCCTCCTTATCAACACGACTGCAAAGGTTGACAAAATTATAAAACATTGTTTTAATATTCCTCCATGGGTTTTTCCATCTGGCAAGAAACTACAAAGAACGCAATATAGAAACTGTGACACATTCAGCTTCTGCTTGATCTTGTGTAATCTCCAGCTCCATAGCTGGGAGTACATGTATGATGGTATCACACGTACGTTTTCGAGGGCAGATGGGCTTCAAGCTAATAGATCTAAATTAGGAGGAGCTTCTGCAAATCAAGATGTATTTTAAACTTCGCCATGGTGTGGAGTCTTCTGAAGTTCCCATCGATATCCTCTCTCTTTCAATAAAAACCACAGAGCATAACTTACTTGCATTCAGCATCTGTCTAGCCATTAGTGAATGCAAGGTTCGAAGCAACTTTCCTGTTTATTAGAGTTCACCTTCTTTAGACATTGTTAGCGTAGGACCTAGAAAATTTATGTGGTTGGTTTAATTAGTATCTGTGGAATGGGATTTAATTTTTAACATCACACACTCCTTTCCCAGTACCTCAATAAATCAACAGCAGATTGACACAATGTAAGAGTAGCTTTATGCAGTAACTAAACATAGCTGAGATGCATATAGTTCAGTGACAATTGTTCATTAGCAGGAAAGCTCATTCAGGAGCTATCTGCCTCTTGTTCAGTTGAGTACGCATATATTCAACACGTCTGAATCAAACACAACCTTGTGGATTTTTGCCCGGGCTCACTTATATACATAGATCATGAAAAAGGGCAACATAGTGATCATGTTTTTGGGGAAAGGGAGATTTTTACACTGGCAGATTTGAAAAAACATTTTCCTCGGGAAAAAGAATACATCCTGGATCAGCTGAAATTCAAACCTGGTTTCTGGTTGTGTATCATTGTTTGTATGCTATTCATAAATGGAAATCAATACCCTACTAGCACAACAGCTTATCTATTATGAAAATGTTAAACAGTGCTATTCTTCTATTGCTTTTTAAGAGATGATGAAGAAAACGCTATTTTATAAATAGAGAGACAACACAATATATTTCCCATTCACTTTGGGAGAACACAGATCCTGAGTCTTGGAGTTTATCAACAGAAAAATCTTTTAAAAATGTTTGTAAAACACTTGCATTGTGTGACTACGGATTACAAAACTGTGCAGGCGTACCCATGAGCAGACATCTCTCAAGCTTTTTCAAATGAGTCAGCATGAAGATAGCCTTTCCTCACAGTAATACCTGACCTCAAGATTAAGTCACCTGGCTTTTGTTTTCCATTCATTTTACGAATGTATTTGGTTTGCTTATTAGGTAGGTTTTAAATATACCAGCAACACTACATATCATACAACATTGCGACTACTGGACAAGCTCAGCAATAAAAGGAAAATGAGATTTATAGCCGTTACACCATTTACTTTATTATGGAACAGAGAGGCATTACCTCGATACTTGCTATAAACTCAGATGTTCAGAGATTGCTAGGCTTGTCCCCAAGATGTGTACCTCCACAAGAAAACTGCAATTTCTATTCTCATTTGCATGTCACATAATTTATAAATTAACATAGCACAGACTGGTATGAATATCTGCTCCTGCTGTGACTATAGTATCAACTAAAAAGGCTGGTTCTGGCAAAAATAACAGAGTAAATCTACAGAATATTTCATGGTATAAGTCCATCATCCAGGAGTGCTAGAGAGGAAAACAAAAATTCCCTGAATATTTAAGCAAACCTAAACTTCCTATACCTGTTGTGGAATGGTTGAACAACCTGACAGAAATCAGAATATATAACAATAAGGCATCAAATCAGTACTTACAGCTAGAGAATATCAGAGGACATGAGTGTTCATCCATTGGGAAATTGTGCAGCTGCAGCTGGCACTCAGCATTGATGGTAAGCCTGTGGAGAAACCAAACGTCTGTTACTACACATCAGCAGAATGAACAGTCGGAGGAGGAAGCAGGGTATCATGCAAGAGCACTTTGATAACCATAAGGCCTGAAAGGAAAGGACTATATCTGCAGATTGTTCATTGGCTATTTAGACCTAATCCAAAACAATTATAAATATCTAAACCCACAGGTAATTTCAGACACATCATTAAGACATTCTTGATCCCAAGATATCTGCTCATATGTTTTTCTCTAGACAATTCATCATTGAAAGACACGGGATGGAAACGACTGTTCTTCCCAAAAAAACCAATAGGAAATATGGCTGATGTGGTCATATGTAATTTCACAAAACTAAAACTTCATAAAGAATCTTATAAGGAACATTCTCGATATTTACTTATAGTGTGAACATAAAATTCTTTCAGACATTTTGGGTTGTCTCTCAAAAACTTAATAAATCTCCGTATGCCATTCTCAATTGCACAGATGTAACAAACAGATCCACAGAAACGTCTCCAGCATCCCTTGAAAGCTTGGTTTACACGATATCCCTAACACAAAGGACGCTATGAATGGAGTTGATTTTAAAATTACTGTTAAAAACATATAATCTTCAATCTGATATCTTACAAAGTAAATCTATTTATTCAGGTAGATTGCATTAAGTGCTAGTTTATTATACAGTCTTTTTCAGGAAACAGGTACCACATGAATCGCATGCCTGAAATAATGCAGCAAGTGTAGGGCATGAGGTTTTATTGTTGGTTTCTGCTTTTTCTTTTGTTTTTTAAACTAATTCTAAAGATAACAAACTGGATTGGAAAAGGTTTGTGTCTCAAATTTAGGGTGGCACAGAGAAAACCTCTGTCTTGGAGGTCACCTGTGAAGAGCCTAACAGTGTTTTTGCCCTGACAACAAAAGAGGATTTGTAGCGTTACAGAGGGAGTGCATTCGCACCCAAGAGCAGGCAGGGAAGAAGAGGAAAAGGCATGGAGCACGATGGAACCTTGTACACTTTCTCCTGAGTACAGAATACTTATCAGCACTTGACAGTACCAGGGCATACAGTAGTTACCACTTCCATGCCGTACCAATTCTCTGTGCTCACTTAAGTCAGATAAATTGTTTTTGAATTACACAGTGCTATCAATGAAGAATGACCATTCTAACAGCTCCTGCTATGCAAAAAGGAGATTCATCTGAGTGGGTGAAAAGGATTCAAAATATCTTTCATAAACTAAAAATGCTCTTTCAAACAATCCACTGGGTCAAATATTACCCCTTTTTTAGCTGCTTTAGACAAATTTTGCAGTCCATTCAACAAATAGTTTTTTTAATGATAGGTATGTAAGTGTAACTACTATTAGGTAGATACTCAACTTGTCGTGAAATACTGAAATGGGACTTAACAGAAAAAAAACAAGAAAAAAACCCAACAGCTCCAGCCAAGGGGGTATTGGAGTTGACATCCTAATCACCGAAGTCTTTAGCTAAAGGATATTGAAATAAGCAAGAACTCTGTCACAGTGGAGCAAGCCTAAGAAGGGAATGGCACTAAAACTGTCAGTAGCTTTTCCAGTTGTTTAATTCCTTTCTTATTGTTTGCCAAAGACCTGCTGTTGGAGCCCAACTGCAATTGCTAGTACGATCAGAATACGCTGTTGCATCGAGAGGGCTGAACACAATCACTGAAGAAAATGTAGCATGAAAGGGATGATTTTAAAAATGTTTGCCATATAGAATATGGCTTATGGCAAAACTCCCTTCTGAGCAATTTGTCTCTTCCATAAGTAAACACATATTTAGATTTCCACAGGCTTTTTTAATGCAAATATATACAGTATTTTTAATACCATACAGTCGATGGTATCACAAAGATTAGAAAAACTCTAAGAGCCTTTCCTCCAGCAATTCACCCTTGTGATGAGATATGACAGACTATCTTTCAGCTTGAACTATTTGAACTATCAAATATTGGCATTAGCATGAATCTAGAAATACTTCATCCAGCCCCGCATCTAACTGTGATCAGAAAGGTTTCTGACAGGTTTTATGGGACTAAATTTCCTGATTTTATTACGAGCACTAAAAGGCCCAACCTCTACAATTTAGACAGACCTATTCCCAATTCTCAAGGTTTCTTTTCCAGAAAGACAAGACTTTGTTTTTTACATTCAGCAGTATTTAAGCCTGAATATTTCAGTGTTTGTCAAGCACAGTCAGGTAAGCATCAGGAAGAAAATGGCAGAGAAGACTAAAGACCACTGAAAATTACTACTACTATGCCAGAGGCAGGAGAAGCTGTCAGCCCTGCATCTCTCCGTGTGCTCACCTGAGGGTGTACAAGATCTTGCCGTCATTCCATATACGGAGGAGCTGGTTGGGGGTGGTGATCCAGTGAGCCTCCGCCGTCTTCGAGTTACGAAATATTGTATCCGGGATCCAGATCAAGCCAACCATGTTGCTGTTCAGAGTCAGTATTTTCATGGTGCTGTTGAAGCGAAGACGGCTATCTGTCCACGTCTGGGCAAAAAATATATCAATTTGATATTCCTGCAATGAAAGCATGATACGCAAATTGAAATCAGTTCCACACTTCCCACTGCTATTTGGTGTTTGATAAGGTCTGTCCGGGTGTAGAGCAGCAGGATATCTGCAGGCCAGTTTGCTTTTTTTGCTGCCTGAGGAAATTTTTTTTTCCTCCTTTTTTTTTTCCTCTTTTTTTTTTCCTCTTTTTTTTTTTTTCCTTTTTTCTTACCCTTCTAGCTACTTTAGGAAACAGGCCAAACATCTCACTTGCCTTGATCCTGTGCCATAACAATTTCTGCACTAGCATGTTCTTTTCCATTGTCTCTGAAAAGTCACAACTTCAAGGTACAATTTGCAGAGACGTCTTTGTCGTAGGGCAGACCGATAAAAGAGGTGTGAAAGATGAACAGGAGAAACACACGTAAGCTGGAGAATGGTAGATTCCCCTGATTATGCCAACGCCTTTTTGAGAGGGTGTTGTGTAAATTCAATAAATTAATTGTTCTGTTTGTTACCGATTGTTTAGCCACTCTTTTTCAGGCCACACTACAGCAGAATTGAAAGGCATTTTCGTGCTTCTTTATAGACATCTCATGTACCCCAAATGCTAAGAGCTGAGTGGTCACTAGTTTACTGCCCTGAATAGGCTAATATCATAATTTACATTAATCTCATCCTCTCTTTGACTCTATGTGTATTGCTGTGTTTCTGCAGGTAAGCAGTCACAGTACGTATAACTGCCTAAATTAAAACACACATGGACAAATAGACAAAATTATGTAGGTGAACATAAACACATGCACTTAATACCCCATGGAAGAAACTGTGCGAAAACCATTATTTGAAGTGAATTCCAGCCACTGGAGGCTGGGAAAGGTCACATTTGATTTGCTTATGGTCCTTTTCCTCTTTCCAAACTGCTCTATCTGTGAACCCTGTGGTAATGGCCATCTGACCGCGTCATGAAAGACCAATGTCAGCATCGCAACACCGGCCACATCCATGACAGGGACCGCATTTGCTGATGTGACACAAAGCGTACGCTCTACAACGCAGGCTAATACAGGGGCTGGGGATAATGCAGAGGAAAACATCTCCTTAGGTCCCCTAGTAGGTGCCCTCTTGGTATATCTGAACAAATAAGAACCAAGGCTGTATGGAAAGTCTGGTATTTCTTTTCCTTTGACCACTCTGAACTTGCTTTTATTGCACGTCTGTCTATTCCTAAAAAGGAATAAATAAAATAGGGAAGTATAAAAAGAAATGCTATTACACAAACAGCATTGTGTATTTTTTTAGTTATAGTAGATAGAAGATTTTGTAGTCTGAACAGAGGATGATTTTGCTAAGAGCCATCTGGTTCTCCTGCGCTATTACATTTTTGGCAGACCATCCTTCCAAAGCTGGCGTTATAACACCAGGAAACCTAATTCACTGACACTCTAATCCTAGTCCAAAACACACTCTGGATCTCTCTTCTCAAGATGGCAAAAGATCAATAGGTGCATAAGTGGTGCTAGCATGTACCTAAATACCAGGTAATACATCACCTTAGGAATTAAAGCCTAGCCACCAAAGGCATTAAGGGTAATTTTTCTTCACAGCCTATCTCACTACCGTTCTTCATTGTATTATTAGCTTTATTTTCTCAGGGAAGCTGACAGATTTGCATCTGAAGAGACTTTTCTCTCATCTTGATGAGCATAAAGTTGCACATCTCCACACACTTCAAGCATGCAACGTAATGCATAAAGCATACCGTCATTATTCAAAAAGGACACCCTTAATTCATCAGGCTTAAGATGGTAGAGTATTGATCTTGTTTCTTTACAATCCAGTCTGTACCATTTTAGTCCTTGAAACTCCAGTGACAAGAGTTTGGCACAAACAGCTTCTATAGAGAGGAATATGCCAGACATGTCTGTGGGTTTCTCCAAATGCTGAGTGAGTAGAGTTGCTTTTTTTAGCTCACATGTGAGAATCAGTATTTATAGAATCAAAGACCATTTGTATACAGCTGGCTAATGACAGTGCTGTCTTTTTACAGGACAAGATTTTGCATGATGTTCATAATTGAGGTTATTTTACATGAATGCTTTATTTTGACTAAATTTAAGAGCAGTCACACTTCCCTTCTAGTATACAATACATATTTAATGATATTTAGGATTTTACAATTTAGGGTATTTAGGATTTCTACCTCGCCAAAGGAAAGAAAGACCTTGAGCTCCAGAATACAGTGTCCTGAGAAGGTACTGCAGCTAGATCTGAGCAAAGTGGGCACCAGGAGCAGTAGAGATGCATCATTGTGGTTTCCATCCAGGTAAACTACTCTGGCTGAGGAATCGATTACATTAGCCTAGAAGCAGGGCCATGCTAACACCACTGTCTGACTCACACTTTGTATCTCCTTTACTTATTACAGCAACTAGAACACACCAGCAATGATCATTATTCAAAATATATCTGCAATGGGCCACTATAACTCCATTCACCTTAATAATAACACTTCAACTCAAATTAAATGGTTCACAGATCTTCTGAGTTATTTAGTCCTTTAAAAATGCATTTTTCTTTTTGTAAACTGAGGTCATAAAAAGCAAACCAACATTTTTAAAAGAAAAGTGAAAGTTGTTCGAAATTAGTTGCATTGACTTTTTCAACACTTTACAACATTTTTTTTTCATTATTTACAATGTTCAGTCAGAATGACTAACCACAAAACGAAATTTTCCCAGTAAAAATAAATGCACGTGCCCATCCAATATCTGAATTGCAATTTCATACTTTTTATTCTCTCCAGTAATCCTTTTTTGGAAGTGAATGTTAGATCAGTACATCCTTTACATTAATCTTTGAAATTGCTTCAGTCTTCAACCAAGCAGATAAAGGGGGATGATATTCATATATTCACTCTACTAGGAAGGAAAAGAGGTCGCTTTCAAAGCTGGCACTCAGTTCTTCACTTCTAATGGAGCTAGGCCTGTGCACACTTGAGGAGAATTACCTTTATCTTCACTGACAACTGATACTCAGTTCCCAGTGAAGTCAACAGCTTCCATGTACTGCTTTGCACATAGCTGGTACAGTGATCTCCAACACGAAACTGCCAGAAGAAAGGTTTCTATGTTGGTCTCATATGCAGGTTAATATAATATAATATAATATAATATAATATAATATAATATAATATAATATAATATAATATAATATAATTTGAGAAAGGAATGCTTTTAATTTGCTAGATAATACCTGCCATTCTAGATGGTTATGAAATGTAACAGTTGCACTTAGAGAGTTCAGGCAGGACATCAGATTTCAGTGAAATGATGCCTCAGATGAAGCAACATCCTACAACTCTAATAATATTCTTTATGTTCTGTTCTATGAATGCACCAAAAATGTTGTTAATACCCTTCTGACTCTTTCTTTTCCTTTTTTTTTTTTGGCAGTAACCACTACTATAATGAACACAAGAAGAAATAAAAACCAGCAAAATTTTCAATAAGACCTCTTCCCAGTGGCAGAAAGGTGAAACTATATTCTCCGTGAAATGATGCCAAGGTCATGTACAGTGAGGTGCTCTGTCACTAAGTTCTCTTGCCTTACAGGCACCTAATTTGCCACGCTACCAAAACAGACTCAAGATTTTTCCTACTTATACCACATACTTATAGTCACACTGTGCCTAGATGTGTTGTTAACTGAAGCTATACTCCAGAGCAGCCACACTTCCAAAAAGACATTCTCCTTCAGAAGCAGTAAGAGCCAACTCTAAGGGTAAAATAGGTCTACATGTTAACATGAAGGGAAATTCCAGGGAAATCTTATTTTCTTTAGTACCTCACATATTTCTGAAACAATATTAAATTTCTCTGATGTGAAATTCAGTTATAAACTTGAAGGGATTGACAAGAATAATTTGTTATCAATCGTAATAGATGTCATTATGCTTGGCTTTAAAATTAAATTCATAAGGTATGTTACAAGTTTAATTCCCCACACTTAAAAACTTCATCAAAATGGAGTCTGTTTGAGGATTCCACAGTCTGTCGAAATCTGATTACACAAGGAAAATGTTTTTTTTAATAAAGTAAACAATTTTAAGAAATTGAAAGAGCAAGAATGTGAAACTAGAATATGAGAATGTTCCCCAGTTGAAGACTCCTGATGTATACAAGCACTCAGCTGAATCTCTAGCTACAAAACATCAGGCCTCTTGAGAAATTTTAAATTATCAAGAGTTTTTACTGTTTCTGGAAAGACCAATGCTTTTCAGTAAAATTAAATCAGCGTATTGGTATTTTGCTTGATCATATGAAAATATAAAGCCTCATTTCTGGCCGCTAATGTGTACCTCTGAGTGAAATGTCTTTGTTTTCTTTTTTTTCTCCTATGATGACTAGCTTATGACCAAAGAATTTGTCATCAGTTCTTTTTTGCCACTTACTTACCCTTAAATGAATGCATTACCTTACACATTTCATGATGTAAAAAGCCAGTTTGTTCTAGCTGCAAGACTTAAACTTGCAAGAAACACTCAGTACAACCTGGAAATAAAAGTGACATTGTGTCATTGAAAACTTCTCTATCAATCACCTCCAACAACTTTACCTTTGAAAGCAGGATTTTAAAATTGCCACTTGACAATGCTCACTTAACTTCCAAAAGTAACTTCTAAACCTAAGAAAACAGATTATGCTCCTTTTACCTGTACAGCATGTAAGTAATTGTCTCATGGAGAACATTTCTTCCGATACAAATTTTAAAAGTTCTACTTTACTTTAAATCTGAAACTTTTGCTGAGAAAAATGAGTGAATGAGATGAGCAATTGATTTTTTTCCTAAATCAAATGACTTAATTTGATGGTATTTTTTTGTTTTGTGGTCATGTACTGCGCAATAAGCTAGAGATGATTTTTCTTTTTTACTTTCTATTGATTTGTGGACAGGGGGAGATAACCCAGAGTGAACAACAGTAATGCCTGCAAATAGCTGTACATATTCAGGGTTCCAACTACTTGATTTTAGTATATTTTTTACATTTTCAAATATTCCTAATGTGGTTTCATTAGTGCCTTGAAAATAATCAAGCCAGCAGTGAACTATGTGCCCTTCAACTGTGTAGGAATAATTAATGATTGGAAACACCTTGAAAGTGCCATTGTTTGAGGCATCTGTAGTCACAGAGAAAAATATATGCTTTTCAACCAAGACTTTCATTGTTTTCTCAGTCAAAAGAGGAGCTAACATGTTGTTGGCAATACATGAAGCTTTTCTCCTACCATGATGTATCATTTTAGCTGTGGGTTAATCCTGGAAAATACTATTTAATCGGCTGTCGCTGTCAGGTGACCTATTTGAATGACTATGGATAATAGCATGGTATGCCTTTGCTGCTTCTGCTGCAGCCTTCTCGTTTTCAGCATTTTCACAATTCCTCACAACAACAGTAGCAACAACAACAACAACAACAACGTCAAGAGTCTTGTCCATGGAAAAAATGCAAGAATTTCTTGCGTGATACTTTCCAGGTTCTTACTATTGCCTACCAGACAATGCACCATCACTTCAAGATTTCATTTTCCTATAGTGCAGGAAGCCTTCAGGCAACTATAGCTATCTTTTCTGATCAATTCAGAATTATTTCTCTAATGCTTCCAGAATGTTAAATTTTTAATTGTAAAGCCTATATCTTGATTGTCGATGCGGTGAGACTATCTTTGATTAGCTATTACTGGGATTTGTATGAGGCCTGTACTCAATCAACTTAAAATACCTAAATAATTAGAGTCCAGCTTAGATTATGAACATTCTGTGCCCTCCGCACCCCTTGTATATCACACCAACACACCACAAACACTGTTCCCATAAACTTGAAACTAGTCTAATAAACTGTGTAAAGGATAAAATCTCCTTTAGTTACTAAAAGGCTTCAATTCACCAAAGTGGGCAATCCTATTTGCAATTCTTAAACTGTTCTGGAAATAAGTATTAAACTTCCCTTTGAGTCCAAACCATTCAGTATGAAGCGTCCTTAAAAAAAATTAGTAATGGTAGAACTCCTTACATGCAAGCAGCATCACAGAAATGTCAACCGTTATGGTTTAAGACTGGCACGTGGGACAGGGCTGTTCGGGGAAACAGGAGAGTAATGGGAGAAAAATCTCTGAACAGTGGGAGTCTCCCTCTTTCTGCAGTCAGCCATAGACCACAAGTGAACACACCCAAAAATATTCTTTCTTTATGCCCTTGCCATGCTTGGATTAGAAAGAAGTACATAGAGAAGGCTTTGAGATACTGTGTTTTAATAGGAAATTTCATAAATATTAAAGTGACACCCGTAATGTCTATTTATTTAGTCTGCAGTTTGGTGCACCTGAAGAACATTAAGAGAGGGTCATCTTTTCATAATTTCAAGTTCATTTTCAACAAAAATAAAATTTTTCCAGCCCAGCTCATTGCTTAAAGGAAAGTTTAGCCAACAACTGAATTGCCACAGATTACCCTGCAAAGGGCTGTCTGATTGATTCAGCTGCCCCTTTACTTGTGAGGCAAATGAGTGAAAGAAGAAATCCTCCCTAAAATACGGGATGACTGGTTCCCTCTTCCTGAACCAGAACATTCACATGCTTGATATCAAAACACTAAGAGTAGCTCTAGGGAGCGCAGCCCACCTTTATGCTCCCTGATTAATCATATCTTACCCTGGATAAGTGGGCTAGAAGGAGGAGAGAGTTGTCCATTGCCCAGCGGAACAACTTCTGAGCAGGCTTTTGATCATTTGAAGATGTACAGGCCGTGCTCATGGCTAGTTTTGATCTTGATGGAAATAAATACTCCCACAGCAATTGCTGCATAATGTGTGCTGATTGTTCCTCAGACCGCATGGTGTACAGATTATAAAAAGCCAGGAATTAATGGTGGTTCCAGGAGAGCCCTTGAAGGCTTAAAATGTTACCTTAGCATTACTCCTTTACAGGGACTGGTTGTTTTTGCACCCTGTGTGCAACTTGCATTCTACTTTCAAAAATTGCTTAAAAACTCTCAAATATCCTATGGGAAAGAAAGTCATGGAATGGTCTACCATTTTCCACTGAAGTAATTTTGAATCCTATACACTCTCATTTTGTGGAAATGATGCAGAAAGAAATAAATGAAGTCTGCTAGAGGAAACCTGGTAAAATAAAGTGTATTTCATATGCAGTGTATATTCAAAACTCTTGTGTTATCATCAAGACCAACACAAGCCTTCTGTGAGGACAATAATTCTCACATGCATGCCCTGAAAGTTTGCCTTGCTTTCAGCATGCCTTAGGATGAGTGGATTAGGACCATTAGTGCTGCCTGCAACTTTCCTTTAAGTATCTCTGCCAGCCTGGAGCTTCATGTTTTCAGAGGCTGCTTATGAGCTAAATGGGGGAGATTTACTTCACGCTACGTAGAACACTGGGATCTGGGGCCTAAGGGATGGCATATCGTGGCTCATTTTCCCATTCTGCACCAGTCTCTTTTTTTTCCACCCTCTGTGCTCCTGATCTCCCTCCAGCTCCTACCCTTATTCCTAATAGTCTTTGAGAGGTTGAAGAGCTCTGGAAACACTTTCCTACTTTTGAGTTGTTTTCTTTTCTTAGTCTGAGTTTATCTTTCCCAGCAGCATTGAGACTGTACGATGAAAAGATCCAGAAAATAAATACACAAACTAAAACACAGAATAATTAGGTTTACAGTGGTAGTAAAATATGTAACTTTGAAAACTTTCCAAACTGTTTTATGTCTAGAAATACTTTGAATAACTTGCTCTTTTGTGAGAATTTGCTTTGATACTTTCATAAAGTTACAAGCACGATGGTTACATGGAGAAACTACAATTAAAGAAGCAAAGTCAACATTGAGATTGTCTCCACAGATATAATGGTTATTCAGGTTAACACTGGCAAAATATCTCAGCAAGCGGTCACAATTGTGTCCATAGCTGAATGATTCGAGTCAAAAAAAAAAAAAAGCTCTTCTCATCACTGCCTCAGCAGGAGTCTGGGAGCAAGGGGGATGGAAGCTCACCTTCTCCACTGTAGTGTTATCCTCTGGCTGATTTAGGAGATTATTTCACTGATTTCCTGCTATTATAAAGAATTAAAGACAGCTAACCTCACACTAAAAACAAAACATGCAATTATCATGTAGCATTTCTTTTCCCTGAGAAAACTTTTATCTGTCTCACTGCACCTATTTTGGCTCCTTGGAGGCTGGTTCCATTCCTGCTATACTCCAGATAACTTCTCACACTCAGTTAAAGGAACGGCTGGAGATGTTTGTCTTGGCCCATCCCCTGAGATGCCTTCATGCCTCCTCCTCACTCTGCATCGATGGATTCTCTCTTCTGGTTCAATCAACCATTCCGTAATCAGGGTCACAGCATGAAATCAGGAAGAATGCAGCTCATTTTAGAAAATCAGCTGTAGCTCTATTCTCTTCCCATCCATTTTGGTGGAAGACTCTTCATTTTTGCTGAATATCACTGCTTCCTATTTCTTTTGGGTCTCTTCTGTTGGCTTCTGTTTCCCTTGGAGCATTCCCAAAGACATCCCAATTGCTATGATCGCTCCACTTCCACAGCCTCTTCTTTTGGTGTGTCAAGAGGGCTACGGTTCATGTCCTGTTGCAGGCAGGATCCTGATAAGGATCATCTTTGATGATCCATAACTATATGCTCTTAAATTGGGCCACTTTAGAAAAAGGGATGTCCAAAGCATGTAAGGAAGTTGTAGGGGAAGTAGAAGTGGGCGATAGATGGCAGTGGGCAGACTTTTGGCCACTGTTATATGATGGGCAATGTAACTCAAAATGCTAACCAGAATAGTCTCTCCTAAGGAGACTGCTGCTGGAAGAAACAACGTTGTTGGGACAGACAGAGTAAACACAGTGCCCACTCTGACCTGTAATTTAAGGCTTTACTAAGACAGCAGACAGGTTAGGTTTTATTCGACAGACAGAGAGAAAGTCCAAATGCATAATTTGATGTGATAAGAAACTAAGATTGTTAACTTGGGAATTTAGCAAACCAAACGCATAAGGGCAAGTTTAAGTCCTGTGGAAATAGTAAAGAAGTAAAAATGAATAATCACTGACTAGAAGAAACAAAGAAAGATAAAATTAAACGTCTGCGAACATATGCTAATTGCTGTACTCAATATAATAAAGTACACTACTAAGGTCTCCTAAGAATACTTGATATCTGAAAAAAAAATAAAACCAATTATAAAGATACCCAATAGTATTCACGTAGTACAACAAAAGATGTCTCAACTTTATAAGCATAGTTCTTGAGCTGTTAGCTTATTCAAAACAGAACTAAACAGAAGCTAAACTACTGAAAACAAAAGCTAAACTTCCCTGTTCACGAAAATAAATCCACTCTCAAAGACTGCATATAATCTCTGTATTAAAGGGTTTGTTTTAATGACGGAGAGATGGTCTTTTGGACAAAGAAGTGGAATAGCATTTTGAAACATCTTTTATGCCATTGGCAAGCTAGAAAAGCAGAGGTTAGCATGATGTTTTAATGCATACTGTCACTCTTAGCACAAGAACAGCTGTAAAGGAATGGGAGACGGGGCAGTGGTGAAAAAACAGACCCCCATCTCAGGCTGAAAAATCAGGTACAGTGAGGGTTTCACATAGAATCATGACTGAGAGGTAAGACAGTAAGGACCATTTTGTAAGAAGACAGGTGGCAAAATCAGTTGAATAAAAGTCTTATTCCAACTGTTACCCTCCAGTGTTGTTTTTAGAGTATCTTCTGAGGCTATTTTATATATTAAGAACCCACATACCACTCTACTACAGCATCCAAGTGTCCCAGAAAATTGTTGTCTTATCCTTACAACACTCCAGTTGAGGATATAAAAAAATTATATTATTATATATATATATATTATTAGATATTATTATTATAACCTTCTTTTTCTTTCCCAGAGCTGAGGGCATTGATGTCTTCTCCAGGGTTGTGCAAGAACGCTAGGTGCAGCTCACCAGGGACTTAAACCCCATTCTTTCAAACCCTCTTCCATTTGAAACCATCCTGGCACTACTCACTGAACGTTTTCAAGAGTCAAAACAAATAAATACATATAATTCTGCATTTGTTACGCTTTTCCTCAAAGGAAGCACTAACTTGGTGACTGCAATCCCATAGCTGAATAAAGGGAGACTACAAACATAGCTCAAGCACCGCACACCCAATCATTCACCTTGCTTCACTGCCACCTGACGTCCTGACCCTGTTCCTTCCAAGGTAAATGAGCCACAGAGGCAGCCCAAACTAAGATACATAGACATACCCAGCTGGTGCCACTCAGTCTTAGGGACAAGTATTAGTCTCTGGACATCTTTGATTTAGCAGAATAGATGTACCCAGGTCACAAAGTCTAAATTTGTTATAACACAAATGGGATCCAAAAGGAAAGCTTAAAGTGCTGGCTGACAGAAGTCAAGCAAATAAAGGAAGCAACAGTGAGGGAGGGATTTACATCCTGTATCCACAGTATGTAAATATTGTGAATTAAACAAAACGATGCATGAGAAAGCCAACTGTCCACAAAGTAGTAGAAAAAGCTCATTTGTAAAAGCCCTCAATTGCATTTGAGGGAAATGCAAATTTTTAACTGCTCTAAAAATGAGAACAAGACTGTTTTGTCACATAGACATGGAGAGACACTCTGCAATGAGGGTCTCAGCTGTGCTCAAGCCTTTCTTGCTCTTGGCCTTCAGACGAGCTGGGGCAGCCCTGTACCCCTCTGCACTGCTGGCTCAGGCAAAACCAGACCCCTCTCTGCTGCTTAATTACTGGAAGCATGCTGTGAGGGGAGGCTGAGACTCAATATTCGAAATATATAGCCCCTAAGACTGTGCTGGCTGCCTTCAGCAGGGCGAGCCTAGCCTTCCCACATGGAGTAAATATCTAGAGGCCTATCCTTGCCTCAGTTTCTTCACCTCTTGGGGTTTTATTTTATTATTTTGATCCGGTTTTGTGGGTGGTTCCAAGGTAATCCCTGGGCTCCACTCATCCAGATCATACTTCCTGCAAAGCCTTCTTGTGTTAGGAGGTTTAATGCTCAAAATAGCTCTGTCTCCCTTTAAGACCCTACATTTCAAGCCAAAGTTGATCAAATCCCAGCTCCCCCTAGAGTCAGTCCATTCAGTCCATTCATTTTTGATATGAGACTCATATTAAATTGTCTATTGACATTGGTGATTCTTCATTGTCCCTAGTCTGGGGGAAAAGTGACACCAGATGAAACAGCAGATGGCTGATCGCCATTCACTGGGCCATTCAATGACAGCAATTTCAGGAGTCCAGGCTGTTTCTGTCTATTATATATGAGCCCATTCCTCTTATACTCACAAACTCAATCACTCTCCATTTGGGGAAATTTAAAAGGAGCCTACTAGAAATTTTCAATACCTGATATCATTAGAAAAAAAAAAATGAAAGAACCTAAACAAGAAATTGTAAGATCTATCTTGCAAAGCTCATTAGGGAAAATGAAATACAGTCACGTAATGATGTGTAAGACAAACTCACTCCCTAATACAGTTTAAACTCCCTCTCTAACTCAGGATCTCTTCTAGCACTGCAGAATTAACAACTGATACCGGAATACAGTTTTTTACACTGTAATGGAAAGGATAAAAAGTGATTCTGCTATTACTTGTGAACCCATTATACTGTAGTCAATCAAAAGAGATTAAAATGGGTGTAGCTTGAGTCGGAAAAATACTTCATCTCCACTGCAGTTTCACTTTCTAACCAGAAATGAAATAGGTAATACCCATAGGTGATAACACAGTCACTCCTAGGACGTTGTGCCTAAAACCCCAGCGCCAGGCAGGTAATTAGAAGTAAGGACAGCTGCATCTCCAACCCAAGTGGGGAACGCACTCCATCCATTGCCATGGTAACACTCCCACCTCTGCTCCCCCCCACCGCTGGTCCCCTCCCCGTTGCCGTGGTAACCACTTGACATCAGTCCCCTTTCCCCCACCCCTGCATCTCCCTGCAGCCCTGCTCGGACACCCACCCCTCCTTTGGCTACAGGCTCACAGCACGCACTGCCACCAGCACAGCACAGCTGGAAATTTAACCAGGCAGATGTAGGGAAAGCACCGGTTTCTCTCAGACAGAAAAGGCTGTGGATGTTCTGTTTCATCTGGATGCATTTATGCAGGGATACACTATAGGGGAAAGTCACGGGGTCAATATAATGCTTGTATGTCACTTCCTGTGGTACATGAACTCAGGCTGCTTCTTTGCCCAGCAGTGAATGTCACTGGTAATTACCTCTAGAGCAGTCTTTTTGCCAGTAATATTTTCCTTGTATTACTTAATGAAAGAAGAGAAACAATAATATTGACCCAGCCACATTTCTCTAACTCAGTGTATTTTGGCTTATTCAGTCTGCATTTCTTTTATTTCTGAATACTGTCCTTAAATTCTAGAGGTTCTGTTTTTATTTCTGTTTTGTTTTCTTTTTCCCAATTTCAGTAAAAGGAAGATGAAAACAAAGTTTTGCTCAGGATCTTAAGAGTGTTTATTTCTGAATCCTGCTAAAATTTCTCCAGCCTTGAACTTCCCACTGCAAAGAACATAAACTCTGTAAGCTTTCCAGCACAAGTTTCTGAACTTTTCTTAACCACTTCAAACTTTTCTAGATTATTAAAGCTCTTTTCACCAGAAGCTTTCATGGTCTATCCCACTGCTGAACTGTAAGTAGCAGAAAACTGGAAGACCAGCAAGACGATGTGGAAGTCCAAAGGCTAACACTGGTTTCTGTTTTTACCTGATATCAATACACATTCATGTTGTTTTCTTCACTTGAGCATCTCCAAACTTGGTGCTGTCGTAGCAGGAGAGAAAAACTCAGCTCTAATTTGACAACTTCTGCCAGCACAGGAAAAAAGAGATCTCTTTTCTATGACAATTTTCTGTTTCACTGTCATTCTCTAAAACATATTTCATAATGCACAGCTGTAAAGTTTGCTTTAAAAGTGCTTCATGAAACAATTCATAATATACATTTCAATGGTCTATGAAAGGGAAAGCAGTTTCAATGCCAAAAACTAGTCCATTGTGAACATGAAAGTAGTGGACATGCTTTTTGCTAATGGAACCCAGCATGAATCCTTACTTTTAAATTTCCAAGCATAACAGTAAGAATGAAAACAAAGGATCCAAAGCACAAATTGTTCTAAGTAGATTGTTCTCATTCTTAAAATGTGAAATGAAAGCCATGAGAAAGATGGTTGAAATTCTGGAGGCAATAATTGCTTGAAAAATGAACTAAGAAATGTGAGAATTCTTGAAAGCAGCTATTGAAAAACTGAATTTTTAATTATGCATTTTTTAAAAAGCATCTGTCAGTCCTAGTTGATAAATACATACATATAAGTCAGCTGTCATTAGAGTGAACAAAGCTTGAGGAGCAATCCTACTGCAGTTCATCTCTTTCTCTAAATCCATAAAGAAGAACACTTACCAGAGTTGCAAAATGGCCACCTGCTGCAACTTTGCTCATTTGAATTTAGTGACCTTTATAATTAAAGCGGCATTACCAGTCTCGGAGAAATGAGTGATCAAATATTAAACCAAAGAATTGTCTCATCTGAACCTTCATTTCAGGTTCTTTTCATCTTGTTCTTATAACAATGCACATATTTAGGAGTGCTTCAAAGATGAATGAGACTGAGCAATCACAACAGCAAACATGGGAACTCTTCTACCTGACGTTATGTGCTTTGATAATAAGCCAACACTAATTACTCTGCAAGTGAGAAAAAAACCCTTGAAGTCCTACAAATTAAAACCAAAAACGGCTCCCAGTGAATGAACTCTGCACAGTTGCCAGTGCTATACTAGTCAATGCATTTAAAATTACAGAAAACTGATCATGATTGTGTTTTAAACAATGAGGACTAAATGGACAACTGATGGCTTTTTCCAAAGCATAATAACCTTTACCTAGATGAGGTTCAGCAAAGGCAGGTGAACATTCCTCAAAGCATTTATGTACCCAAACCATACTTTAAACAGCTCTAAGAAGGTTACATTCAGCAGAACAACTCAGGTAAGCTCTGGCTAAATTTGCTGAGGTGCTTCAGACATCTTAAATGCCTAAAGCTACAGAGCAAACTCAACAGAGTCCTTGTTAGCTGAGATGACAGGTGAGTCACCTCAGGAGATAGCCTGAGGGGCCTAAGGTGATAGCTGAGGTGACAGGTGATAGACAAAGGGGTTTGAACCCCAAGGTCCCACATCCCAGAATAGAATATTGTTTGGTACAGGCAGAGGGAGAAGAATGTTCTGGACGCCAGCACATTTGACCCCTTCTATTGAAGATGTGTCATTATGTCACCAGAAAGATAAGTTTCACAAAGCCAGGAGTTTAAGAAAAGAAGTCAATTTGACTGCAATCTACTGCTACTTGCAAAGTTAGCTGAAGAGTGGGAGACGAGCAAGAGTTTATGCCCTTCACATTAGACAATCACTGGATTAAAAAAAACCCCAAAACATAGTAAAGCTTTGTCCTGCTACCTTAGTTCTCCAACCCTGGTCCTGACTTGCAGTTTCACAGAGGTGTTTAGGGCTATGCAAAAGCTGGTGCTTCAAAGCACGTCCTCTTCCATCAAATGTACTTTTGTTAATTTAGGTACCCCAGAACTCAGAATAGTACTCGTTATAAATACCGAAATGGGAATGAATCTCGGAACTTTCCTGGCGTTTGGGTAGGCTGGGAGACAGCGTACAGATTACATTCCCAGAGACAGATGATGAATGTACAAACCTGGCATGAATGCCACAGCTCTTGAGACCTCTGGTTTCAATTTGACAGGTATTGCAAGAGATCAAGAAATGTAGCAGAAAAAGGGCACATTTACACCATATCTTGAAAATTTCCATAATATTTTAGAATTCAATTATTTCTCACTATAAAGACTGAAATAAAAACGCCATTCAAGCTAGTTCAGTAAAACTTGGTATTTCTTACCAAGTTTGATACCAGTCATATATTTACAGACAAAAACTAAAGAAATCAGAAATAAGGGCACAAAGTTGATGTGACATTAAAATACATTTACGTGGGTTAGAATTCTGACGTAGATCAAAATATAACGTAATCAAACGGCAAATGGCCTAAACCGACCAAGATGAACAGCAAGCAAACAGAAGTAAACAATCAAAGTGTAACATCTGCTGCCACAGACAACATCTATGTTAGAAGTATATTAATAACCTGAAGCATCATCTCCATTCCTATCAAGGTCCCAAATATCAAATCTGTTAATCACAAGCACGTCCCTACTGCTGCCAGAAATATTTTCATACATGCACCCAAGTGACCTGTATCCACATTGATGGATAAGGAAGGCTTATAATGAACATTAGGAACTGCATGGACAACTCACAACTCAGTATAAGGTTGGTCTAAATTACATCCTCAGAACTATAATACTAAAAACCCCAAATGTAGAAGTCAAACAAGGTTCATTTCAGATACATTTATTAGGAAAAACAGTTCTATTATGTGATTAAGAGTTTCTACAGCAAAATTGTTTTAGTATATTGCAGGTGAGGTTCCTAAGGTCAACAGACATTATGGGAGTTGACTTGTCCCATTGTAGAAATCTATTGTCAGTACATATACTAAAAGCAGTATCAATGTCAAGTAAATGACTCAGACCGACTTCATAATTATTGTTTTTCTTTCAATCGAAAAAGTACAGCCATTTCTGAGTATGAAGTTATAATAGCAACATCATCTTATTTAACGTTATAAAAAAAGTTCTTTCAAACTCTTGAGAGAAGTTCTCGTGACTTGGATCTAGAACACTAAAGTTGCAAGAAGGGTAGCTTTGTGTTAGAAAACATACCTTTATCTATGCTGAAAATCTGCCCAAACTGTGACCAAAATAAAACAAAACAAACAAACAAAAGAACAACAAACCCAAGTCACAGCCTGTATGTTCTTGGTAGACATTTTCTAGATCCTTACAGCTAAATTCCCTGAAGAAGTCAAGAATCTGTCCAAAATAGACAGTTTTCTCTGCTGGCAGTAAACAGGACTTTCTTTGTAATTGTTGCTTTGAAGTGCTGAGGCCTTAGATACAGATTAAAAAGGAAATAGCCTGTCTTTTCCAACCTGCACATTCTTTTATTTCCTTGCAGTGTGGATGGAGGACAGTTCTTTCAGATTATACCTTAGCAGAACCCAGTAAAACTTCATTGCAACACTCGCAACCGGGTGAAAGAGAAAATGGGAAAAAGAACTTGACCAAAGGGATTTCCATTAACTTCTGAGTTACACAATTTCACTGAGATCATTGCATCACAACAGGTATTTCAGAGGATATTTGCCCTTTGCTATTTATAGTGGAATATGGCATGGAGAACTCACTGTGACTATATACACAGGTATTTCAAAATATACGTATGCTGCCATGTTGTTGCAGGTAAATACTGGCTTTTATATCAATAAACTGATACAACCGATAAATCAAACTGAGTAAAATATTGACTGATAAGCACATGGTTTTGACAAATGCTAGAAAATGAAGGGTCCAGATAGGACATGAAGAGATTTCTGAGAAAAACGGTAGCAATTTTGGATTTATAGAGACCCGAATTTCATCAGAAAATGTACAGTTAAATACTTCAGGTTTTACCAAAAGAGCAGCAATAACTGAAGACATTTACAAAGCATTCTTGCTTCTGCAAAACCTATGAAGACTTTATATTTCATAAAAATAAGTTGAATTGATGGTTCCATTATGCATAAAACCCCCACATTCACTCAGATATTCTTCCTTTTTTTCTCCCAACATAAGATAAACATTTTTCTTTTTCTAACTGATATTCATAAAACACAACGGGCAGGATGTAAGATACCTATTTAGACTTTTCATAACAAGTTCAATTTAGAAATCCAAGTTCCATTCTGAACCTCGTATGCTCAGTTCCTATTTTTATTAGGGTATTTCTCCATTCTATAAATTCACTGAAAATATCAATGTTCTGTCTCTGGACTACTGCAGAAATATGCTGTATAATTTCTGAAGCTGTTTAAAATTTGTGATCCTAGGTTCTCAAATAGTGGTCTTTCTGTCTTTTACATACTGAGCAATTTTTTCTTCTGTCTGCTTTTAAGCATTTTGTAGATCACCATAACCTAAATAGGAACTAGTAAAATTGCAAAATTTATCTCAAGACTGCACTCAAGGCCTGGCTATCACTAGAGATCTTCCTTTTTAATTTGTCAGTTGAAGATAAAACACTTAGTATGTCGATTTACACTAGCACAGAATCTGAATTTGTATGTTTGCCGGTTGCACCTCTGTGCTAGAATCAAGCTCTGGCTCATGCAAAATCAAGAGGGTTGTTTTAGAGGTCTGTCCATGAAGAAGGTGGTGTGGTGTAGGCCCTGCTTCCCCCTACTAACAAGCTGCATTGCAATGTCAGATCATTCATCACCATATGAGAACAAAGAGCTGGGATAATTGGGCACTCTACGACCCTGCCTGTTGGTACTGTGAGCCAAGATATGAAGTAATGCGGTACCTCTCTGTCCCGGGATGAGCACAGCGAGTTGGGACAATTAGGCACTCCCTAACTGCACCTGGAACTCCTGCTGCAATCACAGTGAGTTCAAGTGATTGGGCGCTCCCTGACCATCTCCGGGACTCCTGTTACCCAGGAAATGTACCTAAATCTTCTCCTGCATGGGTCGCAGCCCACATATCTGAGAGGTGCCAAGACTAATTATCTGATAAGAATTGTGGCCACGAAATGGTAACACTGACCAAAGTCAATCATCTTGCGATTCTATAAATAATGGTTCTAAAGCGAGACCCTTTGAGCTCTCCGGGACCACAGCAGGCTGTGACCGTGTATCTCCCTCTGAGCTGGGACGCCTCTCAGAGCAGTTTTCGCGAGGTTCCGCGAGGTATTTGGATCCTTCCCTGACAGACGCCAGCGAAGGAAAAAGTGAGTAAGTCACTGAATTTAGATTTTCGCGAAGTATTTTCACAGGATGAAATAGTGTGTAGCTCACTATTTCCTGACCCTGTGTGATTTTCGAAGGATATTGGGTACCAAATTTAACATCTTAAACAAAGGTTAACCTCTATATCTGTGTGTGTGTGTGTGTGTGTATGTGTGTGTATACATGTGTTTTAAGTTAGGAAACTTCAAATCGTTAACTAAGTCGTCATAACTGCTGATTATTGATTATTGAATAAGTATTGCTAATCACATAATTTGGTTTATTATTTACTTTAATAGTGTTGAGATACCATTTATTGCTACTGTTAATTTTTATAAGACCCATACTTACATGTTAAATCACTTTCACTGAAATCCCAACACTACACTCCTTTAGTTATAAACCGTTGACCAAGTCTGGGACTAGGAGTGGATTCAGCCGCACCTAGACTCCTCTGAGAAGGAGTTTAGAAAGCAAGGGGGTCCACTCTGAACCTCGTGACTCAACGGGAGGGCACTCCTTATACCCTTTTCCCTAAACCCTGTATACATCACTCCAACTCGACCCTGACTCAGTTTCCCCTATCCAACCACTGTAAAATCACTTCTCTCTGTGCCCCCCCCCCCCCCCCCCATTCACTGTGACAGTTGCACCTAAGCACCACTCTGACCCAATTCCCTTTCACAATCCCTTCACACAGTAAGTAATAGAGTGAATCTTGCCATTGAATTCTGTAAAGTTGTGCTTTTTTACAAACTTATATTAAAAATCACCTTTCCCTCATATCTGTGGTGGTGATTCTTTGAGTGACCGTTAAACCTTAATCTCTCTCCCCCGCGACAGAAGGTCCGAACACCTTCAAACCCCACAGAATTCTGTTGGAGTACAGTGTCTGTAGATGCCCTCCAAGTCTGCAAAAACTAAGCCCTTTAAATGGTTATGAAATGGTGCAGACTGGTGTTCTGTACCTGCTGTGGTGAGTGTAAAACAGCAGAGATTACCTTGCCAGGTCAAGAGAAAGATGCTAGGAGAACAGCAGGACCCAGAAATGCCAAGGGAGCTGGCAGATGCGATTACAAGATTTGATCAGTCATGGTGACTGGGAGAAGTGCCCAAAGACTGGAGGAAAACAAATGTCATTTCTATCTCCAAGACAAGCAAGAAGGAGGAACCAAGGAACTACAGGCTGGTCAGCCTTGCCTCGATCTCTGAAAAGGTGATGGATCAGCTAGTCCTGGAAATCAGTTCCAGGCATATGAACAACAGGAAAATCATCAGGAGTAGTCAGCATGGATTCACCAAGGGGAAGTCATGCTTGACCACCTTGATAAACTTCTACAATGACATGACTGGCCTGGTAAATGAGGGGAAAGCAGCATCTAGCTGGACTTAAGTAACGGCTTTGACACTGTCTTTCATAAGCTCCTTGTAGATAAGTTGTTGATGTTTGGGCTGGATGAGCAGACAGCAAGGTGGGTTAAAAACTGGCTGAAAGGTTGGGCCCACCGGGTGGTGATCAGTGGCACGAAGCTGCCTCTTAACAAGAACCAAAAATTTACAATAACATATCTATGCCTTCCTTCGCTATCATAGAAAAGGGATCTGTCAGTCTCAAACTATTTAATTTCATTAAGCTCAGCTACCTAATCAGTAATATCTATTTAAAACAGCTTACTTGTAGCACAGCTCTGAAAAAAAAATTAAAAATCCCAAGTAATACATCTCAGGTGTAACAACATCCTGCATAGGCTTAGTGTGACCTTTTGCTTTGGGACAGACAGTTGATACAACCATATCAACTTAGTGAAATGCTTCATTTGTCAGAATACTATTATTTATCCTCTATATGTTGCTAAAAGGGATTTAAAATGTCATTTCTACTGAGATGGCAGCTTGGTACAAAATGAGAGACAGCCTAACCGTCTTGGCTTTCTACATGTATTATATGTATTTTTGATGCAACAAGTAAAATAATTTTGAAGTACTACATAATGATTTCTGACATTAAGATGTTCATATCACTTAGTAAATTTGGAAAAAACTAATCGCTATGGTAGGCATTAAATAACTAAAGTACAAAATACATAGCTCAGAATCAAACATTACTTTTTTTCCGTTATCAAAGACTCAATTTCAAATTGAATCACCTTGTGAAAAAATTGCCACATTCTTAAAGCAGTGCCTACGTCTGCATTTGCAAAGGCAGCGTTACCTCTGAAGCAGTTAACGTTTACTTGATGTCACTTGCTAGGTTTACTTGATGTCACTTGCTAGGTTTACTCCAAGCATTCACTTCAGTGCCACAAATTAGAACTGCTCTGTTGCAGAAGTGCCAGCTCAGACAAAAAATTTGTTATCAGACCAATCGATTAATAATATAAGAGGCCTGCTTACACTGCAAAAGGCAGTCTCCAGAAGGCCCTTCCAAGCTATCACTTATGGGTCCTCTGTGGATTCACAGAAGGGCAGAGATTCTGTAACGAACCTCTCTAGAATGATTTGGCAAAACATTATAACAAACTCCCTTCAAACCATAATTCATAAAATGGATATGAGTGGTCCAGTGGAAATTAGTTCTCCTGTTTCAATCAGAAGCCCTTGAAACATTACCCCGCACGATTAATTTTTCAACAGCAATGCTACGCTTGTAAAGTCTGTGGCTGAAGAACACCTCACTGCTTAGAGAGCCTGAGCATCAGTTGCCAACTGTGCACAGCAGATAAAAGCTGAGAGCGGGGATGAGCATTACCCGATGACTAAGAGCATTATATCATCACTTTTTTTGTCTAATAAATGAACAAAAATATCAGACAGAGGCACTAGTGTAAAAATATTTTTGTGACCAAACCCCCAATATTTGACCCTTTTTCACATACAGTAACATCTTTGCTTATAGCATCACAAGCTGTTCTCATATGTTCAAGAACAAAGGTCTCCTTGTTCTTGTTTTCCTCCTTGTACCCACACGACAAGAATTCTACTTCTTCAAATACGACATAGATCAATACTATCAGAGTATCACGAGTTAAAGATTTCCATGTGTACCAGCTACCTGACTGCATACTTAGGTTGCAGTCAAGTTATACAAATTTGCCTTTTTTCCAAAACTCTACCAGAAGACCATTTTTTGTTGTTGTTTTTAAAAAAAATTAATTATCAGATTTTGCCTTAACAAGGAGGCACTGCTTGAATGAAAACTCTTAATACGCATCTCCCAACAAGAGCGTTAACATTCTTACAGAAGATTTATACGTAGATCTGTGCATAAAGATGGAGAAATTCTGCCGATATGACAGGAATAGAAAAATTACTGAAATAATTCATACCATAGAGCTAATTGATACTTTGTATTGCCTAGAAACGGCATGAAAGTTGCGGGAAGAGGAGATGAACCACGTGCTATCACACTGAAACTGCAGGAGAGAATGATTACTGAGGTTGCAATTCAAATGCTGCCATTTCCTTATACAAGTGCTTAACTAAGTCCATGTTTATATTCTCTTAATATATTTATGGGATAATACACTGTTGTTCGATGCAAACATAATTTTCCCAGAAAATGTTTAAGTGTAAATCTGTGGTCAGTGTTTTCAGGCTTTGCTGCCTGCGCGTAGGTCCTATAGCAATAGTTACGCACCGTCTAAGACTTGCTTTTCAGAGTTGTGAGGCATCGACACATCACGTGAGAAGCTATTGCTGATAACTGACAGAAAAGTGGTGCATACTTTTGGAGACTGGACTATGCATGTGGCTGCATAAATATGATGTCATGTGCCAAAATTTGGGCACCCAACTTTATAGCTTTTGGTCTATTTGACACTGAATTAACATATGGGGTCATTTCACTTTATAGGTGAAGCATGTATTTCAGGGTGTTTCTTCAGTGTCTTTACTCCATTTGGAATATAGGCATGAAGAGAAGTCTAGAAAGCATCCAGGCATGTAACTATTTGGGTTATAGCTCTCAGCTGAACTAACAAACAGCACAGAACTCTATACATTTTAGAGGTGGCAAGTATACTACATGAAATAGGCCAGACAATAAAACACTGAACATTGCTAGGGAGAACCCCACCGAGGATAATAAAACCGAATCATAAACCAACAGCTCCTCTGCTCTCCGAGGAATGGCAGCACTGCGGGGACAGTGCAGGAATCAACAGAGTGCTGTGACAGCCCAGAAGCAGGAGAAGCCCTGCTCACTGGGGCAGATGTCTGTGACTCTCACTCGTGACTGGGAACAGCTGAATTCACAGTAGGAGCATTTACTGCAGGAGGACGCCCATGCAAGCACACTTGGCTGCAGGACAACAGCAGGGAGAAAAGTACTTTAAGAAGACCATACTTGTGTCACTTAAACTGTCAGTGACAAAAGAACAGAATGGCCCTCATGAAGAAATCTCTGTCTGCGAACCTGTGACAAGTCCCTGCTGTAAGTCCTTCTAAACAAAAAAAGCATCAGCCAGAGAGGTCAGTTGTGTATTAGTGCCTAATCCAACAATTTTTCAGGCACACAGAGGTTCCCAAGGCAAAGGAGGAAACATCTTATATTAAATCTTTCACTGGCGTGTAATACCAAATTCCACTGTCCTTGCTGGAGCTGCAGCTGGAGGCAGCAATGCAGGTATGAGCTGCTCAGGCTTCCTGCCACATTTCGAAGACAGCCAACATCTCCCCAGAGCAGGATCCTGGCAATATAAGTACTCCCTCTAAAATTACTTCGTTACATTTCTTTCTCATTATTGATCTCTGATTAGCTTAAGGCAAGGATTTATCTGATTCTGAGTTATGATGGAAACCATGCATTTTTATGTACAAGTCATCGCCTCGTGGAGCTTCTTAACAGAACAGGACTCGTCACCTCCATGGGATAATTTCATGGAGACTTCCATGTTGGAACTGTTTATTTCCAGGAAGGAAGGACATTGAATTAGCAAATTACATCAGAAGTAGCCTCGGCTGTTTAATTCAGAATTGTGTTTATTATGTGTGTACATCAGTGCCTCTGTTACCAAATATCATTGCACAGTTAGCCAGGGTTGGTCAAAAATGATACCATCCATGTGTTTCAAAGCTCTAAGGTATGAAACGCTGTATTCATCATGAATCAGTATGAAAAAATCAAAATATCAGAATAGTTCACAAAGCCAGATTTTCAAAAATATTTTTTTCAACCTTCTAGAAATAGTTTATCCATAAACATCTTATTTTGACACATCAAAAATCTGCCAAGAATATTGAAAACCTTGGTAATATTTTGCCAAAACTCTTTTTTAAAAAAAAGTTATATAACCTCATCAGGCCTTGATTTAGTTGAATCAACATTTTCTGGGAGAAAACGTTTCTATGAGAACATTTTCTCCCTGGCTTTAGGAAGTAACGTCACTAACTTATTTGTTCGATAAATGAAAACTTACAAGGTCACTTGCAGTAAAATTGGGAACTGAATGAGATTGACAACTTCCATACAGTAGAACAAAATATCATCCATTTATCCATACAACCTATTGAAATCACTATGGCAAACCTTACAGGCTTGACTGTACAAGTGACACCAGTACTTGACACCTTCACCCCATCCAGCTACAGTCTGGCAGAAAAAGCAGTAATACCAAAGCTTGGTATTTTAGTGTTGGATAATCAGTTTCGTACTTCCATAGCAAAGTGGGAGTTACTACATTTTGCTAAATGGTTCACACTGGGGAAATTGTTTTCACAGAATCACAGAATGGTAGGGGTTGGAAGGGACCTCTGGAGATCATCTAGTCCTTTATTCTAACGCCTCTAACAGCAGAGGTGCATTTTGAGGCACTAAATTAACCAGCTTCTATGCATATACAAGACTGTTTCTTCCAGCTGAACACTGTAGGAGTGATATGTGCTCTGTTTTCATCTCCCCTTGAAAAAAAACTTACTTAATTTACATAATAACCAGACACATAACATCAGGGTTTAGGTTATAGAAGCATCATAACATGTTGCCGAATGTAAATATCAGTCACCAATTAGTAAAAAGCAGTTAATTATCATTTATAGTAGATGAAACAACACTGTTAAGTTATTAAACTCCTGCAAAGATCTGGGCTTAGTCCCCTTTAGTCACCCTCTCTCACCTTACCTCCTCAGATCTGCTGCTTCTCATGCCAGCTCAGATATTTTTTTAACTTCAGAGCAAGCCAAATCAACTTTTTAGCAAGGCAGAATACTATGTTCTGCTATACCGGCAACCAAATAAAGGGGATCCAGTTCAGATTGTTTAACGGAAAACCAGTTGCTGCTTCTGCAAGGTAATGAACTTGCAGAAGGGAGGAATGTAGATCTCATCCACTCTAGGCCACCACACACTCGCATTGTCTGTCTCAGACATGATACATGAATCATGCTAGGTCTGAACACAGCAGCTAGTGGGATGGCACAGCGGCAGTGCCAGATCCAGCTCAGGTGGCTAAAGTTGGTGCCTCTGCATCTTCATTGCTTCATCTTCCCCAAAGAAGGTGCCCTAAAGTCAACTCGGGACAGTCTGTACTCACATCTTCTCGTCATAGCAGTGAATCTCTCTGTGTGTATATATATATTCATATAGGCCCTGCTCTTTCTCCATCATTAAAGCAGCACACACTGTTTATTTATCCTATGGTCACACACTGTTGCCTCTCACAGTAGGCATCTGGACTTCAAAGACAAACCAACACAGAGTTCACCTTACGTGTCTACCTAATTTTAGCCGTCACTTATTTATAGTGGCTTCTGCAACGTGCTCAGTTATTAAAAATTCAAATCAAATCGTATCGTTGGTGATTTAAACAATATCATGCTGACAGATCAGGAACACAAAGCAGTAATACATGGCTGAATTTATTACCTATAACCAGAAAAAGTCATCAAGAATGAAAAAAACTAACTACATTTAAAGATAATAAAACCTACGCATTTGCCTGTGCTCTCTGAGCAAACTTGAATGGGCTGTGCCTTATGACCAATTTAGAATAATTTACCATCCAGATAGTCTGCACTGGAACAATAAAAATCCCATTTGTTTAGATTTATTTTAACGGCAAGATAATCATAGACTAATCACATATGCATCTTTTTCTCTAGTGCATAATATATGTTTTCATATAGGCAAAATTATAAGAATTTAAAATTCACTGGCCTTAGAAGAACGGAAAGGTAAAAACATATATTTTAATGAATAAAAAAGCCTTTGGGTCATTGATAATTCAGATCTCTAACAGAGAAAAGGGAATAATATTATACCATGGATTACAATATTCAAGACAAGATAACTGTCTGATTTATTATTATCCCACTGACTTATCTCTGATTTGAAGATACACCGGTATCACGCTAGGTACCAGCGTAGGCTTTAAAGTTCAACACTTCTAAAAAAAAGACAGGCATAAGTTGGCAAAGCATGATAGAAAAAACCTGAGCAGGCAAACTCAAATTGTCTTAGCTGTCTTCAGCCTAAATCTTGGATTAATAAATATTAATTATGAAATTAATAAAAATTTATCCAAGATTTAGTTCTGAATGTGAGTGGTTACACTTTGTGCTAATTTGCAGGATTAAGAGCATTGATCTTATGGGTCTTTTCTTAAATATCAGCATTTCTTAGGTTGCTTCCCATATCTTCGAGTGGCTCCCTCAGCAAATATTACGACTCAAATGACAGTGGGGTATATTCAGTTACTGTGAACGGCACTCAGCCAGCACTGCTGGATGACAGCAGGCAGGAAGGGCAACCCAGGGGACTGGCACTTGGCTAGCTGGCAGAAAGTCTGAGTAGGAGACACTGCTTACCTTTAACAAAATGCAGGGAAGCCTCATCCTGCAGCAGCTTCACTGGAATTAAAACAATGCTTTCAAAACACCAGTGCCCAGGCTTTATTTATTCAGAGTGATTGATTTGTTTTAAAGCTTTCAGTCAGGAATTATATTCCTCAAAACAGTCCCGCAAGCCCATCTACAGTACCGTCAGAGAGGAGGAATGTGCAGATTTAGGAAGGTGCTGGCTTTCGCCAGGCACAGCTGCCGGCAACTGCTCCTCGAGAGAGACCGTGGTCCCCAGGGGCGCGCAGCAGGGAGGGCACGACGAGGAAGCATCACTCCTGGCTCCTCACCTGGGCTGCACAAGCGCATGCAGGCTCCAGCCGCAGAGGACAACAGCACGCCTGGATGACACACCTCCCAGGACTCGTTGCATCTCAAGGGTCTCTTTGGCCTGAGCAGCTGGTGGCACGTCAGAAATTTTGAGCAGAGGGCATATTTTACCTGGGAGGCTTTCACTGCTCAAACGCTTCTCTCTGTTTTTCCAGGAACAGAACAACTTGATGATCATTTCTCCCCCTCCGCTCTCATGGATGACCTACATTATTCATAGTTATTTCTCGACTCGTGTATTTGCAAAGCAAATAACGGAAACCACGAAGAGTAATGAAATCTGACATGCAAGAGGACATTAAAATAGATAGACATGAAATATAACAGTATCTTTCTTTTTAATTAAACTTTGTGGGAAATGAGTGAACTATTCCTCTAAAAATATCTTGTAGCTCTGAGTGCAAATCAGCTAAGTAGCTAAATAAGCACGCTGCTGTAGCGGCTGCATCATGATAGACAGATTCGCCTGTGAAAACAATCCTGGGAAGAAGTTGATCTTTTTTTTTAGTGCTACTATTCATCAGTAACTGAAGCATAATCAGCTGTGACTGGCTGAGGAACCTGCCTGCACGCTATTTAGGAATTCTGGTTAATTATGTAAAATTGCTCAATATTTATTGCCTCAGCGTATAATGAATCAGCTGCAAACTAGCTAAGTCCTTTGTAAATTATTGCCCACTCTGTCTGGAAGATGAGCCCATAGATAATGAAAGACAGAAGTTAACTGAAGTATTAAGGTTTGGATGAACTCTACAGTCAGACCAAAAAAAAGAGAAATAGAGACCACTTTGGTCCCTACCTGGAAACAGGAGTGAGAGTGGGAGACACTTGAAAAATTCCTAAAGAGGAAAACAGGGTGTACATTAGAGACCAGGGGCTGCCAGAAACAAAAGGAAATTGAGGGCAAAAGGGTAAGAAAAGGGAGATGCTTTCATGGCTGATTTGGCTGTGGGAGCAGCTGAGGAAAGAGAAACAAGAGAGAGGAGGAAGAAAAGGGTGATGACTGGTAGGAGATGGCAGTTGCAGAAGGGGATGCTGCCAGGGCAGGACAGCGGGGAAGGCTGTGGGTTTGTATCTCCAGCTGTGAAGGTGGGTTCATGTGATCAGGAGGGAGCTGTGCCGCTCCTCATCCACCCCAGAGTCAGGTTCAGCTGCCTAGTGTCTGTGCTGAGAAGAAATGCCACAGACCCCAAGGAAAACCAGAGAGCTCAGTTGCACCTAGACCAAGGGAAAACTAAGGAATGGGCAGATGTAGCACCTGCGGACTCAAAGACAAAAGCATGGCGAGCACCATGGACCCCGACTGGTGTTATGTGGCTCGGGAGGACGGCCTTTGTCATCTCTCACCTCATTAGCAGGAGCAAACAAACAGTCAGTTACTAAACGAGAAGAATTTAATGTTCCGCGTAATTTAAATTCTCGTTCCTCAAGATCATTAACAGTTTTCTGCAGGGTACAAAATTCTGATTAAGGTCCCTTTCCATACTGTACTATCAAGTTATTTTTGATTGCACAGAGGTGATTTTAAGGATACTGTCACTATAGAAACTAGTACTAAAGGAAGCCCTTTTGCTCTATTTTCCCACTAAAGAAAGCAAAGAAAATGCTCTCTTTATTAGCTGGTAGAAATGGATGTAGTTAGATTTAAATGTTTTCCTCCTGCTCCTCTTTAAGCATCTTTGTATTTGGCAATATTGCCTTTAAAAAAGCTTTCATTATCTTCATTTAAGACTGGGGTTTCCCCTTTTGCCCCTGCACATTGTTCTGCTTGCATGGACGTGTGTGACCGTGCTTGTGTCTGTCACAAGCAACAGACACCACGAACAAAACCCAACACAAAATCCTTTTAGATTGAAGCCGATGTTGTCTAAACCATTGTTAAACAACCTGTACTTTTGGACATGGGAAATCCCAAGATAATGTTCTTTCCACAAAGCTTAAGTTTGTCTTCGTGCATAATACGCAACGCAGTCAAGATGAGTAATAGCTTAGAAGCAGAATAAAACTGAGGAAATCCCATCTTAAATTATGATATTAGTAAGCATAGTGTACTAATACCTACATGCTCCAAGCCCTTTCACCCACCCTCTGTTGTGCCCCTAATTGTGCTACAGTCTATACCCATACATTGTAAATATATTTCTGGCTTCTAAAACTTTTATTTCTGTATACAAGGACTTTGGAACAATCCTGCAGTTTGGGTACCTCATCCTGCCTAAAATGTGAGCACAGATACTGTTTCTCCTTGCTGCCCCTCCTGTGAGGAAAGCCTGCCAGTTTTGTGAAGCAGGTGCTTCGAACCATTTCCACGCAGATCTGTGCACCTTGTTGGCTCCTGATGCTGCAGCTCTCTCAGACCCGGTGTGGAGAACGGTCAGGAGGAAGGGGTGAGAGCAGGCACGGGTGCCAGGAGAGCCTGCACTATGGCTGGCATACCGGCTGAGTGGTCAGCCCCACAGGAAGGCCGACGGTCGCAGCCAAAAGGCATCACATAACTGCTCCTTCAATTGCCTGTAAGCTCTGCCTGACCAAGCAAGTGCTCCTGACTTGCCCTCCAGCAAAGCCAAACAGACCTTAACCCACTGGTGCTCTGCGCGCAGCATCCGAGCGCCACAAACCACACGATCACAGCCCAGCTGAGAGAGTCAAAGTGCTTACCTAGGCAATAGCTTGGGCACAGGAACAACCGCTGGGCAAATCCCTGGGTCGAACACACTCAAAAAGTAGCTGTTCCTCCATGCGCAGATCCCCTCCCAAGCTGCTGCATAACAGAGCATTTGGATCTCATGTGGGCAACACTGATCCGCAAGGATTTTATTCCAAAAGCAATCATCAAAGATACATTGATTTAAAAGGCATATTTACCTTCTTTGGGAGACATCTGTGAATGAATGATTGACTGGAAGTGAACACAATTTCAGTAACTCAGACTTCCAAAGATAAACCTCTCAACTTATTATACCAACAGTAAATCTTTTAAGACTAAGTTCAACAAACGTAAAGCCACTCTAGCATTATACAAATGATGTCTAAGGCAGTAAGAAGGAGCTGATGAGCAGCAGAGAATGTGCTTGCCTTCTTCCAACAGCCAGTCCTTGACTATATTATCAAGATAGTTCAGGGTTGGTCAATCTAATGCACAGACTGATATAATCAGTTTGACTTCGGTTTCTGAAATGCTTAGGTCAATAAAAGTCCCTTAATCTTCCATAAGACTTCCTGGGAGCATCTGGAGCATTTGCAACTTAATTATGCTTTTTGCTTTCTGTTATTTTACAGGCTTCCTCTCCTTTACATAGAATTTTCATGTTCATAGAGGACTGAGACAACACAAGGGAACAGTGCAGACCACTTACTACTAAAGTAGGTTGCTATATCCAGGTACATCTGCACTGAGTGAAGGACTCAGATTCTACTTGACCAGGAGAAAAGAAGAGATTAGGTTGTGGAAGCAAGCAGTTATACCATTTCATGTAATACAGAAAACCGCACTGCACCAGTTGATATATAGAAGAGTGCTTTAAGCATCTGCAGTGCTTTATAGTAGACATGAACCCATCCATACAAGAAGCTGAATGGCCTACTGAAATTCAATAAAAATTTATTCTTTATTCACTACTAATGTGCCGTCAATAACACATGTAGAACAAGGAAACACTAGCTTGAGAATTACACAGCCTTCTCCTTTGCTCCCAGAGAAAATTAGTGATGAAACATACCAATGTGGTCCAAATGGGTATTTTTTTTAAACAATGGTTTGGAATATTTTTTTTAAATGTTTTAAAGCTGAAAGTAATGATATTTCACTAAAAGTTTTGTTAAAGAAAATTTAATCTAAAATGTAACAGACAATTCTCCAAGCTCCCTCTGTGACCTTCATCGATGCTGCTCCCACTGAAGCTACATGAATGTCTTGCTCTTTGTACAGAATTTACACAGGTGGAAAAGGAAGGCAAACTGAGGCTAAGTTGATAAAATGATGCATAATTATTTGCACTGGTATAAATGACTTCAGAAGACACAAGACATTAACATACTAGCTATGCAGTCTATACAGTTTGCCAGAGTTGAAAGATTTATTGCTGTGACTTCAGAATAAAAATGTTTTATGATTATAGGATGCTGAATATTGAGTATTTTACCACAAACACTAGACTACTATAAGCTGAATGTACATAGAATGAATAAAGTATTTTATGCTGTAAAATAACAATGAATATTCATAAATTAATGGGAACTGCACCCCTGAGGTTAATGGACTACTACCTGGGATTTCTTACTTGTGTGCACCACAACTCCTACAAACCATTTGTTCTCGCACAAATGGATATGTTAACAAGCATTATAAAGCTATGCAAGGCAATGACATTTCATCATGATTAGCACTTGTACCAAATTAAAAAAAACCACAAAACAAACCACAAGCATAACACTAATGTTACACTTTTAAACGAAAGCTAAGGAAATCTGCAGGAAAATCATATTTCTTCCTAGGCAGTGCTATTTTCTGTTACCTGTTTGTGAACACTGACATTTTCTTTTTGAAAATTATTTTAATAGAGCACAAAGTAGGAATTTAAAACTGTAATGCACAAATATAAATAGAGCTGAAAATACCCCGAGGAGTTCACTGAGGAGGAGGCTTTTCAAAATCTAATGATACGCCTTCGGCAATCAGAACATCAACAGGTTGAACTCAATGGAAAAGGACAATAGCAAATGACAGGCAGGGGATGGCAGAGCTCCCTCCAACTGCAATTGAATTTGACTGAGGAGCGATGGGGTGATGTAGCTGGAAACACTTCCATCACAATCAAAGATTGTAACAGGCAATCACACCAAGCCGTGGTGCTGCACTTGGACGGCACAGTTACTGGAATACCTGGAAGTGAAAGCAATGTGGTGTTCAGCGAAAGACGGCACAGAGAAAACACAGATACTGAATCCGGAGCTGGAAAGTACTGTTATTTTGTTGAACAGCGAGAATCTAATGCTGATCCTTCTAGGGTCAGGAACTCAAAACACATACTGGGTCTCAGATTTTGCCTTGTAAAATTTATTAAGAACCTGCGCTTCTGAAACGGCTCAGCATCAAAAGAATGGGGGATGATGAATCACTTAACTGCATACATTATTCTGTTAACTATATACAGCATCAAGATAAAAAAATATATAAGGAATAATTTCATGCTATTACACTTCTACCCCTTCCAAGATTGAGTATTTTTAGAAATATTCTGAAATAGAAAATGTCTATTCAGGATGCAAATGTTTACATTTAAAGTTCTTCCTTCAAATACAGCTTTGTACTACCAAGATAGTACTCTTTAGCAAAGTCTACAGGTTCAGAAGCTTATTTATGTTTCAGGATTTGTGTTGTTAGTCCTTCCTTAGCCATTAGGGTTACACAACACATAAAAAACATCAGGATATATCTTTTGATCCAGCGGCATGCTGAAAGGAAAATGATCTCATAGAAAGCCAGCAGAAATCTTTCCGGTTTTGTTTTTATTGATGGTAATATTTTCTTTGGGCAAAATGAAGTGTTTTAATGTCTTCAGTGAATGGTAGGGTTTGGAGAAAATGGATCCAGATTTGTCTCAGAGGAGCACAGTGGCAGGACAAGAAGATAAAGGTACAAGTTGCAGCAAGGAAGTTTCTGGTTAGACATTAGAACAACCATGAGAGTGTCAAGCACTGGAATAATTTGCAAAGAGAAATTATTTGAGATACAAAAAATCTGAGTGGACAACAGCTTGAGCAACCTGATGTAAGTTGACACTGCTTTGAAAGGTGGGTTGGACCATATGACATCCTGAGGCCCCTTCCAGTCCATGCAATAATTCTACAATATTAAGTTATCAGATACAAACTAGGCACAACTACGGCTGCAGCCACCTTCAGAACAAAGGAATTAAACATGCTTTCTTTAAAGCAAAGAGCAGGGGAAAGAAGTGACATTTCTACATAGCTCAGAACTTGCTTTCCAGTTCCCTTAGACACCAGATTCCAAAGAAGCTTACCATTTGTGAGTACAACAAAAACATGTAATTCCAGAGAATACCGTTCCTTCAAAATTCATTTAACTAGCTCTACTCATTTGATTGTTATTCCTTTGAAACAATAATTCATTTTATTTAAAAACTACAGGTTTTTTCAAAATAACCCGTGATTTGTAACACCTCCATGTTGTGGTTCTCATGAGAGATATCCTAAGAAGTTCTGATTTTCAAAAAAGACGAAAATCACCACCAGAAGATTAGCTCCATTTATAGTGCTTATGGTTTGGATTCAGAGGTCTCTCCTGGTCAAGGAGACTATGAAACGACACGATTATCCTTCCTCCTACCTTGCAGAATTTCTTGCCAGTGCTGTTACATGTGTTGTTTGGAGTTCTAGTTGGAGAAATATCTACTCTGGTAATGAATGATTTTTATACATTCACTATTTCTTGTTAGGATCACTACAAGTCATAAAATTCAAGCAGCCAATACAAGATTTGACTGGCCTTCTTCAGGCCCTAGATAAGCCTTTCCTCCAAGCATGTCTGAACATTCAGGATAACGTAACGTGAATGAGTCATCGTGATTTTGGGATTCAGATCACAAATTAAAACTGTGCTTTGAGACTGTTATAGGGAAAAAAAAAAATTTGTGAATGCTTATAGACAATAGATAATAGATGTATGAGGGGGGAGGTAAATGTTCATCATTGAACTTTTGAACTCTCAAGTACACATGCACAACTTGCTGTGTGCAACCTGTATGGGCTGGTTCTAAATTTTGATAACAGCAGATCTAAACAGAAGTGCTGTATTCTGAATCCCCCAATTAAGAAAGACACGTGAGACAGTACCACCAGTCAGGTGGCCAATCATGCCTTGTGACTCTGGGAAAACTGGGGGCCAGCAGCTAAAAGAAGGGCTAAAAGGTGAAGATCCTCAGTGGAGAAAAGATCCTGGAGGCGGTGGAAGATCCTGGAGATCAGGAAGGTGCATGGAAACAAACGCTGGGATCCCCAGGGACATGATCACTATCAGCTGAGACAGGTCACTAACAACTGAGCAGCTTGTGCTGGTTTTGTCTGGGACAGAGTTAATTTTCTTCACAGTAGCTGGTATGGGGCTGTGTTTTGGATTTGTGCTGCAAACAGTGCTGATAACACAGGGGTGTTTTTGTTACTGCTGAGCAGCGCTTACACAGAGCCAAGGCCTTTCCCACTCCTCACCCCACCCCACCAGCGAGGAGGCCGGGGGTGCACAAGGAGCTGGGAAGGAGCACAGCAGGGACAGCTGACCCCAGCTGACCACAGGGATATCCCACACCGTACGGTGTCGTGCTAAGCATGTAGAGCTGGGGGAAGAAGGAGGAGAGGCGGTGACGTTCAGAGTGATGGCATTTGTCTTCCCAAGTAATCATTCCACTTTATGGAGCCCTGCTTTCCTGGGGATGGCTGAGCACCTGCCTGCCCATGGGAAGCGGTGAATGAATGCCTTGTTTTGCTTTGCTTGTGTGCACAGCTTTTGCTTTACCTATTAAACTGTCTATCTCAACCCACGAGTTTTCTCACTTCTACCTTTCCAATTCTCTCCTCCATCCCACCAGGGGGGAGTGAGCCAGAGGCTGCGTGGGGCTGAGCTGCCGGCTGCGGTTAAACCACGACACAGCTGCATGGCACAAACTGATACCATTTTCTGTTCCACCTTCCCAGACCAGCAGCCATCTCCCTACTGGGGAGCAAAGCTGAGACTTGTGGAATACAGTGCTGAGACAGGTCCAAGTGATTGCATGAGGCAATCAAATATAATCTTTCTGATTTTTAAATAATTCCCAGTATCCAGATCCTCTATGGACTGTTTTTCAGTCTGTCTTACCTATAGCATAGACCAAAAATAATAACTGATACCTGCAGCTAGCAACACTACCTGCCAAATGGAAGGTGTCTATCTTATCCTCAGTCATACTGTTCTTCACATCATGATACTCCTCCGGCTATGTAGCTATGCAGCAATGTAGCAAGACACAACACTCTGTAGTGCGCAGATCACATTGCCTTGTGTGCAATGTAAGGTCCATGGCAATTGCCCACTTTCTGTAGCTCATCTGCACTCAACAATGAGGGTATTTCCATTTACGCAAGGAGAAATCACAACCACAAGTAATTGGCTGCACTCTTTTTTTGATATACATTGCTGGCATCAATTTAAGTTAATAGTTTTCTTACAAAAGAAGAGCAACTGTTCATCAGTGGCATTTCTTTAAGACACGCAGAAAAACAGTAACACTAAGCAAGAGTCAATGGGAAAAATAAGAAAGAGAGAAAGCAAAAATACAAGACTTCAGAGGAGTAATGGAAGATGGCATGTAGAAAGTCCATCCTTCCGTTTCCGTAAGTGCAAGTTAGTCAAATATACTTGTCCAACTATTATCTTATCTACAGATAAAGTAGCCAACAAAAGCACGACCTATAAAGAGTGAAAAAGGGCAGGTGAACTGAAAAGGGCAGATAGAACATAAAAGGATTTAGAAGTAATTGGACCTGGTATCTGTACTAGGGGTTCTCAATTTTTTCAGATACTAAGGCCAAATAATTTTAATGTGTAGTATACAGAGGACAGCATTTACACATGCAAACACCATCACCTATATTAATTAATGTTACTCAGACTTCCCATTTGTGACAAAGTTTAACTGGCACATAAATTAATGCACTGGTAAGCCAAGCTGAACGGCTACTGTTGACCTTTCCGATTAATTGGATGTTAGTCAATTAGATATGTTGCAACTTCACAAGTTACTTGTATCAAACACAGTCTCCATTCCTGAAGGTATAGTTCTGGTAGTTGCCACTAAGTGTCACTGTTCACATAGCCTCAAAAGCCACATTAGCATGCAAATGAAAGTTGGGCTTGGGCAGGACTCTCAAAGGCAGGGTTGGTTTCAGTGTAGAAGCCTCTCAGGTCCAAGCCGGGGCTTCTTAACATCCCAGGTCACAGACTGGGATCTGCTGGGACACAATGGTGAGAAAGGATCATAGTTATTGCAGGGAAGTACGAACACTGGCTGCCAAGTGGTGAGCAAAAACACTAATGTGCAACACAAGAAACCTGAGGTGAGCTACATGAGGTTCAGTAAGGAACAGCTCCTCACACTCCCTCTCTGTAACCAACTGCAAGAACATTTCTAGCTCGTTTCAGAGGAGTGTCAAACACGTGAGCTGAAAACACCACTCATCACCATCCTGCTAAATAGTGGGACACCACTGTGCGCTAATTTGGATAAAAAACCCTCAGCAGCTTGCTGAGGCAAATAGGCTAAGCTTTTCTTGGGAACAGGGTTCATATGCATTAGCATATTCCTCTCTGGGAGTTGAATTAATTCCTAGAAACCAGATACAAACTAGAAAAAAATGACATTAATGTTACTTGACCATCTAATTTCAGAACTGGTATTTGTGTGTACACAAATCACATTTACAATGAACCGAAACCAGATACCATCAACTTCTCTACTACAGAGTCATTCTATCCATCTATCCTCACTTAGAATCACAGCACAGGTGTCCAAATGGCCAATAATAATGGTGGGGAAAATAATACCACATCTGATACAGACAATGGTGCAGAGACTTTGTTTAGACAGATTTTCAAGACATCCTGGACTAGCAGGACCCGCTGAGCAGTGCTGGCTCTACTTACAAAGACAGCCAAGAGGAAGTAAAATTAAAAAAAAATTTAGCCAGGCACAACCACTGTTTTCATCACCTTTTGCTCTCTGATAACAGCACAATTTCTTCTAGAAATTCAGCTGCAACTTTCTTCAACGTGGGCTGGCTTTTGATGGCATTAGTACTTTTCTACTTATCTAATTCTGTTATGAATTTATCAGATTCAGCTGAGTTTTTTCTAATTTGTTCAGTCATGGCAGTTATTTCGATAATACTTTATTCAATGTACATATAAATATGTAACATACCTCACCTATTTTGTTCACATAGGATTTGCACTGAAGTTTCTCTCTCTCTTAATACCTTTTGCTTTAACTCCACAGTCTTCAAGGCTGACCATTCTTTCCATTTGTTCATGGATTATGCCAGTAACATGTGTTACTGACAACTGATATGGGAAAATAACGAGTCCTACTGGGGTAACCAATAAGACTGGAGTAGTTAGAGTCTGATCTATCTCAATGTCTTTTCTTCTTTACACGTTAGTAATTTAATAAACTAGAAAAAAAAAAAATCTTGCCATGTCAACTGCCAGACAATCCATTTGGTCTGCAGAAGGTAAGTTTCAGTCAGGATCTCCACACCAATATAGAAATATCTGTCTAGGAACAGGGAACCTTTTAATCTCTTTCAGCTTTCTCATTTCTCACATTTTGACCTCTATACTGATATTTATGAAAGCTTTAATTTTGGTAGATGGTAAAGTCCCATTTCACAGTATGAAACTAAGTAGTTCTGGGTCATTTTGTGCATCTACTGCCAATGAAGTACACTTATAACAATTCCCAAATATTACTTCAACTTTTATACAGCATGTCCCAATCTCTGAAATAATCTCTAACTCTATAGTTCCATTGCTCTATTTAGACACAGTTTGTGTGTCTAAACAAGCATGCCTTGGTAAGATTTCCTAGTATCTTATGCTGTATTCAGATGCTCTTCTGCTCCAGGCTTATTCTAGTTTGGGGCCCCAGAGAATATCACCACAGTCATGTGAAGGCAGAAAATACACAGAAAATGATAAACTGTGGTAGGAGGGTAGGGCTTGAAGTAGCTCCTGTGGAGGAAGAAAAAGGCAAGATAAACCACAGACCTCCAGTATCTGACAGTGAAGAAAGTCTCAACATCACCTGGTTGACACAACGAGAGTTACTTAGGTCTCCAGGTATATTTTCCTTGGCCATGAATTTCATTGATCCCAGTTGCTAGAAGTATGTCATATATTTCCTCATCATCTCTTAGGTGCATTAATCCTCACATCTTATTGCAGCATACTAGCCTTTAATCAAATAATCAGGTATATTCATTACCTGGATGAACTGCAGCAACACAAGTCGTCTCCTCATCCAGGAGCCATGTCTGAAACCAGCTTTCCACAGCCCTTTCAATTAACCTCTCCTGTTTATTAACTCCTCCAACTTCATACTTTCCAGTCTCTTGCTAACATCATTAGCAACCAGTATTTACATAAAATTTATTAGTTTATCTCTCCTGTATTAAAACACTTATAGAACTTACAACAAAACAATGGAAGTGGCTGAAGATCATTCCAGTTCACTTGCTTAGTTAATACAAAAAGGAAAAAGAGATGACGGAGGAGGATTTTTTAAATGCCTCCTTTTCAAGGGTGCTGGTAAGCCTACTGAGGATGATTGTGGATGTCTTTCCAGTCAGCTGCTCTTTTGATGTTTCTCTCACCTTTAACTGAGAATAGCAAATACGATTTTATTCTTTGTTGTGTCCTCCTGCTCCTTTACTTCCTGTGAGCAGTTCTTTTCCTTGTCTCTTTTCTGTAAGATGGCAAATTTCCTATTTTCTTTTCTTTTTTCTGTTAATGTGTTGCTTTCTTACAAGGTGCTCTGGGCAAGCAAATAATCAGTTCCCTGCATCTTCTGATCTGCACCTTTCAATCTTTCACATCAGCAGGAATTTGACAGACAGACATTTGACAAATAAAAACTATAGTCTACGAAAGGAACGCTGCAAAGTAACTTGGCCTGTTGAACCTGTTGGCCTATTTCATTACCCCTGCCTTCATATTTATTATGGATCACAGAACACCAAAAGGCTTTCTGGAGGCCTCTAGATAACACAATAAGAGTATAACTGAGTTATGAGATGCAAGATTAAAGAGATAAAGGTTTAACCTCCTTGGTGATGAGCAGTAGAAAGGGGAAGAGTGGAAATTTATTTATTATAGTGAACCCTATCCTACCTCCTCCTCTCTCCCTCCAAGAACACCAGGTGCAACTCAAATGCCTTCAGAGTATCACTAGAATTGGAGCCAGTCTCCTCAACTGTGGGAGAGAGGGGGCTGCAAACAGAATTAATTCAGATATGAGTAGAAGTGCAAAAGCCAAGACAGAGGCAAGACAGATGATCAGGGTACGGAGTCTGCGTTCAAGAGTCAGTTTGAGCCCTAAGCTAACACAGACTCTAAGAAGGAAGGCCAAAAAAACCCCATAAATAACCCAAACCAGCCTTTGAATTCTTATTATTAAGTCCTTCGTCTTATGTTATTCCCACATTAGAAATAAACTTCATGTATTTCAACAGAAATCAAGGAAGACAATGTTACTTTCCTATTTTTAAACCTGAAGACACATGAACAGTTTCAGAATCTGCCTAAGGTTTAGCGTAAAAGACAATGAAAGGCACAAAACACACACATATATTGCCCTAGGTAAAGTACTGAACTGGAATATGCAAAAATTAGATTTCGAACCCCTACTCACAAAGTACTCTTGTCATTAGGACATTCATATATTACGATGTCTCCCCCTTCCTTCCTCTCTTGAAGATGCCTACTTTGAATAAAAGTAGAATTAAATCATCATTGCAAAGATCTAAAATCATATACAGTCCTACTGTAACTTTGTCTCATATTTTCAGTACATTTACACAGATTTTTGCAGGCAATGGTAGCACACTCCATCCAAACTCAATACCAGGATTATTAACCAAAACACAGCGTGACAACCTACGTGGCTACAGAGTTTCTGTTTCAAAACCAGCTCACATCTGGCGGGTATAGAGTACCTGCAGACCTCTCTTGAATCCATCTGTAAAACTGACTATAAACAAAATGAAACTAAAAGACAGCTATAGAACAAAAGATTAAGACACACTTCAGAATACATGATTGCCTGAGCTTCAGGTATTTGCCTAAGACACCCACCTCTTCCTCTGAATGAGCTGAACGCATTGTACCTGTGAACGTACGATGGATTTCTTGAGCTCTAACTTAATTTTCAAACACTTTATGTTTCAACCTGTAACGTACAATTGTGTCATGCATGGAAGCACACTTACAGGACAGCTGATTCCTGATGTGAGCTACAGTCTTGTCCCTTGGAAGCACACAGAGACCTACACTGAGCTCAGCTGGTCACTGAAGTCTCAATCAATCAGGTTCCTGGGAAATATTCTCATTGCTATTACTCTCCCTCCTGTGGGGCATGTGGCTATCAAATCACATGCTCTGCCTCCAAAACCCAAGATTGGAAGTTTTCTAAGTAGCAAGGTTCCAGGTTTCCAAGTTATCCTTCATGGACTTGTATGTGAGGGTAATGCTATCAAAGAACAAACTGCTGTTAGCTTTCAAAGTTTGCATGGGCTTCTTCATAGAAATAAGACAGGAAAAAGATCGCCTTTGCCTTTTGGAAATCTGCTTTGAGTAGCTGAATCTATGAAAAATTATTTCCTTATCATGTAAAGTTAGTGACAGGCAGGGCACAACCTCAGTAGAGTTCAGGAAGCAAAGATAGGAATTTGGATCACTTATTAGGATTGACAAGGCAGAGAGCAGACTGTTGGTGGAGAGTTCAGTTACATAAATGTGGCTCTCATTTATGATTACAAGACAATCTGGCTTGAGCTTTGAGATCTGGCTACTATGAGCAAACAGGAACAGTGTATCAAAGAGCTTCAGGGAGCAATAAAGATTAGGAAGATTATGTTAACTGAGCTCAAGTCTCCTCCTGTTCCAGGTCGGTGCCCAAAAACTATGTTGTTAGTTATTCTACCACTGACCTTGAGCGCCCTCGTGTTCTCAAAAATTAGGCGAAGCAGCACAGCAGTGATTAATTTGGCTGTGAATGTGCAATGGAAAGATTTTGTATCTGCCACTCAAACACTAGGTGACATCTGTGCAAAGGTCAGTTCTTGGTTCTTTTAACCTCTTTCATTTCTATTTCTGCCCTAAGCAATTTAAGCAGCTCTGCCTCAGCTTGAGCCACCCCTTCCCATGCATCGTGTAAGGGGCTCAGCTACATAGCTCAGAGTTCAGGATTATGGCAGGTGGCAAGGTGTGAAGACTTTCACTGCCACCCAGGGCAGGAGCTTTGCCCATGGGATGCAGCTGCCAAGGGCTGTGGGATAACACACAGTAATTTAATTATTTCATTTTTACACTAATGAGGCAAAAAGCTATATTAAAAAAAAAACCTCACCCCAAAACCCTCCCTCACCTTTACTGTCCCTCCAATTAGACATAGTAAGAGAAGAAAATCCTATTAAATGGAAAGCAAACACTTGCCATTTGCTTAGTAAATACATTTATTTTAATGAAATAGACCAAACAACAAGATAAGCAAAATGTATATCCAGCTTCCAGGCTGCTCTCTTATCTAAGTAAGAGTTTCAAAAACATGTCTACGCCCAGCTTTGTGTTCAGGCAAATTACAGAACGCTCTCCAGCTTAAACAATATACTATCATCTGAAGTAGTGTGTGGGAAGACATTTTAGCTTGGGCAAGTTAATTAATCCCTTCTGTTAGCAGATTAAGCTGTGTTTAGTAGGTCAGAGGTACAGGCTGAAATATTATTCCGTAGTCAGAGGAGACTCCTCTAAAACAGATTTGAAAATCTCTCAGGTAATTTCCCTCTGCTCTGTCAGTAGACAACTCTGATTTACAGATATGTCAGACGTGCACCAACTATTGCTGTTGAACAGAAAATTACTAGAGAAGAGGAAAACCTATAGCAAATTATTTAGGTAGTTACCTATGCAGGTGAAGGATAAACCAATTCCAACGGCAAGTGTTATAATTAAGCATGAGGACAGATAATGTGCAACAAGCTTTGCTCCAAAAGCGTGACTCCATTTTATTTCCTCAGACACAAAACTGAAGAACAGAAGTCATGGCTTTCCCTCAGTGCACACGAAGCGTGAGGTCCGCTGTCTTTGCCATTTGTCCTGATAAACAGGCATATCTTGCTTCAGCGTAGCATCAGTAACCATTCCTTTCTAATTGTCATTGTCATTGACAGAAATATTGCCACTGCCTTACGAGAAGGATGCAAACAAATAAGCAAACCCAAGCCCACTGCAGCATATGGGACTCGCTTGGGTTTATTGCTATTTTTGAGGAAAAAATAGCGAAATGGATATTTGCTGCTTACAAAGGCTTGACATCCTTATTTCTTTTTCTCCCAATTTCGAAATAGCCGTACCCAATTTATCATCAGGGATTTGGATTACTGTAAATTTACTCTCAGCAGTAATACAATGCTGCTGACACAGCAGTAAATGCATCAGCAGAAGATACAGCAGAAGGCAACCGCAGCAATTTACACTCATCTCCGTGTTAACTAATACAGTCACATCAGATATTTTAACCAGAGCAAGGCATCCTGCAGAACAAGAATTAATGTGGCACACAGAAACCGCCACAGCCCCAGAGAAGTGTACGGTGCAGCAGTTATTATTATTAGACCTGAAAGGAGCGAGACCTCATTTCTTCAGACACACCCCTTCAGACTCACGGCCACATCTTTCTCACTAACTTTAAATGGAGGCAAGCAGCAGAGCTTCAAGAAGAATTGTGGATCCAAATTACTCACCTATTCTGGTGGTTGGCGGCTTTTGTCACAGCGTACACCAACTAAAAGTCCTGTTGTTTTAATGAAAGGAGTAATTATCCACATCTCAGCCTACTAGGGGATTATTCTGTCCAGTGTTTGTTGAGTTTTCCAGTTGCTTGCTCTTTGTGGGTTTTTTCCCCTAACTGTAACCTTGTCTTTTTTTCCTCTCTCCTTTACCTCTGAGGCTTGTCCTTTTCTTTATCTTTGAATTTAAGCCTGACCTTTTCTATTCTGTCACAATGTTAGACAAGTTCTTTGTCTTTGTTAGATTTTTATTTCCAGGGCTTTTCTCAATTTGCAGCTCAAAGTTTCTCTCAAGAAATTAATACCTTGTCTTCAATAGACCATCTCTTCATATGCATCATTAAAATTGGTAATGGCAGCTTTATAGTTTGGGGTTTTTTTAGTCTGAGTAAAGCCTAGCTATGGGGAAAAGAAATTCACCCTTTTAGCGTGCTCTCCATTGAGCCCACAGGCACCTTGTTCTTCCAGCTTAGTTTTAAGAGACATCAGAGTCCTAGGAAAGAATCCAACAGCTAGGGAAATACAACATAAAAGATCAGATAACACTTCCAAGGTAAGCTACATCTGGATGGTGGAACACGTTACTTGACAGGTAAAATGAAATAACACATGTTAAGTCAACAGATTAAAAAACTCCAGAGACTCAAAAAACTCTGTGCATTATGCGAATATGATTTGTCAAATTGCAATGTAGATAGCTAGTGTTATCCCAGCCATTACAAAATCAGCTGAGTTTACAGGCACGCTAGCCAGGCTTGCTAAACCTAGATTGCTTCACTCAAAACAGTGATTCAGAGTCATGCTTTTCGTTCTTTATTTATTTTTAGTAGTGTCAATACTAATACCTTGCACTGACTCAGAACAGTGTGCTGGAGCCACTGGGATTGCCCAGGCTCTCTAGAACTGAGATCAACTTTCCGTACTCTGTTGAGACAGTGACTCTCTTTAAAACTGCTGCAGTTTTAAATTTCTCAAAGACTCCTTGGTTTTGTTCTTGTACACATGATCATAATTATCGTGCTCTTTGGGAGTTGTTTAAGTGCAATCATGTGCTTTTGTTTAACGATAAACATGAATAGCAATGAAATGTAAAGAGCAGTGCTTCTGTTACCACAGAGAAAACGATGAGGAGAAACCAAAAAGGGAATAGAGAGCCAAAGTTTAGCGTACCACAAGAACTGTGAGAATTGATAGAGATTTCCAAGACATGCTTCCTAAGCAGCTGAATTTCAGCGTTTTGTAGTGAATCTGGAAAGAGAAAGAACTTTCGGGGTCTAGGATTGTTTTTACTTACTGTAGAATACTGGTTAACATGCTATGATAAAGGAAATACATGACAGCAGTACACTGCATGTGCTGCTGAAACAGGAAATTAATCAAGTTTATTCAACACAAAATTATCTAAAACAACATTATTATTCCTCAATCAGTCAGTTTATTAGGAAAAAGAGCTTTTCATATTCTAATAAGTAAATCGTTACATTTCTTTTTATGAGTTCTTTACAGAAAAAGCCATTCAAAAGACATTTTTGTGCACTCACACGCATGCACAAACACGTGCACTCACTTTATTCTACCTGCTTTGTATCACCTTTGAGAGGTTAGAGAAACACGATGTGGAAAAAACCAAGCCATTCCCAAGCCAGTTGAGCTACAAGCCTTAGGCTCAGGTGGCCTCACACCTGTATTTCAAAGACTAACATGTCAGATGTTCTGGAACAGACCTGCCCAAATGATCAGACTTCAGTTCAAATCATTGCTTTCATTGTAGCGAGCCATCAGCACTGTGAATGGGTATCCCAGTCCTGTTCTCTTGGGAACTGCGTTTTGCAGGATATGTGGTTTTGCCCCACAGCATTTTGCAACACAAACATCAGAAGCCTCTCACAACCAACAAAAACAGTAGGCTCGGGAGTCTAACTTTCAAATTCTGCTAGTGCTTTGCATGCAGTCCTATTGAAATGCCTTTTTAGTCTGCAGTGATTGGTAAAAGTTTGAAAAAAATGCTTCTTAAGCAACAGAAATACAATGCACTGTATTCCTGATCACTGTGAGTGAGAGATGGCTTGGAGAGAAGTATATAACACCTCCTGAGTGCAGAAGTCCAGCCGCAGACTAGGACCAGACTTTGCAGCATTTGTCAACTGCAGCAGAAGGAGGGTAACCATGAAATGGAGGGGGAAAGGATTAGCTACCTGCAGAGAAATTTCAGCTGCTCTTGATACAACATAATTTCTGGGTACATAAAAGAAGCCTTGAGTGAAGGAAGTTATGCGGTCTTGGTTAACCATGAGAGGTAGCTGCATTTTAGCATGACAGCAGGTCTAAGTCTGGAGCTACCCATGGATATCATCCATCTGCTGTGTTTCTAGTATTTGGTACGAGAGCTTTCCTAACCATCTGGGAAAATGGTTTTTAGTTGGCAATGGGCCTATCTATCTCCTTCGCTGCTGGCAAAAAGATAACAAGCTTTTTCTTGGCAGAGACATTACTGCAACATTCCCGATGAAGACATGAAAAGGTATATTCAGTATAGGCTAAAAGCAGTTCCTGATCTGACTCGGACCATTTATGGAACCATATTCCCTGTGCCAGTCTGGGATATCAAAAATGGAAAGGGGTATTTTATTTTTTTTTAATTGAGCCTGGGCTGATCACACAAAATAGCTCAGAGTGAATTATTACATATCAGATGAAATAATACCCAGAGTGAGTTAATTCTAGGAAGATGGTGAACACTAACGGAGTAATGAACACATTCTGCAACCCTCCAGATCTCTTCTGTGCTGGCTGGTGAGGCTTTTGCTACCCAACTGGACTGTATTAAAGAGCTGCCTAAATATCATAGCAGAGTATGTATTCAGTAGCATGTATTTATTCAGAGTTACATTCATGTCTGGAACTAGAGGCTTCTGAGCAATCTCTGCCTTCTGTTATGATGGATGCTGTGCAAAATACACCATGAAATCAAAATAAGTGAGAAAACCTCATCTAATGTGAGTCCACAAGAAGTTATTACCATCCATGGTGTCCTCCAGCATCTGGTCCCTATCAGTTCACACTGGACATATTAATACTGCACTACAAGACAAGATCTAGTTACACATCACACCCTCATGGCTCCCAGCTTCTTTGGAAAGAAACCCAGGCACACGTCAGGATGGCAGCTATGGTAAGCTTCTGTAGGTCTCCCACTTGGCTTGATGGTAGAAGGGATCCAGTGCAGAGTATACCTCTACCCCAACACAAGCTCAGCTGCTAAGGATTAGGCAGAAGGTGTCTTCTGAATGTTATGACACAGCTAATGAGATATTCTCTTTTGACATAACACTCAGAAGAGGAGAGGAGGCATGGCTAAGACTTGGTATGAGCTGCTGCTCTTTGGTTGTAGACTTTTGGGAAGTGAAATACAGGAAATTCCCAGGTGCTGTGTCATCCCAGAGGAGAAGGTTTGCTAAAGTAAGGTTGTCTCTGCTCAGACTTTAATCCTTTTAAGAATCGGGAATTCTCTATTGTTGAGTTCTCTTCACTCTTTTGACCACAGGAAGAGATACTGTCCAAACATGCAACTTTTGTCTTTTGTTTCCCCTCAGATTTTCCAGGCATCAGGGAGTTAATCAAATTTCTGTCCTTGAGGCTCAGGTAAATAAGGGAGAAGTAACAAGTAATAGCTGGGTTTTGCCTATTTTTAAGGCAGAAAAAAATATTTCAGGTGAATTCTGAGTTAGCGTAACTGTAAGTCTTCTCCCAGAACTGATAATCTGCACTAATGGCACCGCTGAGCTTTCTTCTCCATAGAGTGTCTCTGCACAGAGTCATGGTGTGCCACATCTTAAAGAGGCTAAGCAAACCATCCAGGGCTTTAGCGACAGAGTTTTACTTTGCCTCTCCTGTTGAGATTTTTAGGAAAAATAAAGGCAGAGTAAGAAACAGGACAGTTGTGAGGAAAAATGTTAAGAACTGCACATGCATTTAATGGCTGCCTTTCCTTTGGGTGATACATAACTGATCCTTAGACCAAAAGACAGAGGAAGTATCCACATAGGAAACCAAAGGAAAACTCAACAGGAGGTGAATGAATATTCATCAGAATGTTGTCCCCTCTATGAACAGCTGAAGGATTAAAGGACAAACTTAAACAAAATAAAAAGCAGCCTTGTCTAGTCCCACTGATCCAAAGGGAGCACTCACTGTCGCTTAAAAATCTATTTTGTGACTCCTGCAGAAAGTCTGCTGTGAAAGAAATGGACTTTTATAATAATTATTTGGAGTCTTAGGTGTTCAGAGCATCCTCTGGTTCACATTACTGCTGCCTTACTACCTGAATGCATTTTCATGTGTGTCCTAATCACTTTATTTACTGTTTGAATGTTATTTTTGATGCCAGGAAGAAATGTCTGGGTAGAACGCTGTAAAATCTCTCTCTTCATAGGGAATGATGAAAATCCTTCAAAATACATTTCAGACTGTATTACAAACTGTATCTGGTAATGTGAATGCTCTATCTCCTAGCAGTGCATTGGATTGGATAAATTAGTCTTACGCTCCGCTTTCTCATCACAGGATTTAATATGTGGCTTTTATTTTTCAAATCTGACATGTCAAAAGAGAGGTAACAGGTAGCACAAGGCTGCCCCTCAGATGTGAGGCACAAGAGAAGTTTCCTGCAGCAGTCAACTGAAAGAAACAACATCTGGAATTGAGGGGAGAAAGAAATACGTGAATATTTCAAGAACCGCAGCAAAACATCACGATTAGAAGAATGTGAAGCAAGAAAGGGAATTGTGGGATATGTCAGGTGGGAAAGAGGGAAAATTCCTCTTACAAAGCCATTTGATCATGGGTGCAGTCAGCAAAATAGACACTAGGTAATGTTCAAATACTGTGGTGGTATTTAGTAGACACTTATGAAAACGCTTGATATGAGTTCTGTGTGATAAAGTTTTGGACTAGATGTAGATGTTTTATTTCAAGAGGTCTTTAATTTCTTTTGTTGAAAAGAGGATTATTCGTCACTGATGTCCTGGCTACTACTGAAGTCCTCGGTGGCTCCATTCATTGACTGTTACGTACAATAAAATGCAAACCAATTTTACTTCTGAGCAAGGTGATGCACCATTCTCTGTAATAAAAGAAAGTACGGAAGTGCCATGTCCAGTTTTCTTATAAGCCAGTATAGACTCCCTTACCTTTATCTGTAACTGTAGCTTTTTAGCACTGATTTCAAATACATCCTTATTGAGATGATTATGCTCAAAGGCTTCCTGACCCTTTGCTTCAGAGCTCAGGATACACCAGCAATGATCAGTTCCCCAGCCACAGGCAGGTACACAAGGTGCTCTATACACCTGTGAGTGCAGTAATGCAAACCACAACACCATGTCTTTAACCCCAGGAACAAAGAACTGGAAAATTACTCAACTGTAGCCATCCACCAGCCTTTAAAATGGGGTTCTGAAGGACATCATACAGTTAATACGAATCCAAAGAACGTCAATGGACTTCTATGCTGAAGGTGTGAAAAGCAATCTAGAGCAGCAGCTGGATAATCCCCAATCTACAAAGCTCACTAACATAACAACCTGTTGACTTACAACTTTTTGGAAAAGATATCCATTACCTCTGCTAATTTCAGCATGTAATATATCCTTAACTTCATTCATGTATGCAAAGTTCATTTCCATATACAAGGCCCTTACAAATTCAATGTAGGCTAACCCTCCTTGTAACTTAAAAGACGAAAATGGCCTCCTAGAAAATAATGATGACTTTTTTTGGGAAACAATTAAAGATGGGAATTTAGCATAGAGTGAACTAAAGCAAATTTATTAGTCCAGTGTGGATACGGAGTTTCTTGTCATTTCATTGAGATACAAATCATGCAAAATATTAAAAGCTCTGGATTTATTCATGGGATGGTTTAGCAGCATAGCTAGTATTTCCTGTTAGCTCTTACCAGACACCGGGTAAAGCACATAGGCCCTTGAAAAGGATCATCTTTTATCTACTTTCTCTGCCCTCTTTAACAAAACAAAACAATTTTTAAGTGGAAAAGCTTGCAGGAAGCAAAGTGTCTACATTAATGGAAGTAATATGCAAAGTCTAAATTTCATTTCTTCTCCTGTGTGCCTTCCTCTGGGAACCTTCTGTATTCGCTTGAATCTCATGTGTTATATGTCGGAGGAGGAGGTTGGGAGGAACATGTGACGTTCACCTCCTATTTCTAATACATAGGATAATGAAAAATAAGATAAATGTAGACATAACAATGCATAAAATATTTTCAGCGGGTAGAATGCTGTACCTCTGCACAAGGAAGTAAAGTACTAATCATGAAGATACTGGTTATACCAGTAGACTGAATGCAAACCTATGTGTGTAGCCTAAGTCAAAAACATAGGTTACCTCTACATTCACTGGAGTTCATCAAACCAAGCAGCCATGGATCTATGGATGTAAGCTAATTCAATGTAATATTCATGGACATAACTAAAGTCGTAACTAAGCTTCAAGACCTTCATAAGGGTGACTTAGTTGGACTGGACAGCTTAAGGACTTTGATGCAGATGTAGCCCTGAACTTCTGTAAGCCAAAGAGCTCATTATTGGTTCTTGACTGAAATTAAGGTTTGGCAGTAATCAAGCAACTTAGACTAATAATGTATGTGGGAAGTTTTATATGGAACATTTTCTTTGAGGAATATTATGGCCCTGCATGAACAAATTAAGTCTAAAAAATGGAAGTTGTTCCTACTGTAACAAGTCTGGCAAGACAGTTTTTTTATCCACTCTTGCCAGACGTTCGAGGTTGCAGCTACTCTGAAGAGGAGAAAGGCGGCTTTGGCTTTCCTGCCTCATCTCATGGCAGAGGGAAAGATGGCATAAATAAAAGACACTTGGGTGTTCTGTATGTTCAGTTAAAAAAGAATTGAAACAGCATTTTTTCTTAGGTAGGTACAATACCATAAAAAGTGGTCAGGCCAGACAGATAAATTTCAACACATGTAAGTAGTGGAAAGCCAAATAATAATATGCTTAGAGCGTCAGAAAGTAATGGGCATTGCCGAAGAACAGATAAAAATTTAAATATCATTCTTTGAAAAACATAAAAGTTACAAGATCTAGTCCAATTGTGGAGCACATGGATTAAGCTCTAAGTATATCAGCTGAGTTTAACAGCAAGAACTGAAACCATTACTTGGGGTGTTACAACATCACTATCAAGAAGGACAATATATATACAAAAGCACTGATATCTTCTTGCAGATATTCCAGCAATTATGAGATTTCTTGGGTAACTCACTGTGTAACTGTAGCCCTAGGCAGTTCCATGATTTAAGTACTGTCCATAATCATCAGCCTTGAACGTATGTTTAATAGATTTTTTATTGTTCATCTGGTATGAAAACGCATCCGTGTTCACAAACTTGACCACCAGGAAAGGTTCTGAACCAGAGTACCAGTAGGACTTACAGGAGAAAAACATTGACTACTTTTAAGATTGGGCTTTATTTTAAGATAGAGTTTATGAAATGGATTAAGCCACGTGGCTGGATACCAAGAGATGCTTCTAAGCATCAAGATTAAGTTCATCAAGATAACACGCATGTCTATAATAAGTACGAAAAAAAAAGGGCTAAGCTTTAAATAAGCAGAGTTCACCAACAGTACTATTAATGCTAACTTTGTACTGTATTAATTTTTCAGTCAGAATCAGCTCTGATTCTAAAAGATGCCAAGAATTCAACTTAATTTTAAGAAAAATATCTTGAAAAGAGACTTGTGAGTTAGCTTGGTCAAGTAATCTTTTAAGTCATCATAGACTGTAACTTAGTATAAAGATTTCACCTCTTACGGGCAAACCTGTTACAGTTGTCAGTAATGGGTTTGATTTTTTTTTTTTCATTTACAGGATGCACTCACCCATATTTGTAAATTGATTCATGTCGTTCAGAAGTAGATACATTTATATTTGAAATAGAGACATTTCTGTGCAGCTTTTAATTCTTTTTTCCACAGCTATAGCTTAAGAATATCTATAGCTAAAATGACAACTAAGAGCCTGTTATAATAGATACATACTATTTTATATGGTATTATAACTTACTAGATACCTTTGAAAGTAGACTATGCAAATATATGAGAGAAAATCCACATGATGCATATGAATTATCAACTACACTCTTCACAGACAAGATTTTTCAGTCTTCAAAGAATAAAAAATACCCTGTTTCAAATAGTGTAAGTTCACTAAAGCTGTACAGGAAAATTAATAGAATTATGAAGAGAACAGCACAATCATTAGGTACACTGTACCCCAAACTATACAGACTGATGGGAGCCTTATGAATCTGAAGGCTGAATGGAAAGAAAAACTCCCCCTTAGAAGTAAGGCAACAATGCAATAACAAAAGCCTCATCCTCAGCACTCTTCAGGATGACCCAGAAGAGATTTAACAAGAGGCCATGGTACTCTCCTCACCATCCACACTACCTGGTATGGCACATCTTCCAGGTCAGATGACAAGCCAGCCATTGTACCACCATACAGTCATAACTCAAGTCACATCTTGGCTGCATCCAACTCTTGAGAACGTGCTGATATGTTTCTTAGCCATTTGCAACCAGTCAGTTTTCTAGGAGTGCTCATATACATATGGAAAATTAGGGAAAGCATTAAGTGGCTGTGAAGGCTTATAGAAAACTTCACGTTGGTATTTAGGCAAAATTATTCATATTGCTAACTTGGAAGCTCTTCGTGGGTTTAGGAGTCATCCAGTTACGAAGCAAAATAAAACTATTTGACGTAGCTGAGCAATGCCAGTATGAATAACAAATTAGGAACAGTCACAGAAAATAATTTGTGAGTAATCTGTAGGGTGAAAATGCTCATATAATAGTCTGTACTGAAAAAAAATCAAAATAATCAACAACTCAATGAAAAAAGCAATGCCTGACAGCAGACAATTCACACATAGAAAATAAAACTATATTCAATATTGTGTTTCCTGTGAACAGCTGGCTTTTTGCTGTTCCGCTAGTGAGAGGTAGAACTGCAGCAGTGCCCAAAGGTGCTACAGCAACCGGAACGCCAGCACGCTCCCTGCAGACAGAAGTAGCTTGATCAGTGCATCTGTGCCATTGCCTAATCTTAAAAGCTCTTAAAATATTTAGAAGTCACATTGTGATATTCACAATCTATAGAATTTTTTTTCTAGACAGAATTTAATTCAATGCAGTTGAAAGAATGCACTGAAACAAACTTCTTCCTCAATGCACAAAAGAAATACATTCTGAAACTACTCTAAACATACAATGATAAAAAAGAGCATGACCCAGTATATGGAGATGCTTTGAAAAATCTTATAAAATTATTTAGTCAGACACCATACTTAAATGGAACAAAATCACTTGCCCACAACACACTGGATATGAACATGTTCTCCCCAATTTTTCATTTCCTGACACAACCTTGTAAATGTGAGAACAAATTGTTTTTAAATTTACCTAACTTAGTGTGGAATGTTGTGAGGTTTTTCAAGTGCACATATGATGAATAGTTGAGGTAGATGTTAGCCATCAAGGTGCCCTTGGAACTATCCTACTATATAATTTCTCCACTTCACAGAAACAAGTATGACTCGTTAGCTAGATAAACAGGTGCTAATAATGTGTAGCAGTACTAGTATGACTACAGTCAGTAGGTGCGGGGATGCGTTTCTTTCCTTCTAGCTCTTGTGGGGCCAAATCTGGAGAACTGTGTCCAGTTTGGGGCTCCACAGTGCAAGAAAGGCATTGGCACACTGGAGTAAATCAAGCAGAGGACCCTGAGATGGTCAGAGGCCAGAGCACATGACATAGATAGATAGATACAGGGAGAGGTTGAGACAGCTGGGTCTGTTCACCATTAAGAAGAGAAGGCTCAGAGGGAGACCTTTACATTGTCTACAGCTACCTGATCAGAAGACAGAGGCAGATTCATCTTGGTGGTGCACAGCAACAGGACAAGAGGCAAAGGACTGAAGCTGGAACATGGGAAATTATGATTAGAAGCAAAGATTTTTAACCTTGAGGGTGGTCAAATAATGGGAAAGGAGCCCAGAGAGGTTGTGGAACCACAATTTGTAGAGATGTCAAAGACCTGACTGGACATGGCCCTGAGCAACCTGAACTGACTTGCCTGCTTTGAGCATGGGGTGGACTAGATGACCTCTGGAGTTCCCTTCCAACCTAAATTATTCTGTGATTCTATGATTTTAAATACATAGATACACAGATCTATAAACCAAAAAGCTAAACATGAGCATACAGAAGTCAGTTACTCAAAAGATCAAATATTGAATCTGGTGTTTGGGGAGGAGGAGACTGGGCATTATTATTTGAACTTATACAATGTGCCATGCATACAGCCAGTGACAGAATTTTCAGAGATATACCAAAAATCACAAAAACAAGTAAGAATTAGCAAGATCTTTCAAAGAAGAAGAGCACAGGCTTTCTATGTATAGCATTTTAAATGGTTTATTGCTTTTGGACCTACGTTCCCCCACAAAGACTACCAAAAAGGGTTTTAAATCTGCACTCTAAATGTATAGTTCATCTCAGCTTGTCCCACGTACTGGACCCAAATGGAGGAAGCCAAAGGCACTGAAGATCACACTACCAAGTTTGAGGATAGCTAACATTTTGTTCTGATTTATACCAGCTAGCGAGAAAGTTAGGTTTGTAGCAATCTAGTTGTTATTCATTACATGAAAAAACAGGACAAATCTGTCAAGTTCGCAATGCGTACACGATTTCAGTTATTTTACTCTGAAAACTACCTGAGTAGGACAGGTAAGTGATTGTGTTAATATATGCAAAACTAGACAGCTAAAACTATCCATTTGAGAATTGAGTTTAATATTGACTGCCTTAGTGAGGAAAAATCAATCATTTCTCCCCTCATTTCTCCATCCAGTAAAATAGTATCTGCCTACATCTTTTGTAACGTGAAGGAAATTAAAATACTTAAATAACATAGTAAGGAAAGGAAATTACTAAATATAGTTTTGTTATTAGTAACAATAAAGCCACTACCTGCTGTTCAGAAAAGTCAAAAATTACATTTAGTAAAGGTTATTCCAAATGTCATAGTATTAAAGCATAATTAAAATCAATATAAAAATATGCAGATAAACAATATTATCCTGTATTTTTTTCATTTTGCCTGCTACAAGACAAAATAAATCCCCCAAACAGCTGCTGTTGGACTGGAAATATTTTGGCAATTTTTACTATTAATGGGTGAATATTTATAGGAAAATATTTTCTATTTTGTGGGAGCAGTCTCCTGGGCTATCACTGTGCTTTTAGCACTGCAGATGTCTCTGAATGTTTCTTTACAGGCAGTTGCTGTAAAAATAAGTATATACAGATGGAATTACAGCAAGATGATGCAGAGTTACGGTACCCCAGGCACTAATATTTTATGCACTTTTTAATGTTACATTTAAAAATTTATGAGCATCTACTCTGCTAGCCAAGTCCGTCTCCGTTCCTGGGGGTTACAGTGCGTCTTTATACATCACAAGTATTCCAGGTGAGTTGGTTTGAGAACCTAGCAATGAAGGGAAGAAGCCTGTTTTCAGAATCCCGATGCAGGGTATATCATGTAAGATGGAATTAGTAGGTTCTACATTAATCCCTTAAATTAAGTGCTGGAAGAAGCATTGCTTCTGTGGTCACTGTGATACCTGAGGTCAGCTGGATGATCTAAGGATCCTTCTCTCCTTGTAATCTATTAATGTAAGCATGGCTATTTGACTGAGAGTGTCCAACCAAGGCAACAAATACAATATATGTAACAATCAGAAAACAAAAGCGGCTCAGTGAGCAAAAAGCAGTTTTCAAAGATTAGTTTAAAAAAGTAAAAATAGACAAAAGACAGACTTACATCATAGCATAAAACCTCCTGTAAGTATTCTCTCTTATGGAAGTCCTGTACTTGCCATGAAGCCTTTCCTTATTTACAGACCCTTTCCAAAGTTTGATTACTCAGCCATTTACACAGAATTTGTAATGTACAGAACTTACAGCAGTGGTTTACTGGTATCTCAGAGACGGGAAAATAGAGGACAGAAGACTGAAACTGTGCTAATTTTGAGATAGATATATCCCAGTTCCCTACTAGTACCTAACCACTTCCTCCACCTTTACAGAATACTTTCTAAGCCATTATGTGATGTAGCTACAAAATGCAGAGATGATCACATGGTGTTTGAACATGCTTCCCCAAACGTTAGTTTAACCTTCACTGACAATTATGAATTGGTTGATGGCTGTAATTCTGAAGCAACACAGTTTCAAAACATTAGCAGTAGTTGATTTGCATTTAACATTTACCGTACAACAAAACCGCTACTATTATATTAAAGGTGTGGTAATTTATCACAACATAATTAGCTGAAAAGCCTGGCAATATAAATTAGTCCCACTTCAAGACACTAAGAAAACTCAAGCTCCTACTGAGATTTTACTTTATTTTATTTATTAAAGCAATGTAAAATCTCTTAAAAGAATTCATGTGTAATGTCTGCTGACTCCTCAACTCTTTTCTAGGAAGACAGAAGATAAAAGACATGTCCATGAGGACCCTAATCAAACATCTCAGTCTCTTACATAATCTCACATCCAAGCATGCAAGGATCACAAGTCAGACTAAATGAGAATAACCGTTTGCAGTACCAATTTTGATACACAGCATTTTGCTTGTGTATTTCAATGAATAGCAATTGAGTGTCCAAGTATTTCCAAAGTTTAAATCACAAATGTGTCACCAATTAAGCAAACACCTTCATGACACATTCAGATAAAAGTCCATATTCCTACAAATGGAAAGGAAAATGAGGACTATGTAATGATATGCAAATATAGACGCATTGCTCGTCATGCTATAGTGGGCCAGCTGATGCTGAAGCAGAAGGTCTTGCTCTACCCAAGGACCAATTTGCATATGCAAATATTTTCATTGGTGTTGATACCTACACAGTGAATGCCAAAGGGAGACCTTATCGCTCCCTACAATGACCTGAAAGGAGGCTGTAGCGAGGTGGGTGTCCGTCTCTTCTCCCAAGTAACAAGTGATAGGACAAGAGGAAATGGCCTCAAGTTACACCAGGGGAGGTTTGGATTTGATATTAGGAAACAATCCTTCACTGAAAGGGTTGTCAAGCATTGGAAAAGGCTGCCCAGGGAATTGGCTGAGTCACCATCCCTGGAGGTATTTAAATGACTTGTAGGTGTGGAACTTAGGGACACAGTTTAGTGGCGGACTTGGCAGTGCTAGGTTAACCTTTGCACTTGATGATCTTAAAGGTCTTTTCCAACCAAAACAATTCTATGATTCTATGCTTCTATGATCCTATAATTTGAACATCTCAAATGTGAGTGAAGATACTGTACTAAGGCAAATTGAAGAGCAGACCCAGAGGTGATAGTGCTTAGAATCTTCAAAACAAATTTTAAAAGTATATCTGAAGCAAGAGTATTTGCTTGTGGCTTATAAAAAAAGTGTAGAAGTGTTTGGCATTCTTGTTCAACTATATATTAGGAAGCTGATGAGATACAACCCATTTTGCTAATTTGCAGAAAGTCCTACATACATAAATAGGCCCCATTACAACTCATGATTAGTTCAAAATGAGAAATGAAGTGTTAATGGTATTATAATGCTACATAAGGACATGCGGTTTCTAACTAGGGATTTGATAAAAGAAACAGAAAAAGGTTGGTGAAGCAAGCCAGCGAAAGTGCTTGCTGGCATAGATGTTGCTGTATCAAAGCATTTTCTAATTGAAGAGTTAGTACAGAACTATGCTGAATGGCAGGTTCTAGCATGTCTTCATATCTGTCCGCTAATCATCTTGAATTGCTGAATAACAGCTAGCCATTTTTGAAAAAAAGTCTCTCAGAATACAATCATCCACTTCCACAAGAATGACTAATGATCTCCAGAGCAGACATCCTCTTCCCTCCCAGAAGTATTTATGAAAGCAAGATCTGATTTATGACATTGTAGTACAGAGTAAGTAATTTCCTCATTTCCACGTAACAGTGACAAAATATAAAGGTAAGCCAAACAATAGGACAGGCTCTGATCAAAATCCATTTGCAGTGCAGGGGTATTTTTAGACAGAACTCAGAAGGTCTTCTCAATCTCTAACAAAGATAAGTAGCTGGCTGATTTAGATTCCGGGATGAGAAGTTTGTACATCTGAAAACCTCCAAGGGAGAGATGTGCCTTTAAAAGACAATCTAGAAATTCTCCTCAGCAAAGAATTTTATGCTGGGGCAGTGTATTTTATGTCTCACCAGTGGCCGACAAGCTATTAACTGCCCTCTAGAAAGCTCCTAGAGCAATACCTCGTTTCGCCTCTCAGCAATGAAGGCAGATACTTGTGATTGCAGTTTAGTGCACATTTGCAGTCAAAGTAACAGTTAATCACAGACGACAGCAAAAAGCCATGATCAGTATGTAACCACACAAAGAAAGGTTTAAAATGCCTTCCAGATAAACCTCTGGCACAAGTAGGACACAGCATTACTCCAGGCAAAATAATGTCTCATCAAGGCATAACACATTGCCAAGCATCCTTGTACATCCAGTCATTTGAAAGATGTTCTGTGCATCAGACTGTACTCTGAGATAATACCCCTTGAAAACGCTCCACCAGAGCGTCTGACTTGGCCTCTGTTTTAGCAATATACTTTCTTACACAAGACAGATAAACATCCAAACGGCATGTAGTTTAGTCGTAAAGAGAATTCAAAAAACAGTGTGCAAACATATGTGCTACGCAGATTACTTCTCATCTTACCATGCCAGAGCTATGATGCCATCTGACTTTACCAGTCAGCCTGCTGCAATTCTTCTCCTATGGCTCAGGGGGTCAGATACCCACAGAAACAACAATTCAGGTCAGTGGGTACCTCCCAGTTAAGGGAGGACAACATGCGTAAGAGGCCACTTCTGCTCCCAGAGAACAGCCAACTGACCAGAGATAATCAGAGAGGAGAGGGAGAGTGGGAAAGGACAAAGGAATCAAGGCTGATAAAAGATACAAAAGAAAGAAGATGCTGAAATACTGTCAAGAGACAGTGATTGGTAGATTTAAAGTGGAAGTAAAAGTAAGAAGCCTCTCTGAAGGTAAATTTCTCAGGTAGGAGTCATCTTATTCAATATTACATGTTTACAAAGTAGCTGTCTCATGTCAACTACTCACCCTGGGCTACTCTGGAGAAAAACAGGTTCTTCAAACCACTTACACTCTAGAAGCATCTGGGTTTTTTTTTTTCTCCCTTGAATATCCACGGAGTATAGAAGCCCTTTTTAGAATTTGACATCTACACTTGAGACCTTTGGGGAGGAATCAGACCCATAACTAGCCGGAATGCATACAGTGCTGTTAATGAGAGGAAAAATACAGGATTATACTGAGGACACTTTGAATTTGTGCATACATTTAGCCAAATATTTTTACACTCTTAAATTTACCAAGGGAAGTTGCTTTTGTTTTTTTTTTCTTTTTGGGGGGATTTCATTTTCCCTATAAGTATATTCTGGGAGAGGTACAAATATGCTGTATAATTTTGAGATACCAAAATATGTCTCAACATCAAAATACATCTTAACAGTTCTGGATACTGGAGCTATGCAGGCATTCCTATTTTTTGGTTAACAACCAACTAGAATGACCTTTGAGCTTTACTGCGTCTGGCTTTCAGACTGTGGTAATTGGTTTGGTCATCTCCACATTCCAAATAAGCCACTTCCCTTTGCTGTATTTAGAGCCTTTTCAGCTATTTTACTGTTTCATCCTTCAGGGAATAGGGCAGAAAACTTCAGGGTAGCATTTTCTGCTATATTCAAGGTAACCTACATCCTCACTGCAGTAGCCAATTGATTGTCAAGCACTTGATATACTTACATGGTTTTTCCAAGGTCATTCTAAACTTGCAGAGATTTAACCTTCTGCCAATTTAACTACAGGAAAGTGGAACAACTTTGGTCTAATAAGATGGTCTACCCTTGCAACATTTAACAGCGGTAAATGTGACCCTTCAGGTCATATTTTTATCAATATAGTGAGGTCAGAATTTTATCTCAGAAAAAAAAGTTTTGTCCTTCAGTAAATAGAAAAAGCAAGCCATCCCCCCAGACATCTTCTACGTGAAACAGACAAGTATCAGCCAGAAAACATCAAGATACTGTGGATATCACAAGACATCTTCCCCGCTTCCTTCTAAAAAATCTGGGGGGGAAGTGGACAAAGCAATCAGAAAGGAAGCAAATTTGCATCAGTAAGGAAAAGAGAGGGGAAAATATGCATACCTCTAGTTTGCTGACAATACTGTTTCTGGACAAAAACCAGCACTGAAGTTTTTGCATTATGAAGGATCCAAAAATATGGCAGGAAGTGAGAACGAACTATCCCCATGATTCAGACAATGTCTGCATCATCCCTCTGTTTCTGCAAGATACAGCCATTACATGGTGGTGTTTCTAGGTAATAAGGACTGAAATACATTTACCTGTTTTTCCCAGTCTCACAGTTGTATCTAATAGTTCATAATGTTATATATCTCAAACAGCATGCACGTGTTCTGATTTTCCAAATAATTTATGTTCTATAACTCACACTGATATGCTCCATAAATTCACCTTCTTAGGTTGGACAGCAAGTGTCCATAGTGCTGATACAGTTCTCAACTCGATTTTATTTTATAGAGCATATCCACTTTATTTCCTCTAAAGATAAGTACTCATTGGTTTTGACTATTCATGCTCTTTAATTAATGGCATTGTTTCACACCCGTTGCATCATTTCTAACAAAAGAGATATATATTTACATTTGAAGTACAGGTTTGCAGTCTTACTATGACTTCACGTGTCTTTGAGAAAAAGTTCGTATCTTTTCCACCTCTTCCAAGAACTGCTAGTTTTACCAACGTTCTGAGACTTTTTACACTTTTCTTTAAAAAAAGACTTTGATGTTTTAGAGAGCACCTATATATTAACAATCATAATTAGATTAAAACTGTGTGCTGACTAGTTTTATTTCTAAGACTTGAACATTATTAACACATAAACTCAGAGAAGGAAAAGTCATCTTCTGTTCTTTCATATTTAGTCATACACTTCCTGGGACTTCGTGCCCAGCTATTTTCCACCTAGAGTTAGCTAAGAGTACAGTCAGTAGAAACTTAATTCGTATTCCAAACAGAACTCTGGCAGAAGGAGAGAATAATAGCATAAAATTTACATTTATGAGTGGTTAGGAAGAGTTTATACAAAGCATGTCAGAGGACTGAAGTAGAATGTGCTGTTCAGTCCTCATCCAAAGGGGAAAATAACCACAGAGGTGTACAATTCACCGATTTTTGACATGGTATTTGTGTAGAAGTGTGAAAGTTAAGTTAAATAGCTTTACTTTGCTGTCTGACAAACCACTAAGAAATACACTTTGTTGCTGTTGCTTTACTTGAAATGATTTGAACAAATTGACCCTAAAAATCTGTGTGCAACTGACATTTGTTGGAACAAAGCTTAAATGAAATGACTAGTACAGCAAATATAATGAAAGTGTATAAAATGAAAACCAGAGTACAATTTTATATTAATGAAGCATTTGGGACAAATTCCCCTTTCTGGCACCTGTAACATGATATGAAGTGCTATAACACTGTGCTGGTTTTGGCTGTGGTAGAGTTAAGTTTTCTTCATAGCAGCTAGCGTGAGGCTATGTTTCAGATTTGTGCTGGAAACAGTGCTGATAACACAGAGATGTTTTAGCTATTGCTGAGCAGCGCTTACACAGAGCCAAGGTCTTTGCTGCTCCTCACCCCACCAGCAAGGAGGCCGGAGGTGCACAAGGAGCTGGGNAGTTTTCTTCATAGCAGCTAGCGTGAGGCTATGTTTCAGATTTGTGCTGGAAACAGTGCTGATAACACAGAGATGTTTTAGCTATTGCTGAGCAGCGCTTACACAGAGCCAAGGTCTTTGCTGCTCCTCACCCCACCAGCAAGGAGGCCGGAGGTGCACAAGGAGCTGGGAGGGGACATGGCCAGGACAGCTGACCCCAGCTGACCACAGGGATATCCCACACCATAGGGCTGCATGCTTAGCATACAGAGCTGGGAGAAGAAGGAAGGGGGGATGTTTGGAGTGATGGCATTCGTCTTCCCAAGTAACCATTCCACGTGACGGAGCCCTGCTTTCCTGGGGATGGCTGAGCACCAGCCTGCCCATGGGAAGCAGTGAATGAATTCCTTGTTCTGCTTTGCTTGCACACGTGGCTTTTGCTTTACCTGTTATAGTGTCTGTATCTCAACCCCACGAGTTTTCTCATTTTTACCCTTCCGATCTCTCTCCCATCGCACCCTGGGGGAGTGAGTGAGCGAGTGAGCGAGTGACTGTCTGGTGCTTAGCAGCTGGCTGGTGTTAGACCACGACAAACACAGCATAGTTTGAGGGGGTTTTTTATGTTTTTTTCTTGATCAGAAGTTAATGCAACAGGGAAAAAGTGCATTTTACTATCAAAGAAAGTTGTTCTGGCACGAAAGAGATAAAATTGCTATAGGACTGATGACCTTTGTAGAAAAACAAGTTTTAGGCAGGATAGAGCCAATGTCCACACCACAAAGAGCAAAATTTGTAAACTCATCTAACATTGCACTGGAGAGATCAGCATAATGCAGAGAAAGACAGTATGCCTTTGCCATGGATAATGAGATTGAGATGGGCTTACGCTTCCAACTAGTGTTTGAGGGCAGTCTCAGAAGACAGCTATGTGCATGTAGAGGTAAAAAAAAGAACAAACTCCATTAACCCCTAAGACTCACATTTGATTACTAAAGATACAGAACCAATCAATCATGCAATAGGAACATTTTTTATAGAAAAACGAAACTGAAACTGATCAAAGTTAAATGACCAGAAATTAGCTACAGGCTAATATTTTTTTTAAAGCATGAGCAGATAACAGACATCTATGTTCAACAGCACATAATACTTCGGTCAATGCTGTAAATGAGAAATGAAGTTGGTGCTCACTTGAGAGCTATTGGACCAGTTCTGTAAGAATGAACAATATAGACAGACAAAAGAGCATCCAGAAGGCAACATAAATCCATGCTATTTTGACTAGAAATTGCTAGAGATTGCAGCATCAAAAATATTCCGACCGTTAAGAAACATAAGGACAGCAACCACTTGGCAGAAGGCTTGTAGACACTAATCTATTCATACCAAGCAACCTACAAGGAAATGTGGAGAGCTGTACAAGCCCCAGTCCAAAGCAGCCTGGGAAATCTTTGCTTAAAGTCTGTAAAAGAGCCAAATTATCTCCGTTCTCCCAGTAACAGTATGTGAGAGAAAACAAACAAGGAAAAGGTGGAGTTACTCCTTCCACAGACTCAGATTTGCCCTTCCCAGGCTGTACAGCAAANTTCCGACCGTTAAGAAACATAAGGACAGCAACCACTTGGCAGAAGGCTTGTAGACACTAATCTATTCATACCAAGCAACCTACAAGGAAATGTGGAGAGCTGTACAAGCCCCAGTCCAAAGCAGCCTGGGAAATCTTTGCTTAAAGTCTGTAAAAGAGCCAAATTATCTCCGTTCTCCCAGTAACAGTATGTGAGAGAAAACAAACAAGGAAAAGGTGGAGTTACTCCTTCCACAGACTCAGATTTGCCCTTCCCAGCCTGTACAGCAAATGTGTCCAGTTCTAGGCTCCCCAGTTCAAGAGAGACAGGGAAAGACTGGAGAGACTCCAGCGGAGGGCTACAAAGATGATGAGGGGACCGGAGCATC
>VZSC01017596.1:103061-119376 GCA_013398225.1 Steatornis caripensis | reverse complement strand
GGGAAGGATAAATTACAGCTCTGTGCCCAGGCAGCGTATCACAGCTGCTCCCATTCCCGGTTTCCGATGGGAAGAGCCGTTGGCCATACTTCCCAGCAGTGGGATTTTGTTGCACTGGGTACGGACCCGGACCCTGTCTGCACTGCCCTGCACGCTGCGCACATAACCTGGTGGAGCAGGGGCGCACCATCAGTCAGACATACGAACGGACAAAGGGAGACGGAGCAAAGGACTTGCTGAAGGTCCCAGCTCACAGCACAGCCTAAAACCACGTCTTCCTTGCCGGACCCCAGCCCTCTTCTCCGCAAAACATCTAGACTGGGGGGGTGCTGGGTCACTACGGCCACTCGACAGCTGCCGCTCCTTCCACCTCACCCATTCCTTGCAAAGAGAGGGAGCAAGAACGTCACCTCATTAGAAAGTGGCACACCATCGGTTCCTTCCGCTAGCTGAGATCCTGGATATGACTACATGCTCCATGAACAAATAGGATAGAGCTAACATGGATAATACCGGGAAGCGCCAACATCAGCTGAGGAAGGTCTGCCTTCATCCTCTGGTAGCTTGAGCAACATTCGACACTGGTGCTTACTGCAGGTTCTGATCGCCCTGCCTCATCTTTCGGACTGCCCGTAACGCTGCCTGAAGTATTTCAGTAACTAGTGACACCTTCTATATCCCTCTTCTAATCTGGGCAGTACTGAGTGCTTCAGCCTGAAAAGGTTCCCAAAGCTCACAAGTAAGTGTATTGAGAGAGATTAGTTCATTCATCTGCTCTCTGGTACCGTGCATCGTTATCGCTTCATTTTAATAATTTGCACTCATTGACAGAGCAGACTCCCTCCAAGTCTCAAAGCTGGGTACTACATAATTGCTCTAAATCACAGCATAAACATTTTCACTTGGAAACACCTAATCCCATTACGCTCCCGGTGTCTCTTCTGAGGTTTAACACGTGAGAGAAGCTGCAAACTCAGCATCACTAAGCACCACCGCTTGTGGCATCAGGAGCAAGCGGCGTGAACGTCCTGGGTCACCGCTGCCCGGTTCTTCTTCATCTGTCCCAAACCAGCAGGCACTGCTCAGTTTGAGGAGAGGACGGGCAGATATTTGGGTTCCCCAACACGCGCCAACACGTTTCAGTGGGGAGGGACAGCAAACCTGGCCGAGGACAGGGAGATGTGCAAAGCTGTAAGGTACTCTGTGCTGTGAATGCGTACGGCGCTGCCGCGAGCAGAAGTAAGGAGTGCTCCTGCCCAAAAGCCGATTGCAGAACGATTGCCGTGGAGGGGAGTTTCCTGAGAAGGGGGGGCTACAGGAGGGGTCTGCAGGAGAGAAGGAAGATGTTCAGGAAAGCAGGACATCCCCTTAACGCACTTCACCTCTCCAGAGAGGAGCCGCCGTCCCCGGGACATCTGCAGCTCACGATGCCCAGCCCCAGCTGAGCCCGCAGGGCTATCCCGGAGCCTGCAGGCAGAACCCCAGGAAACGAGGACAAACCTCCAGCAGCGAAACGCAGCAGGCTGCGTGGAAAGCGGGGCGAGCTGACAGCAGGAGCTCCGTGGGGCACGCCGTGACCGGCAGGAAACTAAGAGCAAAGAGCACCCTCCCCTTCGGGGGGACTCTGGGGAGCCCACCTGGGCCCAGCCCTGCCTTTCTCAAGCCGGAGGTGCCTCCGATATCTCTGTCTGCAAAACACCCAGAGCTCCTCAGACGACAGGGTTATCGGAGCGTGAAGCATTATTCTAAATATATTGACATAGGCACATACAGACAGACAGGAGGCCACCGGGAAAAAACACGAAGATACCCACTTGGTCTGATGTTTGGAGCCCTTCAGGTGCGCGTGGTACTGCTCTATCGAGTTCAGGGTGACGTTGCAGATGTTGCACGTGTAGCTGCGCTTCAGGCCTGCGAAGAAAACCCAGCGTCGTTAATTAACAGCCCTCAGCACCGGCTGTGGGTTCTGGGGTAGGCTGAGGGCAAGCTCGGAGCTGCACAGGGAGGAAAAACACCTTTGTGCCTGGGCTACAGACTGTTCAGAATCAAACGGGCAGCGGGGAAGTACAAATGAGTGAAAACGGCTGAAGAAACTGGGGCGGCGGGGGCGAAGCATTAACCTTTGCCCCCAGCAAACTTTAGTTTAAGAAGGTACTCGCATCTCAAACGTCATTTCTAGTTTCCTAGACTTTCCTCTTTACGGTAACCCATCTATTTACTTTCCCAGGCCACAGTATCCACGTGCTAGTAAAGCCTAGATCAGTATTTTCAAGAGGGACAGACCGAGCAGAACCAAGCAGGGTCCGAAGGCAAATCCCTCCCGGAGCCCACGGTCCCCGCAGTTCGTCAGCCACCATCCCTCTCCCGTGGCTTTCCCACAAAGCGTCATTGCACTCAGCCCAACGAGCGCACGAGGCCCCGTTTATTCCTCTGGTCTTTGCGGTAGTGAACACAACTCAGGGCACTGCCTCGTTAGTGTGTTTAGGAGCCGGATCACTTAGGAACCTTTTTTTTTTTTTTCCTCCAGAGGGATCAATCAGATTTACCCAGCGAAGCGAAGGGCCGTGTTTGCTGAACACGGCCGCTGGTCTCCGAGAGCCGGCGACTCGGCAGCCTTCGTCTGGAGGTCAAAGCTGGAAGCGTGGCGCGGGTACCAGGTGGCCGTCCAAAAGCTGGACGCCAGGAGCTCATCTGCCTCACAGATTTCCTCTCGGCTGCGATACCTGTCTGCAGCCCCCGACCGCAGAGCAGCCCTTGCGTTGCTAATTTTAGCCCTTCACAGATGATACAATAACAAACAACTATTTATAAAGCTGTTGCTCTTGCTGCTGGCCAACTGAGCACCTGTGAACTAGAAATAACATCCCAGCGGGTTCACAGCAGAAATGTCGTCAGGAACTTGCAGTGGTGGTTTTGTTTTGTGGGGGCTTGGAGGGGTTTGGGGTTTTTTTAACCTTCTAATAAATCTTTTAGCTGCCTCTGCTCCTTCCCATCACATCGGCTATTTGATTGCCACAGTTACGAGTGATTTTCCAAGTAATATACTGCATTTTATTTTATCGCCACGTACACTGCAGAGAACGTGACCCTAAGCGCAGCAGTGCCGTCAGCCGAGCAAGCCAACGCGAGAGCAGACAGGGCAGGCGACGGCTGGGCTCCAGGGAAGCGCCCAGGTCGTACGCAGGCAAGGGTGATCGCCTGCTAGCAAAACGGAGACGAGCGGTGCTGGCAGCACTGAACCAAACCACACAAACACCCCCAGAGCAACAGAAACGGGGACCACGGCCTGTCGCACTCTCTGGGTCATGAAAGGGAAAAAGCTGCACCCTCGGAGGTGGCCGCTGGACCCACGGAGAAGACAGCTCCCCGCCGCACCCCGCGGAGCAGTGGCCACGGCTCCCAGCGTGGGCAAAGCGCTGGGTTTAAACAGCGTTCCTCTCCAAATTCGCTGCTCTGCCTCTGGGCACGGACTGCAGGGCAGGAAAGAACCCAGGCAATTAACCAGAAGCGTGCGCATCCCCAACAGAAGCTGCAAAGCGATTTATAAGGGAAGTCACAGAAACCATCTCCTCAGCACAGTCACCGGAAAACATCCGCGCTGAAGAACTAAACCCAACAAAACCAGCCTGTGCTCCGCCTGTTCAGCTAAGATCAAACTTTACACCTCCGAGACATCCACTGCAGACAAGACGTCTGTGCACCTAAAGAGCGCGCACGCACAGAACGCGAACAGGAGGCCGTAGGGCGGTAACGGCGAGCATTGCCGACGGCGTAGTACGAGAGCACGCAACTCAGAAACGCCTCCAAACCGCATTCCAGGGATTGTCACGCAAGGCAAGAAAAGCAAGAGCCAGGCGATGATTTATGGGTATAATAAAAATTGGCCATTTAAAAATTGTAATGGCTTTTGCATTGCTACCACATTTCAGTTTTTCACTGGAGACTGATACTCAGACTGGGACACCTATTACGGCCTTTCTTCCAACACCATCCTTTCCACTCCGTGTTATTTCAGACCTTCTAACGGAGTGAATTGCCCTGGGTGGGTCTCGGGGAAGGGGCAAGAAGGTCAGGGTTAAGGACGAAGTCCGGGCTTATGGATGCAATCTCTGTACAGCACAGCCTGAGAAGAACACAGTCGCCTGAGATGCCCAGAGAGACATAAAACCCGCTATTCTCAATAGGAAAATTATTTCTTCCTCATTTAACAGTTTGCATCTCAGAATTATAATTTAATGACCCAAGGCTGAGAGTATTTTCAGTTCTCAGCAGGACAAGGAAACCAAGACTTTGCCGCCTCTGAAAAGCTGAAAATCTAAAAATAGGAACCCAGCAGACAGGCAGCAGTCAGAATTAGAGGTGAAGGAGAAGAGGCCTTTTCCCACGACAGCGTGCTGCCCGGTGGCTGCAGAAAATGGCTGGTATTAGTTTGAGTTGTGTCAGTTTAGATTGCCTGGAAAAAAGCACAGTTTGGTCTGTTTCTGAGGGATTTATTCTTAGTGCCCTGGTGTACTCCTCCCTCCCTCTGCAGACGATATTAGCCTGTCTAGCACACGATAGATCAAGTAATTATTTACGCCCTGATGTTCTATTTTGCCCTTCTAGATGGGTTTTCACCCAAAGCACTCCTCAATGACTTTTGCAATCACAGCACAACATGATGCTGCCGGGGAAGTTTCTCCGCAAGCACAAAAGCTGATTTGATTTATTTCTTTCTCTCTTTTATTTTTTTAAAGTTCTTTCTCCTTCCACAAAGACGTGACCTGGGCCAAGAGACGGCCACTAGCTGCGTTCAAAATCTACTTTTTGTGGGAGAAACGAGAAGCCTCTTTGAGGAACTATGGCAACAAACCCGGCTCCTTGCCCTTCTGCAATATCTGACGTTCCCAGTCCCTGCTGCGCCGTGGCGGCGTCCCTGCCGCTGGCGTGCCCTCGGCGGGACCCTCGCCGGGACCGGGGCTGAGGGGTCAAAACCCAGGCCCCCATGCACAGACCCAGCCGCAGTCGCTGGCGGCATCCCGGGGTGGCGGAGCAGCCGCCGGCACCAGCTGCACCGGCACCGCCATGGCCCGGGGTGAGGGAAGGGCTGCGGCCCCCGCGGCGCCCACGCGCTTGGCGAGCACGAAGGGCGGGCAAACAAAACGCTGCTTGGTTTCTACGAACGGAGCAAACTTGGGAACAAGACAGCGAGGGTCGGTACAAACCCGAGCGTGGCAGAGTCCCCGCGACGGGACGGGGCTCTCTCCTCTTCTCCCTGCAGCACAACCGCAATTTAACTCCATTATTCTTCCAGCTCGGGGAAAGAGTACAGCGGTTTCAGAGCAGATTTACAGGAACAGTCACTTCTCTGCCTCATCTGACACGTTTTCACCAAAAACACAGAGCACAGCTGCACATACATTAAATGGCTGTTTCCCTTCTGAGAGGGACGGCAATCTGAGGGCTCCTACTCCGGGTACGTAGGGCAAAACCTGACATGAATTAAGCGTATAAACACGGGCTTCAGTGTTTCCAGACCCCGATTCTGTTGTCTCCCTTATGATGCTGAGTGTCAGAGGGCGGTTTCTTCTCTCCTCCTCTCTTTTGTATTTTAACACCCTAAATAATTCCCTTGGCGTCGCAGGCTGTATTAGCATCGCGGGCATTACACGTACATTGGCATTACGGTAAACCATCGATGCTACAGTAATTTCTGTCCCGCCCTCCTATAAAAGAAGGGAATTGCAAATTCTAGAGTCTCTGTGGTCGAGCTTCTGCTTTGCACTGATTCACTTCCATGAAGATCTGAACAGAGCGTTTCCAGCTTAATTGAAGAGCTCAGTTTAAAAATACCCAAGTTGTGGAATTCCTGCCAGGGGCCGCTGCGCTCTTGAGGAACAGTTTTAATGTACCATGTAATAGGCTCTTTTGACTTTCCACAACATTATGCCTTTGCAGGAATTGTTAAAACAATTCATTTAGAACGAGTGATGTTCGGCATTCTCAGATTTGATCAGTTTATTCTCGCCCTAATTAACTGCATAGGCTATATACACGCTTACCGTTCCCCAGCTGCATCTACAGACTCCCGAAAAATCGCTTTTCCTTTTTTCAACTTCAGACACTAGCTATGCTAACCGTCCCACTTTTCTCAAACACCTCATACACCTCTGACCTAGGAATGTGGCCCAACATAAAGTTCAACATCTTCTTTAAAAAATATTTCAAAAATATTCCGATGTTTAACTTTAAAAGAGCAAGTAAGCAATAATGCGGAAGCATTTAAATAGTCATCTAGATTTTCACGTGCTGTGATGTGGCATGGAACAAAAATCAAATTGCAAATGCGCTTACGGATGCTCTCCTTACTGAATTTATTCCTGGTGCAGCAGCAATCGTTTTATAGTCACGCCCTCTCTCCACGGCTGGCAGCTCCTGTTTCCTTTATTAAGCCAACAGGCATCAGAAACCATGTACGTTTGTGCCACAGCGCAGGGGGGAGGATGGAAAAGGCAGTGCATGGCTGACACGGGCGGTGCATGAGCACCGTGCTGCAGACCGAGCCGTCGGACCGTGCCGTGACTGCCACGGGCAGAGATCGGGACTGGGGAAGTAAGAAACGGGTAATACTTTGAATTAAGGTACTAAGATTCTAATGCTGAGCAGCTAACTTAACAGCATACATTAACAGCACCCTTACTGAATCTTAATTACTCGTGTAGGTGGAAACACCATCAGCGATTACAGTTCCTAAACTGGGGACACTGATTTTTTTTCCACCAGCATGTCAGGGCTGTTCGTGACGAAGAACAAGGGGGAATCCTGTCCCTCCTCCCCGCGCCCAGCACGGGAGGGACTCGGCATTGCTCCGCCACAGCGGCTCTTCCCAGAAGGCGGAAAACGCGGCCGCAAACCGGGCCGGTTCTGTGAACTCGGTCCCGCGGCAGGACAAGGGCTGCAGGACCTCTCAGCTGAAATCTGGCATCCTGAGACGGACTTGTACAGGAGAAGTTTTGAGCGTGGCACGAACTCCACCGAAACGAGACACGGAGAAAGGAAACTACCCTGGGATAAACCGCTGGCTGAAACCACAGGCAGCAATCACCTGCAGATTACCAAAATTAACAGTATTTGCTCTCCCCGGAGCTCGCCAACGCTGCCAACTTGGCTGAAACTATGGTTTCACACAACGCACCCGAGCAAAGCGCGTTGGAGCTGAGTATTAGCCCAGCAGGCAGCGGAGGGTGGTCCCAACCACAGCAGTCTGCGTTAGGGAATGCTGCGCTCTGTCTGTACTCACATCTACTTTTGCGTCCTCACGACGTATCAGCATTCCCTATACTCTGCACCATGACATGCCCTCATGTAAAACTGAATGCGCTCCTACATCCACAAAATAAAATATTAACAGGTAAAGTCAGTAATGTCATTCGGCATAAAGTGCATTAAAACACATTCCAGGGGAGTACTTGTTAAATCGCTTTTTACTAACCAAAAGTGACAGCACAGAACAAAAAGCATTTATAAGGCGCACAAAGAAATTATGAGCTGAGAAGGAAAAGGAAACTCAGCTCTTTGCCTGGTTTTCCAAGACAGCATCTGCAACTGCGAGACTATTTACCTGAAAATACAAAGGCTTCAGGTGACGACATCCCTGTGCAGCCGTCCTGATTCTGCTCTACTGCAGACGCTGCTGTGTTTCATTTTCGGGATTCACAGTGCAAGCCCCTTGAGAGGCGCCAGTTTCTGCTCCAGGGCCTGGTGCTTTCCTTGTTCCCCAGGGACCGGGAAGCAGACCCACGTCCCTGCCGTTCACAGGATCGCATCTCATCAGCTCCAGGTACACAAGGCTGGCCCTGAATCTGTGCCCATCGCTACGTAAAACGCAAGTTTTACTGGCGGGCGTCAAAGAGAGCCCAAGGTGCCTCAGCAAGCCGCTTGCCAGCACGTAAAAGGCGCCAAAGCACAGGTTGCGAACGCTGGCAAGGCGAAGGAGGGTCTGTCTGTATGCCAAGTCTCCGGCTCATTTTGCTCATTCAAAGGTGTACGTACACAAAAGGAAAAGGGGGAAAAAAAGGAAAGGTCGCACTGAATCCACTTAACCAAGCCCAGACTCTCAAACACCACAGCAGCCTTCAAAGGGAGAGCGTTTTGCCGCGGGGTTTCGGCTCAGCACCAGCAATAAGCAGAGTCCATTATTGATTGAATTCCCCGTGAACGAGATCTGCCGGTCTCTGCTGCGAGGCCTCTGCCCCCGCCGAGCCCACCTGCGTTGCAGGAGGAGTGACAGAGAGCTCAGCGATGGGTAACGCCAGACGTGAAGTCAAACTGGTGAAACGTGACCTGACGGGGCAAAAACGCGATTTGCTTTCCGCCTGGCGCAGGCTGCGGGAAGGCAAGAGCTGCCAGACGGAGCCACGCCGGTGCAGCTTCTGCTCCGTGCTGCTGAACGGGCGCAAGCTGTCGGGGGAAGAGCCCCGAACGCAGGGTTTTCCATACCCACTGGGTTTTGCCTATCTGTGATCTGCTCCGGGATGGGCTGGGGCGCAGCGGCAGCTGGAGGAGGCAGCGCTGCAGGAAGAAAACTCTTCATTTCTTCCTCTTTCAGGGTATTCCACGCGCTCTCCTAACGAGGAAGAGCAGAGGGGTTTCCAGGCCAGCCCTCGGAGAGGGGGCTCCTGGACGGGCTGTGCTGGCAAGGCTGGCAAGACCGGGCTGGACCCTGCCGAGGCAGCGGCGTGCGCTGCCAAACAAGCTGCAAAGCACCCTCCGCGGCCCAAGTGTGCGGACTGTGCGACCGTGCTCTCGCACGTATTGTAGCTTTAACTCCCTACAGACCAGAGAAATGGTGCTGTTAGTGAGGCTTCTTTGTCCTTTTTTCCCCTCCTCGTTCTCATTTCTGAGAAGAAAATAAGACTTCAAAATTGCGGGATGAGCACTTGGCAAGAAGAATCAATGCTTTTGTTCCCTATAAATATCAGTTGTCCAAAAATATATCTCTATTCTTATTTCTCCAAATACACATTCATATTTATCAATAAATATTTTATTATAGCCGTTATCAAAACATCAAAGGCTGCTGGAATGTTTTACTTCAACTGACACTGCTCCTTCCAGGCTCACACAATGCATCAAATGTTCGTCTCCCACAGCAGTCAAAATAGAATTAATATTTAAGTTGTGATGGGAGAAGCCACCGGGAGTAGAGCGGAAAGGAAATGTGCTTGCATTCTAGCAAACACCGAGGTAGCAAAACAAGCACAGAGCAAGGAGAGCACGCGGCTGTAATCCCTACGACGAACTGCCGAACACCAAACCCGCCGGACACCGAAAGCAACGCTCAGACAAGATTTTGCTGATGACCTGGGACAGACCGCCACTGGGTATCTCTGAACTGCCGCTGTTGTCATTTCTCTTGAAGTCAGATACGACTTTATCTGCCAAGGCACAGCTATTTTCTCAGACAGAAGGCAGATCTCGTTCTGTGCTGGCTCTCGCAGCGATCTGCCTTCTACGCCTGTAGAGATCTGCTCTAGCCTCACAGGTAAGCACGTACAGGAGAGCTTAGCACACCCCCTAGTTTAGAAAAACTGTGAAAAAGAGGATTTCCCAGCTGTGCTGCTACTCCAGCGGCAGAGGCAAGCTTTGCAGGACACCATCGGCAGGCTCAAGGACACCTTCCTCAGCTCACCGAGGCTGGCCGCGCAGCTCGTCGGCGTGAGAAAGCACTGGACGCCCGTGAACTGCAGCCGAAACAGCAGCCTGGACGTGTCCAACCAGAGGACCGAAGCTGGCTTCCCCCCGTACCCGGGGATGCGTGCAGCCACGGCTCAGCTCTGCAGCTCCCCTCTCCTGCGATCGACGGGCTCGGCTGCAAACCCCAACCACGCGCAGAACCGCCGTGAAGTGAAAAACCAACGCGGGCTGGTGAGGATGTAAAGCCCTCCAATTTCAGCTCTCCTAGGCACAAGGCTAAACGGATAAAACACTTCACAATTGATTTATTTACAGTTAACGACATCCTCAGCCACTCTTGAGCTTGGCACAGTTCAAAGTACTAAGCGCTCCCATGTTATTGTCCCGGGTTCTATTTCCCCGCATGTTTCCAGCAGCAGGCAGTGACTCAGCCACATGAATCATTTATGGCCTTGTGAGTCACACGAGGTAGCACACGAAGGAGCGGGATAACCATTACCAGGTTTAGTTGAGATCAAGAAATGCACAATATACTGCAGTCATTAGTATGTAAAGGGAAGTTATTTCATTTAGCAAAGGAAAAAAAGAAAGGTATTTTAAAACGTAAATGCAACGTCTTGCTCGCAAACCAGACCTCCTCTCCCGCGTGGTTTTGAGAATCAAACCTGCACTTTTTCCTCAGCCTACTTCAGTCAAACCCAGGGTGTGCACACAGGATTATAGTCAAGACCACAGAGAAAACTTTAAACAGGAGGCTCGTACCTCGCCTCCTGTAATTACACCTCTATATCAAAAAGGCACTTGGTTCAGAATTTAGTCTTGGCCGCATCCTCAGCCGGTATAAATTAGCTCATCTCCATCAACAGGTACAGTGTGACGGAGCCGGCCCTTCACCAGCGCCAGGCGGTGGCTACGACCAGGAGGGACTGGGGCTGCTCCTGAGGCACCGGGAGGGCCCAGGGGTGCTCGGGGAGGGGCCGGGGATGCTCGGGAAGGGCTGGGGATGCTCGGGAGCTCCGGCAGTCACGGCCACCAGCCAGGCCGTGGCTCCACTCGCACGAAGGGGGCTCCTGGAGGGGTGGCAAGACCCACAGGGACCCCACGGGTGCCAGAGCCTCTCCTGACGGAGCTAGGATGGACAGACGGAGAGACAGACGGATGGACGCTGCTCTCCCTTCAGCAGGAACACAGAAAACTTGAGCTCAACACGCCCATAGCAAATGCTCGGTTCCTCTCTGCTGCTGCTGACCCAGGGCCACTGCAGTGTTTTACAAGCACTAATTAAATCACAGAAGACAGCTAATGCCCCACTCTCCGTCAGGGAGATGTAGGGAGTGCTCTGCCTCCAGCAACAGCCATCCCGTTCCCATTTTCCCGCGGGGCTGAGCGCTTTAGCTGTTGTCCTCTCGCAGCGCGCAGGGACAGGCTCCATTTGCTCGAGGACAGAAGTGCGTGCTAACGGAAGGGACTATTTTAGGACGAGGCAAAAGAAATACCTAGGAAACAACTTCTAAAGGATGCTCCTTAAACTGCAGGCCACCATCTTAGAGGAGGCGATTTTTTTTTTTACGGTAGCGGGAACCTCATAAAGCAGTAAGAGCACCGCGGTGACCTGAGGAGCAGTGACCGTGGTGGGCAAGGGCAGCATCACTGCGGTCACTAGATCCCACGGGGAGCAGGCCCTTGCCCCCCGCGTACCGGTGCTCTCACCTCTCAGCTCTCCCAGGTCCAGGGTCTTCCCCAGCTGCTCCAGGAGGTCGGCCCTGGCCGCGTTCTTCTTGTGCTTTTTGCCATCGTAGTGCTGCTGTGCCATCATGGGGTTGTTGAACCAGGCTGCGCAGAGCTGGCAGTATCTGTCCGAGTCTCTGCGCTGATGCGGTGATGGTACTACCGGGGGACTATCCGCGTGCGGCTGCTTTAGGGAGCCCAGAGTGGCTTCTGTAAAAGAAAACGTTCAGACATGAGCTCTTCCAGGCTAGTGCTGCTGTCTGAGCAACAGCCGACCCGAGGCAGATCCCACATTAGACACCGGGAATAATTAGCAGCAGTTACTGGGTCCCACTGGATATTTTGGATGGTACTGCTTGGAAACCTACGATTTCTCATTAAAAAAGCAGCATGGGATAGCACAAAGCATAGCACAGGGCTGTTCCTCAACGATCTGCGTTTCACTAGCTGGGGAGCGAGGATGCTCTCATTGCAGTTACACTGTGCCTTATCACTGTTGTGACTAAACCTGCTAAACTTATCCTGCTTAAATTGCTACTTCCAGGGAAATTTGCCAGTTGAGAATAAGCAAAACATGCAAAGCCATCTATTTCTCAAGATAGAGAGGCAGATTTATCATTATCTCAGGATTCTTATTTTTCAATTTATTTGGTCTCGGAAAGAATAGAGAAAACTGTAGCAATTGTAAATTGTCGCAGATGAGCAAAAATATTCAATAGTCAGTCCCCTCAGTCAAATAGCTCTTCACATTGCGAGTTCACAGGCACCACCAACCCACGACCTTAGTTTAATCCCATTTCCCTTCAGATTCAGCAGCAGGCCATCTGGGAACACAAACACGATCCCCAAAGAATTTCAAAGAACAACGCGTCATTAGAATTTATGCAACGGAGCTGCACCTTGTTTGCCACAGTTTTCCTACTTTGTACAATATAAGCCACAAAGCCACGGAAAACCAGTTTAAAGTACAATAAAGTTCAGATAACACTGGGATACAAAAATATACAATGACTAGCACTTAATTACCACACCTTATTCAAAAATTCCCTTTCATGTGGTTTTCATTTTCTTTTCCGGATGAAATGTCGGCTGTCTAAATAATTAACAAACCGCTCTCTCCGTGATACAAGAATAGGCAAATTTTAAGGCGGTGAAGAGGAGCTCGACTGCTCTCCTTTGATCAAGAGGCTCCGCGCTACCCCAGCTGAGCCGTGACGAGAGCACGGGTTGGCAAGTGACAAACCCACCTCCGTGTCTGACACCGGGAACGGCAGCAGCGAGCAGCCCAGGGGTATTTTTAGATGTATAATTATGACTGAAACCCACTGTGATTGACTCCACGGCTCAAGAAAGTTAATATTGTTATAATCTTCTGCTGACCTGCTCGGGAAGGCATGTCTATTAACTCAAGGACATAGTATCTTACGTATAACGTTACTTACAACCTTATCAGTTTCCAGGCGTTTATAAGGTTCTATTGTTTTTGATGACGACTGCCAAGGTATCAGAGTTTCACGGCCTGGCACCATCACCCTCCTCGCCAGGCCACCTCTGGAGAAACACCTGGAGAAGAGCTTCCTCGCTTCTCCTGCCGCCAGCAGCGCTCTGAACAGCGCGCGCGAAGCGAGCTTTTGGGGATTAGTTACTAAACTGATTACGCAACTGGCTCCTGCAGAAGACGTTTCTCGTCCTTGTTTTGCTGTCTCGCGAACTGCCCGCCCGCTCGTTTGGATTAACTTCACCTCACCAGAGGATTCCGCTCCTAATCTCTGCCCGGCTTCCATTTAACTAGCCTAGTTAGAAACCAAGCACAACGCCAACAAAGAAAACCTTTTCCTTTGCCCCAGGGCCCTGATGCCACTTGCAGCTCATCGGGGCGGGCGGCCGCATTCGGACACGTCCCGGCTCTGCCGAGGTCAGTGGCTGTGGTGCTGCCCCCTGAAAAGCTGCTGACAGAGCTGCGGGCAGCAGGCAGGGCTCAGGAAGGACGCGGCTGTATTTAGCTCTGAAAAACACCACCTTCTCTAACACCTATGGTTCCAGCAGGAGAGATGCATGCCCAGCCCCTCCGAGGAGCCCCCAACACAAAACGAAAAGGGCGAGCACACCAAAGAGCAGAGCCAGGGCCAACACAGGGTGAACAAGAAGAAAATTCGGAAATAACAATATTGCCTGTCCAAACCAAGATTACGCAGGCTTTGGCGTACGCTTGACTCACGGAAAGCGAGCGCAGCTTGCCCGTTGCTCACGGGTCTTTGTGACCACCCGCAGGCACTCCCCACGGAGCCTCCCCGCAGGGACGAGTCGGTGCCAAGAGCTGCCCAGCGCGGGGACTGCGCGCAGCCCCGGGACGCTGCGGGACCCAGCCCTCTGCCGCTCACTGGCACGCGGCTGAGCGGCTCCAGGGCCCGCGCGAGGCACCGCGACTGGGCTGCAGGGATGTTCGGGCATCCGCACCAGTATAAATCACCAGTTACTATGGCAGTCCAGGAGCTCCATGGTATATCTGACTCGCTGATCCCCACGCTATAGAGTTAAATCTACCAGATCTTTTGGTCAGCTTTCTCCTTGTTTATGCATCAGCTGCTGCCAGCGAAGAACGAGGGAGGCTGAAGCGCACGGAGCTGGTGGTGTCTGCTCGAGTTACCTCTCCTGCTCACTGAAGAGATATGACTGAAGCATCCGTTGCTGCCCAGCCGCCAGCCGGACCGGCGGCCCCATGGCTGCGCTTCCAAGCCCCTCTTGATGAGGCCGGTAGCTTGTGCTCACCCAAATGCAGTGCAGGAGGAAGGCTGCCCCTCTCGCGTGGCAGGCATTTCCTCTTAGCACACACAACACAAAATACTTTCTCATAAAGCCACGTCCCTCAGGCTCCATTTACAGTCACCTCCAGTCCTAAGGCGTGCTGAACCCAGCCTGGCAATTAATAAAAGCATCCTGTGTCTTCCAAATCCTCCCGAAGAGAAATACATGAAAGTTGACTTCTCCACAAATGGGGATTTATCATTTTGATACGCGCGACACAAGTACTACAGAACAGAAAATATCATCATTCCCCGAGCAGCGACATGAAAATTAATAATAAACACTCACAAAACGTCCAATGTTAAAAATGTTTCTCCATCTAAAACACAAACATAAAAGCTGCTAGTTTGACTATTTCCAGTATTTCAAAATGCTAAATAGCTCATGACAGTCTGCCTTACGTTCCCTTTTGCTGTGGGAGGGAAGTGAGAAAGTCTTACTTTGCTGCAAGAAGCAAAACACAAAGTTAGAAACACTTTAGCGCTCTGGCAATGAACTAATGTTTGACTTATTTCTTGCACGCAAAACTTCTTATTCATAGCTGTATTTAAATGGCACCCAACTTCTTACCATTGCCACTCTCCAGGAACTGAGCGTGAGAACGAGAAAGTAAGCGAGCCACGGCAACGGGGCACTGCAGAAATTCCGCTTTCCTCAGAAAAATCTGGGGCTCAGGTAGACTCCAGCTGCTGCTGGACGGATCCTCGCACCCAAACCTGAAAGCCATTTGCTCTGCCCCCTTCAGCACATCTGAAACGCAAGCCCCACGCTAGGAACTAGAGGACAAGGAGGTAAAAAAGCCAAGGTAACTTTTCCTGCCGCCCTTACTCCTCGCCCCAAACGCAGGGTGCCGGCACCTCCCGTCGCGGGAGCCGGCGCGCACCAGCCCCAGCACCTCCCGAAGCCCTGACTCGCGGCGGCCGTGTGGCACCGCCGATGCCCAAGGGCCAGCTCCCACCTTCCCGAAACGACACCTGCAGGTGTCCGCACATTCCCCCCCGCCCCCAATTCCTTGTCGTATAACTCACACCGATGACTGGACACGAGCTGACACAAGACGTTGGAAATGACCAGAGAAATTCATCAGCAACAGCGACGACATAAAGCCTCTGAGGGCTACAACCTCGTACGGCAGCAGCAACCGAAAAGCTCACAAGTATTTCGCTGTAGTGACGAGACATCGCTTTCCTACAGCGAAAAACTCGACCGTTAACAATTCTCCCTCTCCCAAAAGCACGAGCAGAGAAATGAGGGATCTGTATTTCATTAAGACGACAAAAGGGAAGGCGTAACTCTGTAAGGGCACTGGGAACAGATGTAATTTTCCATGGGATCGGCGAGACAGAAAACCCAGAGCATCAAGCGGCGCTTTGTTCAGAGGCAGAACGCAGTCGCCCGCCTGCATCTGCAAAACAGACCTGCACCCTCCCGAGCGCAGCCCACGGATGCTGCAGCTTAAGGCGATCAGAAAGCGCTTCTGGGTTATCCGGTGGGAACACGGGGTAAGAGAAGTGTTAGGGCACAGAGCAGGACGTACCCTAATGTCTTGCACCGCTTCACACGCTACGCAGAGCGCAGGCTGCGCAGAGTTCAGGGTGGATGTAACCTCCACGGTGACGAGAGGGAAGTCTGTTCTTTCCCAGTTCGGCAGAGTTGAGACAGACATTCCACCTTGCGGCATGGAACTCATCGGGAAGCCCCTGAGCTGCTCGCAGGTATGATATCAAGCAGTGCTCTGGCACTACGCTGCTCGCAGGGAAGAATGCTCAGCACTCAGACACAGGTTGGATGTCAGCAGCAGAGGAGGCATCTGCAGAAATCCTTGCCTCTGCCGCCTTCCGGCTGGAAACGGCTGCGAGCGCAGGATGAAGCCGCAGGGCGCTGTACTTGGAGAGGAGCTGCTCTGCAGAGGGGAAGCCTCGGGGAGTTTCTGGCCCCCGGCAGCAGCTCCAGGCCCCACGGCAGCCTTGCAGCACAGCGTGTTTCAGAGCCAACGCCTCCAGGAACCGTGACCAGGAACGCAATTCCAGTTGCAGACATTTTTCAAATTTTCACCTTCGCAGAGAGCATTACATATTTTTCAACGCCTTTTTTTTTTTTTTTTTTT
>VZSC01017596.1:90021-102929 GCA_013398225.1 Steatornis caripensis | reverse complement strand
TTTTTTTTTTTTTTTTTTTACTGGAAAACGCAGCTCTCCAAACAGCTCAAGAATTCTTCCTAAATTTCCCCTGCAGCTCCAACTGCATTCATTAGTCTTTATTTTGTCCCCTAAATTCATTTTGTTACTGTGCAATTTAAAGAGATGCTGTGCTCCTCAGAGGCAACTGTACATCTGTGTGAACGAAATTACTCCCGCAAAGCCAGCTGTGCAAAGAATTTCACAAATTCTTTCCTCCCTTTACACACAGACCCAGTAATTAAGCAACTGGCCAACACAGAGTTTCACAACAATTTAGGGTAGCAGAACAAATTTTTGTGCAAGGCTGGAAGTCAGACATCGCAATCTGGAGGTTATTACCTATTTTTACTCGCCTACTGCCACTAAAATACCTTCTCAGATTAACTGTGTATGTTTAATCTCACCCATAATGAGAGCACTTGGAGAACTTTGAAAACATTTTAAGCTTTTTTTTAATTAAAAGATTACGAGAGTTCAAATATTTGTATAGAGTCTTTCTCGCTTTTTTTTTTATTAAAAAATACTTTACTCTGAAGAGCCTAGGGAAACACCAAATAAAACATTCAACCCGTTTAACCACCTGAAGGATTACCGTGTTCTGATGAGAGCAGCTTGATCTGCTTTGAAGACACTAACCGACCGCACCGCAAGCCCGAGCTCGTGCGCCCCGAACCCGCTGCTCGGTCACTGGGCTCAGCTTCCAGGGCCCCGGCACAGCAGAAGGGGCTGGTTCCCTCAGCGGCGACACGCTGGCGATCCCCAATACCTCTTAATTGCTGCAAGCTAGCAGCTTACTCCTATACTGAATGTTATTTAACTCCTTTAAGGAAATCAAAGGGAAAACAAACCACGATTGATCCCGCCACGGTGTGATGCGGGAAGCGCCGGTCCCTGCCGCGCAGCCCCAGCACTGCCATGGGGGGCTCTGGGACTGAGTTACAGGGAACCACAGCGAGGAACAGCTCCACCACCAGCGTGTCCAACCTCCGTCACAGGGCCCTCAAAGCAGACGGCGAAACGTTCACCGGCCTTCTGGCAATCAGGGCTTTAGGGACGATGCGCAAGAGCCTCCGGAGTGCCCTTCCACGGAGCTGGGGAAGAAACACGGCTGGATAATCTCGGTGATGAATTCATATTGAAAACAGCATAGCCACCCCTCGAGTCCTGCGGAGCCACCGGCCGCACCGCAGCCAGGCCACGCTGTTGTCACAGGCCCGCGCGAAGCCCCCGCGGGTGGGACGCTCCTCCCCGGGAGCACCCAGCACGGTCAGGGCTGCGCACAGTTGGCTCCCGGGACTCGTGAGCACCGGAGCCTCTGAAGTGCTGCCTGCGAGACTAAAAGCTCCCCAGCACAAGCCACGAAGGACTGGGAGAAAAATCCAGTGGAAAAATGCTGGGCAAATCTGTAGACAGCCCAGAAAAATGCTGTGTCCAAAGGGCACATTTCTGAGGACCACTGGAGAGCAAGGAGGTGCTTATTAATGTGTTCCTGCAGCTCGGCTTCATCAGATCAAGTGTCTGGAAGAGCTGAGGAGTCCTTGAGTTACTCTTTCCTAGTGATTACTGCAGCTGAAGAGCCCATTACTCTTGGAGCACGCGGCACAGCTCGCTTAGAGCCTCTGCGAGGCTGATCCAGATGATTAAAAAATGAGACAAAACCACAAGGCAAAGTAGCAGCTCCTGGAAAGCCCTGCCTCAACAGGGCCCTGCAGCGCCCGTATCCACGAGCAGCATGGCACGGCTGGTCGCTGCACAGTCCAGCACCCAGCCATGGTCGGTCAGCCTCGGCGCCGCTTCAGAGGGATCTCTGACAAAGCACAGGGTGCAACTGGTTCGCCCCTACCTATTGCCAGTGCACGCACATCTCCGATTTCATTAACAGAAACGCCGGCTCACCAGAGTCCGAGATCTCCACTGGCACCTTCTGTGCCGAGATCAGTTCCCTCCTGCCACCGACTGAGAACCACTGCCCACGGCTTGTCCGTCCGCCTTCGCACGGCTCCAGCTCCACAGGCAGACCCCGGGCTCCCGGCTGCTCCCGCCGACCTGCCCGAACAGCACCAGACACACGGGGTCCTGCCCGCAACGACAGTCCCGATGGTGAAAACAGCAACTCCTTCCCTGCCGGCAGGTGAATCCGAATTGTTGACCTACATGAGAATTAGTCCACGCACTATTCCATGAAATCCAGCACCCCTGTGACCCTGAGAAACTCACCCGGATTTGGCCAGAAATACTAGGTTTTGTGGCAGGTCCTTTGGTGCTGGAGGATAAACCGCTGGAAGGCTGCACACGAGGGATGGGGTTCCGAGCGCTACTGCAAGCACTGGACAATTAAATACCATAAGCAAACGCACTACTCCTCTTGGTGCTCTTGTAATTATTTGCCAGCTGCAGAGAAGAGCCTGAGGAGTCCTAACGTGAGTCAGCTGCAAATTATTACGTTAGTTCATGTCAGATCCGTCCTGCGGTCTCGCTGCAGTGACGGCCAGGAGCTGCCAGCACCCTCTGCCCCCTGAGGCTCCCATAGGATTCACAGCCAGTGAAGTCACCCAAGGCACCGGGCAGTTTCCAGATGCACCTCAGCAACTCGTGAACTCAGCTGCACCTTCACTTCACCAGACTTCTGGGCGCACGCTTGCTAGTTAAAACAAGTAAGCCACCATCTAAAGTGATTCCCCCACGTTCCCTCAGGCACAGGCGACAGCATTTCCCAAGCCAACCGTGCCAAAGGACGAGCGATATTCTATGCTTCAGCATCTACAGCCCGTAAAGTTAAAAAAGCAACAAACACGCGTGCAGAGAGCCAACGCCCCCCAACGCCTCCCCCCGTTTAATCGCGTCTAGGATTTACGCACAGCCTGTTAGGCAGGACGTAAAACGCACAGCTAAATTTGTATTCTGTTCTGACAGAAGTACAACTGGTCGTAATTCTGAGACGCTTCTGTCTGCAGGACCACAGCCCAGTTATCCTGTCTGGTTAGCATGAAGAATATTTCGCTCGAGTATCCTCTGGCCCAACGAGCACAGAGGAAGCTTTGTTTCACAGTGTATTAGTGGTTTGCAGGGACTTCATGGTTAAGCAAACAATAAGATGGTGAAATTATCCAATTCCAACATTTGACTTTTTAAATGTGAAAGTTAATAGGCTTGCATTATCGGAATCACCGTGGAGGAGAGCGTGAATACCCATCCGGACCAAAATCAAAACACAATCAATCCAACGGTTTTTAAAGACCAGATTTCCCTCTAAGGTAAAAGCAAATGATACTCTGTTCTGTACAGTAACACTAAGGGTTTATTAAACGTATTCGCTGGGCTGTCGAATAACTTCTGACAATTATAGCGACGCTTGGCTATTTGTGCCCAGAGGAGAGATTGTCTTTCACCGAGCAAAACGTTTCAGAAGCACGGAGCCAGCAATAGGGCTCTCGCACCAAGGCCGGCCCTGGCTGATAAACCACTGATGGACGTGAACAAAGCAGACGATAACGAGCATCAGCAATTCTGAAAAGGTTGTTATGACAGCGGCACAAATGAATAGCTGCGTCCGCCGACCTTCGTCACTCAGCTATCCATTTCCCGCCGCGCAGGCACCGAGCCGGCGCCTCAGCCGTGCCTCCTTGCACAGAGCCCACTCCGCCCCGCGCCGGACCCTCCTGCTCCGGCTCGCTGGCTCTGGACCTACCTGTGGCCTTTAGTGCTGGTTGTTCACCTAGCAACAGTTTTAACCTTTTGGCATGGATTTTCCCTTGGTAATGCGATTCGGCCACCACTGCTGAGGTAAAGGACATGTTACATAGTGTGCAGCATTTGTTCTTATCCACTGAGTCACCATCACTGCCCTGGGTGGAGACAAAAACACAGACAAAAAAAGAGGTGTATAAGCCTACCAAGCACAGTCGCAGAGAACGAAGAGAGAGGAATCCAGGTTGTTACACCACAGATGTCGTTTCCAAGGGGTTCCCCTTCCTCGTCTCCCTAGACTCGCTCCCGCCCGGTCCCAGCCTTGCTCAGCCTGGGGATGCCTCCGACCCCTGAGCCCCCAGCACCTCCGTGGTCATTCGCGCGCCGGGAGCTCGCCCTGTTGCTTCGCGCTCCCCACAGCCAAGAGGCTCACCGCTCACATCCACCAGGCTGCCTTCCTTTAGTCTGCATTCCTGCTCTCTGGCTGAGCCACCCAAATGTGGTGCTTTCCCTGCCGTCAGACACCGGCTCTTCCTCCTGCCACGCTTCTGAAAGAGAGCCCAAAGCAGCCGGGGGGGATGGGATGGGATGGGGGGGCAGCCCTCTGCATGTGGGAGAAGCAAATGAACCAGTGGGACTCACACCGGCCCCCGAGAACTGCACACCAGCCCCCAACACCTCCTACCCCTCTGCCTTTGCTCTTCTCAAGCCCTTGGAGGAGACCTCCTTATCCCCCGCCTCGTGCAGAGACTGAGACTGAGGGGGGGATCGTCCGGAGGGGCAGCGAGCCCGGGCCGCGTCCCCTCTGCTCCTCCGGCAGGAGCCCCGCGAGGCGCCTGGCCATCCCGGGCTGCCCGTCCGCTGGCCTCTGCGGAGGAACCGGCCTCGCACCTCGCAGCGATGACTTGCTGCCAGCTGCTGACAAGAGAAACCTGAAGGCAAGAGCAGCCTTGGGGCACATGCCAAAGACAGGGATGACCGCTTGCTGCAAGGAAATAAAGGAAATAAAGAGCAAAACACCTAAAAACCCACATCTATGTTCGGCTCCTTTCTACTGGTGGATTTTGAGCTCCTGGACGCTGCCAGGTGAAAAAAGGCAATCATGAAAAGTCCAAGACACTTTGCAGACAATGGCAAAGAGCACATCCCAGAAACAACATTGCCTACGCCGAACTCGGAGCTGTGGCCCGTAGCCCTGTTTGAGGATCCTCCCAACGCAACACCTTGGTGCAAAGGTGATACTCCCTTGTGAGGTCCTCGGTGGCAGCTAACAGGTGACTGGAAATTTTAAGACGTTATGATTGTCACCATTCGGTACTTCAGCACCAGCAAGAGGCTCTCGTGGCTCCAGTGACACAAGTAGGGGCCGTTCTTTGCAGTTACTAATGGCTACGTCTTTATTTTTGCGAGTAAATCCAATTTAACGAGAATATTGTCTCTGACCTTCATTATGGTTATTTGTGTAGGAATAAAAGCCGGTGTGCCTCTGCCCGGTTACTGAGCGTAGACCTTCTCCTCTAAGCAAACCCCATGAGGAGCAGTGGTTGTAGCTGACGGTTGCCTGTCCCCACTGCGGCAGGACCAGCATCGCTGTCTGTGCCACCGTACGTCCTGGATCCTGCAGCAGCCCCCGGCACTGCTCCGTGTCTCACCCAGGCACCCATCACCCCAGCTGGGGCCCCGAGCATCCCAGCATTACCCCCCGACACCTCCCAGTGCCTGGGCTGGAGGCACTGCCACTTCCCAGGCACAGACACGGCAGCCAGGATTCCTCCCTGCTCCGGCACGGGTTTTGGCCCCCTGCGCTGGGGGAGGCAGAAGCTGAGCGGAGGCGTGGAGGCACCGCTGCCCGGCAGGGAGGAGCTGAGCAGCCAGGGAGGGTTTGGGAGAAGAGCTCACAAACAGCCCCTGGGCTGGATGTCTGTCAGCAAAACGTAACTGCTGCTGCCAGCAGCTGTTCACGAACAAACAGCTTCCACAGATACGAGGGCAAGCGTACAAACAGCGAACAAGCAGGGGAAAAAGCAAGTTTGCACCATTAGCCACAATTAATTATTCAACCCATTCCACAAAGGAAATGGGAGTCACATTTAGGGCCACATATGCATGGCCTCGCTTTTCCATGGATCTCAGCGCGTTGTGTTGCCCACTGAGCACAATTTCTAAACGATGTCTTTGGAAAACACTCCTCTGTGCCGAGCAAGACCTTTCCAAAGCCGGGAGATGACCTGCTGCGTGCAGGTAGTTAGCATCCCAGCTCATTCCCTGCACAGGGATGGTCAGATCTGGCCCCTGTGCCAGGGTAAAACTCCCTCCAGCGACAAGCCATCTGGAGACAGTCGCGCACTCTTTTTTTGGTGTTTTTTAAAGCAAGCCTTCCGACTGCCGGTACACAGTCAAAATACAAAATAGACTTGCTTTGGAAGCTGCAATCTTCATCTCACAACAACTTCACAACAAGCTGTAAGTGCATTCTGCGGTTCATCCCCGTGCCAAGGTTCAGGCACTCGCAGTGGCTCACGGCGCACGGAGCACATTGCAGAGCTGGAAACGATGACGCTGCTGAAGGGACAGCGGGGGCCAAGGGAAGGTGAGACGGAGTCCGAAATCCAGCTCCCCTTTCGCAAGCTCACACTCCTACACAGAACGAAGGGCCCAGCTCTCCAATTCCCCCGTGTAAACGGGCGAAACAGCTCCAGCACAAACACCCACCCCTGCGGTCCTCCCACGCGGAGCGCGGCCCGAGCCCCTGCTAACACAGCCACAGCCGGACGCTTCCGGCGCACCCTGACCCACCCACCAGCGCAGGCTCCTCCGGCAGCACCCGACCTCGCTGGATGCGGTGCCCTCGGCCGGCAGCAGCCCCAGAGCACCGGGGGAACCACGGCAAGCCCCGCGGATGTCCCCGAGCCTCCCAGCAGAAGCGGGGCGGGAGAGGGGCTCCGCAATACTTGGGAGAGCAAACCAACCACACAGTCGACACTTGACCTCCTATTTAAGGTTATTTTCTCCCAAAAAAATAAGCACAATTAGGAAAAGGGCCGATTTTTGCCACTTGTTGTTAACTACAAATCAACTTGAACCTTACGGAGAAATCTCAAGAGGTGGTAAGTGCTGTTCTGAGTGTAATTTGCACTTCTTTTAAATGTGGTTCTCTCAAGATATTTTATGTCTTCAAAGGGAAATCACTTGAAAGTTAAGAGCAGAGTAAAAAATTCCCAGACTCTATTGATCATCAGTGGCGGTAACATATAAAGAGCTGCCAACAGAGCCTGTTTGAAAAGCCGATACACTGCGGTGTTTACGCACCAGGGTCTCTTCTCCTGCCTGGTCTGCTCCTCGGTGACGTTTCTCCTTTCCAGCCTACTTTCACACATAGACTGCAGTTAAAAAAAATTTTTTTTTTCAAATTAACCCCCCTCAGACACCTCATTTAGAGCCTGAGGCCCCATTTATACCGACCCACAGTTTGCTCTGCAGCTTATCCGAGCTGCTAATCAGGTCTCTGGGCGAGTGCCTCGAAGCCCGAATGGGGATTTGGCCACCAGACTGGCACTTGCCTGCAGGAGAGGGATGTCCCCAATTTTGGGTCTCTCTGAGCGTCCCAGCCTCTGCACAAAACACAACAGACCTTCGCTCTCTAACAGGATGCTGGGGATGTTTGGGCTCGAGCGTTACCAAGCACTGACCCAAGTCCACAGCATTCGTCAGCAGAATTGCCTCCCTTGCCTCTTCCACCACCCAAACTCCCCGCACGGAGCCGCCCAGGCGCTCCAGGCTGGATCCAGCCCTGAAGGGTAATTATGCCTTCTCATTTGTCAGCCGCTGTTTTACCTGTAACCAGATGGGCTCGGGGGAACGCGATCCGGGTGCCTTTTGTCACCCGTTGAATGACACCGCGTTGACAGGGTTGTGCAGCCAGCTGGTAAGATAACATCGCTTGTCGATCAGGATGCCCGGGCACAGGGCTCCGCCAGCCCGCAGCCTGCTCGGGGCAGGCGCCCGCTTTCCAGGGATGCTCTGCGCCCACACGCGCTCTCATCCATCTCTCCTCGCCGCTTCCCTTGCTCCCCCGCCCAGCTCAGACTAAAGCAGCAGCAGTAAATAGGCACTAACATCTCAATTTAGTTTCCATAAAACCCACACAAGCAACTCTCTAACCCCAAGCTGCACAAAGCCAGCCAATGTGCAAGGAATATTTCTACCATTTGTGTTTGCTGCCGACTCCAGACGATCCCTTCTCGCTAACCTTTGCAGAGATGCAGCACCGGCAGGGGCGAGCGGCCTCGCGTAAACTGAAGCACAACAAAACGCACCGTGGCCTCAGAGATAAAGCACCCGTTTCCCAATGCTGACATGGCTCGTCTTCACCCCACGCCACAGCGGTGCCAAGCCGGCCTAATTTATAGGGCTTCTTTTTGTAATGTTATAAACTTCAAAGCAAGTGTCATACATCCAACAGAATTAACTTCAGTCACTCAGACGCCTGTTAACAAGCTGCTAAAAGGCATAACCCTCACACAGGGCCAGGCAGTCGCGGTCCTTTGCTGGATGATCCTCAAGCAGTCCTCAGAAAAAGTACGGATTTTTATTCCACAGACACAAATCTGCTGTCTTCGTTTCCTAGGTTTTACCAAGATGAAAAGATTATACAGACCCTTGAAATACAGAAGTATAAATCACAGCACTCAAGGCATCGCAAAGTATCTTTTAAATTTGAGTTAATTTTCTGCGCACGAAGAAGGTGTTGCTGCTAAAGAGCTATTCTCTGTAACACTCCGTGTGAAATTCAGACCGCTTCTGCTTTGGAGCCTGCTTTTCTTGTGGCACAAGCAGAGAGCAAGTACCAGTTGATGGCTATCTAAATCTGAAACGCTCGTTAATTCTCAGAGGATCTTCAGACCTGTCCGTTCTCCGAAGAAAAGCCAGCCCTAAGTTAAGTAAGGGATGTGCTTGACAAGGTAAGCACGCGTCCCGCGGTCCCTGCTGTGGCAGGGACAGAGCCACAGGGAGCTCAGCGCGGACAGGGGTGACTCCTCAGCCAGAGACCCCGGCTTCCACCGCTCACCTGAGGCTCAGCGGGTATTCAGAACCGTACAGGACAAAGCCCTGGAGAAGACGGGAGGAACCAGAGTGCGGGGCACGCGGCGGAGCCGCCAGTGGGCTCTGCCCTGGGTCTGGGATGGGGCGTTCCCCGGGCCACCGAGCCCCTCGCGGCAACAGCAGCTCTCGGCCAGTCCCAGCCTTCTGTCGGAGAATAAACTCAAGTCTTCCATCACTAATCTCTTTCATTGAAACCAATACCCCACGTTTTGGTCGAAAACCTCTGATCAGGCACGAAACACGCAGTGAGAATGCGGCCTGTAAAACCAGACATTTCATCTCAGTTTCAGGGTAATCAACGAAGATTTAAGTTATAGCATGCAGTAAATTTTGCACCAGAAGCTATAAAAACTGTGATTTCCTTGCTGATGTGGAACCGAAGCCGAGCCTCCCAAGGCAGCCGCCGGCACCATTTGTGCCTCAGAGGCAGAGCTCTTGGCTGAATCATCTCCAGCGCCGCCTTGCAGGACACACATTACCCTCAGCAACAAATCCAATATCCCGCTATCTTCCCTCAAACAATTTATCCTTGCTGTTATGACCCCTTTCTTTTTAAGGAAGATGGTGCTGGTTAAAGTAATTTATTATCTTATGGTACAAATAGGGCTAGAAAGAATTTGAAGGCTTTTCTCCCATGCCAAAAAATGCGTTTCACAGCACATCAGAACTTTTCATCCTGATCATCAACAGGGGTCCTGTTTTTTAAAGGTAGTGAGAAAAGGCCGATGAAAACTCATCCACCAGCCCTGGCACTTGAGCATATGACTCCTGATGGCAGCAGGGCCCCGACACAGGCTGCAACCTTCTCAGATTACTTTCAGCAGAAATGTTAAGCGGAAATTTAAAATGAAAGGTCAACAATCCCTCAGTACAAATAAGACACGAGGTTTTTCCCTTCATCCCGCAAAAAATTAAAACAGTAACGAACAGCCCAACAACTGAGTTGTTACCCAGCGCAAGACTAATTGTGTGAGCCTCCCGCTTCTTGCTGTGAAAGGATAATGGGTGTTGTGGGAAGGCAGAGCATTTTCACAGCCCTCAAACAGCAGCACACGCTACGCTTTGCCTCACTGAAAGGTCAAGTAGCAAGCGCTGCTTCGAAGCCTATTGCACTGGGCATCTACGACTGCGCAGCTTCCCCTTCCTGTCGCCGCTGGGAAGCTTTGGGGTCAAAAAGGTACAAACCAAACAGCACGCAGTCATGGGGCAGGGCAGTTTTTGACCAAAAAAAAGGCTAATATTCCCTTTTTAGTTGCAGATGCTTCTACAGAGAAACACAGTTGGTTTTCAGGGACTCGTTAAAGTCCGTGTGCCGTGGCCTGCTGGATACCTGAACGGGGCAACGCGCTGCGCTCCGTGCGTGGCCATGATGTTACCATGCGGCACTAGAGATGTCCTAAATATTTCTGTTCTCTTTGAATGCCAAGGCCTGGGTATTACCCGGTCAGCAGTAGGCCTACTTTGAGCTCTAAATGTTGGCAGCTCTTCCCTGCTGTATTTTTATAACGTAAACAATTTCAGAATTCAGGTCTTGCATAGCCTATCATTTACCCAGGGCATAAGGACTCGGGAGCGCATCCCCCGCTGAGGGCTGCCCTTGGCACCATCGAGCATCAAGCACAGAACTACATTACTTCGCACTGTTGCCTTTCACAAAAGAAACGGGAAGTCGTTCAGCTTTGACTTATTTGAGGTCTGCTCGGTTCTCTGTCCACCATATCCTCGTGCTAAGGCGCACACGCAGCTATGTGCTTTCTTGTTAGATGTAATGAAGCTCATCAGAGGACCACGTTCCAGGTCTATATGTGCATGTCCACTGTACCTTCCACACTCTGTAATTAATAACGCAATAGGAATAACTGTGAGATTCTGTTGTTAAGTGGTAGACTGCTTCTGCAATTACCCTGTGCGCAACATAAAAGTTCCACTAAAATATTAATTACTGTGTGAAGGAGCTTTCAGATTCCTCTGGCAAAACCTGCGAGCTTCTCCCTTTAATTAGAAGACACCTCGCTAAGTATTGATAGCATTAAGCCACAGTCACACTCCCGTAGATCTGCAATGGTTTGCATGCTATCTGCTGGGAACCTCATCAACAGCTCTCACACCAGCCCCAGAGTATGGGGAAGAGCTGAATGAATAATTCGCTGTGAATCAGTCCCTTATAAATTTAATCTCCTTTTATTGCCTGACAAATGGCTGCGAGCTGGTCCAATTTCCTCACTTTCATTTGTTTATTTGCATGCAACTGAGGAACGCAGCTGCCATTTTTGACGACTGCAGACCGACCACAAACCTTTGCGAGGAGCCCGTTGGACCCAGCACTCCCGTTTTCATCGACTCTCAAAAAAAATCGGGTCAGACAAGACCTCCGGGGGTGGCCCTGCTCTCCAGTGACCTCCCTGCTCACCCCGGGGGCTCTCGGGGGTTTGGCAACGACACCCGGGCATCCCCCGACCTCCCGCAGGACACAGCACCGCTGCACCGGGTGTACGTCCAACAGCTCCGTACGCCGCACCGCACTGCTCCCCAGCGCTGCCTGGGCGGCAAGGCCTGCCCTCTGCTCAGCGACCCTCGCCCCTGGGGACAGGGGCGCATACCGAAGGTTGGGTGAACATGCCTGGAAGCGATCCGAGTGCTGCTTCACGCAGAGCGACTCCAAAGCCTCTGCCAGGGCCGCTGCAGGGCGGCCTTCACTCCCATCCCAACTGCCCGAAGGCCCAGGCCTCCCGCAGCCGCTGCCCGGCCTCACCCGAGCACAGGAGCTCGCCAGCAGAACACTAGCCATTGCACTTAACTGAATAAAGGCTGAGTATTCGCTTAAACTGAATAAACGTTGAGTATTTGCTTTCAGCACTTTTTTTCCTCTGAAAGAACATTTGAATAACTAAAACTGCAATTACTGTTACTGATGCACATAACATTTCTTGCACAGTTTATCGGAAACTATTTCCAGTTACTCAGCATTTCGGCTAATCTAAACGTTACCTCTGGGTACCTGATCATCTGCGGCTGTAACAGAAAAAACGTTGTAGCACGGGGTCAATGATTCACAAAGCGGTTGAGTAAACAGGGACTTAAATTATACCCACATTTTCTGACCGGAGCTTTTTAGCGGGACAGCCTCCGTCTACAGGATGAAGCATGTAATAGAGGCGAACTTTGCTGGCATGTTTCCGACTCTGGAAAAAAAAAGAAAGAAAAAAAGAAAAGAAAAAGGAAGAAATTAAGTTACAAAAAGCAACAGGCTCTATTGCTGCGCATACGCCAATCCGCAGTGACATTCCACATCCCCTTGATCCGCGTATCCAACACAGAAGGAGAAAAGCGGGAAAGACCCAGGCGAGGAACATTTGCGTTTCCCGGAGCTCTCACCTTGCTCTCCACCAAACCGAAATGAACTGTGGAATGATGCTGATGCCAGCCATTCGCAGGAGAAACGGTCCACCCTCGCCGCCCCCTGCTCGCGCCTGCTGCCTGCAGCCCCTCGAAGATACAGCGGGAACGCAGGCGGCGAGAGAAGAGCAGCGTTCGCCATCAGACCGTTCCCATAGCGGGAGAGGCTGAAAAGATCCGGGTCATTTAGCTTCAGGCGGGAGACGGGACGGCATCACAAGGGATCAGACGCACACACGCACAAACCGAAATCCACAGTTCCTATGCTTCCAGGAGAGTAAAATATATAACGGGTATAAAACCCCACTCTCCAGGCAACGAGCCAACTGATACCTGCCAAAGGTTCGAAAGAAATTTCTCCCACGGGTAAATTATCAGATAATTGTGCGTTATGAAATGCAATGCTTTCCTGGTACACAGAGATACTGTACACAGAGACACAGAGGTACTACTCTGGATAGTCAACATGGATTCACCAAGGGTAAATCCTGCTTGACCAATCTGATAGCCTTCTATGATGGCATGACTGGCTCGGTGGACGAGGGGAGAGCAGTGGATGTTGTCTACCTTGACTTCAGCAAGGCTTTTGACACTGTCTCCCACAACATCCTCATAGGAAAGCTCAGGAAGAGTGCGTTAGATGAGCACACAGTGAGGTGGGTCGAGAACTGGCCAAACGGCAGAGCGCAGAGGGTAGTGAT
>VZSC01017596.1:36965-89988 GCA_013398225.1 Steatornis caripensis | reverse complement strand
AGGTTGTGGAGTCTCCTTCTCTGGAGATATTCAAAACCCACCTGGATGCATTCCTGTGCAACCTGCTCTAGGCTAACCTGCTTTAGCAGGGGGGTTGGACTAGGTGATCTCTAGAGGTCCCTTCCAACCCCTACCATTCTATGATTCTATGATTCTATGAGAGGGATAAGGACCACGTGGACCTCGATCCTGAGCCCTTTCTCCTCCCTCAAGCATTTCTAAGGGGAGTTGAACAGTAAAACCCTCCAGACGGCCGTGCAAACGGGACCGTTGGTGCTCTGGGTTAAGCAGTGCCAGCAGGGGAAAGCCCAGGCTCGGCCTGATGCTTACTGCTGCAGAACGCAGCCCCAGGAGCTCGGGCACCGCTGCGAGGCCGTTCTGCTTTCCCGAGTCCTTCCCGGCATCACCTCCCACCACCGCGGGCAGAGGACGGATGCAGACCACGCTTTCCAGCATCGACAGCGGCCACCAGTCCCCGAACCCGCTCTGCTCCTTCACACCAAATTCCCGACAGCAGCGCCCGCCCAGCAGAGCAGGGCCCCGTACTCCTTGCGTTTTCTCCCAAGAAAGGCACCGAGTGGGCACGTACTTTTCAAACGTTGTTTATACCACAGCAAAGTTTTCAGGGGACCTGTATTTCTGTAGAGGGATCAGGAGGAGCCCAGGGATGCCTGGAGGAGCCTTCCCACAAGGGCCACAGCGGGCAGCAAGGGCAGGGTTCGCACCGTCCTCGGGCATGAGTGGAGCTTGCCAGCAGGTGAGGGTAAGGAGAGGCGGGGAGATGCCCTGGTCGTACCAGCACCGACAGACAAAGAAATCCTTGCGACTTGCGAAACGTAAAGGAAGATTTAAAGGCTTCTACAGCAGGAGCACGGACATAAACCTTCAAAACGCTAACTTACGGTCAGCTCTTGGTGGAGGCAAGGGAGGGAAAAGACTGCAACTGCTAAATACCTGCGCCCAGCGCCGCGCGGCAGCTATTATTATGCAAATGTTTTCTCTGAATCTCCATTTCCAATTGCCTCACAGAACAACGGCACCGTAATATTATAATTTCAGATCACAGATTTGCAATTTTAAAATATTAAATTATCATTAGCATGTTCTGGAACATTCTTTTTCCTGTGGTGTGAACTTGAAGCTAAATCTGCAGAGAGCTATATTTGTATGCATAAATGTGACTATGCAATGATTTTTTTTAATGGAGCAAATCAGTCGAGATAGATAATGTCAAATATCTTTCCCTAACTTGTCTTCCTGCATGTATTTAGAAAATGTGACCTGCTGTAGTTGGAGCTAAGCGCAGGAAACCCCAAAGCTTCAGTGACTAGCGGTCCAGACAGCCATAGCGGCAATCAAGAAATGACAAAATNAGTCGAGATAAATAATGTCAAATATCTTTCCCTAACTTGTCTTCCTGCATGTATTTAGAAAATGTGACCTGTTGTAGTTGGAGCTAAGCGCAGGAAACCCCAAAGCTTCAGTGACTAGCGGTCCAGACAGCCATAGCGGCAATTAAGAAATGACAAAATAAGTGTTTGAAACGCAAAGGACAGATGTGTGAGACCAGTCTCGGGGTCTGGCAGCGCTCCTACTTTTCGCCCGAAGCGACGCTCGGTCGGGTTCACCTCGTGAAGGTTTGCACGCCGGGGAGCCCCTGCGGCACGCAGCGCGAGGACGCAGGCGACGGCTGGCCCCTTCGCGCCGGGCAGGGGACAGCACAAGCCACGGCGGTCCCTCGCACCGCATGCTTTGGGTGGAGGACGGTAAAGGCGACCTGGCCAGAGCTTTTCAGCTTAATTCCTTCACCGAATGTTTACATCCCTCGGAGCAGCCAGCCAGCCTTAAGTCATCCTTCCCACAGTCACGAGGCTCTTCCCTCGGGTGACTTAAGCCGGCGCGTCACGATGCCTGATGTAACCTGCTGCATTTAGAGGTTAAAAAGTTTGCGGGCTTTTTGTTGGTTTTTTTGTAAGGGGAAGAGGCACGATTTTAACAGTAACGATTTTTAGTGTTTTTTTTCCGTGGCACTCAGCTGTGCCATAAGTGATGCCCAAATGTCAGCATTAAAAGGCAGCGAAGTTCAGCCTTCCGTAAAACCTTTATTTACACATTTGTTTGGATTTATGAAAGGTAAGGTAAAGAAACAACTTATGTTTGGCATAATTTAAAACTACATGGCTCCTTATGCAGCCTTATTATCCTACAGTTATAAAAGCGGAGCTTAAAGTCATCCCTGGCCTTTGCAAGTGCATAGCGAGCGTCTCATTCCCTCTCGGGGAGCGGAGGTAGCACAGCCCATTTGTCACCCATTTTATCTCGGTATTTACTACATTTACACGTGTATTTATCATCCTAACACCAAGGCAAGAGCAAAGTGATTATTCTTAGCTTGCTGCTCGCAAACGGCGCTGCGGGTTATCTTTTCCCCTCCGCAAAGCAAAGCTGCAAATCTGCAGCTCTGCGGCGCGAGAAGGGCAAGTGCCAGGGAGGGGGTGGCGGAGCCCCCGCCGGAACACGGCCGTGCCGGAGGGACCCACCACGCTCCCGCCGGGCCCCGCCACCCCCTTCAGCCCCGTCTGAAGGGGCTCTGGAGGACACGGCACCAGGAGGACGTCCAAGGACACGGCAGCGAGCACTGCCCGAGCATCGCTGCCTCCCCGCCGGCTGCCTGGCCCTCCGGCCCGGGCAGAGCACGTCCCCGCAGGACAGCTCGCAGCACGGGCTGGCTCGGCCAGCTGCGAGCACCTGCTAGCAACCGCCATCCGAGTTATTACAGACACACGGAGAAAAGGGGCCAAAGGAAGAACCACGTACGGGAGGCAGGAAACCAGGATGAAATGGGATCAGGGCACACCCAGCTCCCGTTTTGATCCACACGTACAAGCCTTAGAAAAGACAAACCCTTGAGACATCTGTAAAGCCATGGGCTGGGACAAGAACGCTGCCTTTGGGGACACCTGCCTGTTCAACAGCAGCCACCACGATTCCATCTTCGGGTGCACCGAGAGGGTATTTCTGTGCCTCTGAGTATTTCTTTTGCAGCTTTACGAAGTGCTACGCCAAAGGCATTTTCACTTAAATTCTCTGTCTCTAGTGTTTGGAAAGAACTCCTTTAGAAGGCAAGAAGTCTAGTTTAATAATACATGCTTTAAAGAGCACCCTCTCTGGGCAGGGAGAGGGGGGAAGCTTAGAAAGAGCCTGTTTTCACACAGCAACTGCATGCTTCTGCGTTGCAAGCTCGGGTGCTGCTGTAAGAAGGCTCATAAATAAAAGGAAATAAATGGATGTCTTCTATCTATATCAAATCTGCTTTAATGCAGGGGATTGTGGCAGAGGCAGCAGAGTTCTGGCAATTCAAGCCTAAAACATAAAAGGGCAAAGCAGAGCTAAATTGTGCTATGAAATGCAATTTGATTTTGCATGAATCAAGTTTTGCAGGGCACTTGTGCCCAGAGCAAGCAACAGCACGGCGAGCAGAGACAATGACATCTCTGTGGGAGCGGCGGCAGCTGGCCGGACCCTGGGAGCCACGGACGAGCTGGTTTCGGACGCGGCAGCCCTGCTCGCCCTGGCGCGTGGAGGGTTTGCTCCCTGCCGGCATAACTGAACAGCTTCCTTCACCGACAGCATCGATATCCCTGGAGAGGACCGAGTCACGGCTCCCTTCACAAGGCCAGAAGTCCCGGCGGAGGCTTCAGGCAGGGGTTTGCTGGGCTGCACAGACACACGCAGATCCCTCAGCCCCGTGCTCTGCCCGGGGGATGCGGGAGAGGCCCCCCCTCAGCAGGAGCTCAGCAGCCGGCAGTGGCCCCGGGCTCCGCTCCCACTTTACACCCCTGGTTTCAGCTGATGTGATGGTCTGAAATATTTCACCGTGTTGCGAGGGCCTTCTTCCCGTACCCCCAGCCAACTTGCCAGGTTCAAATCAACCGTTTCTGCTGCTTTCCTTGTGCTGCGCTTGCATCTGATCTAATTTCTCTGCTCCCCATATCTCCCTTTATCATCTGCTTGTTCTTTCCTTCACTGGCAGCACCACGTTTTCAACAGCTCTGCCTTTCTTCTCTTGTTCTTCCTCTGCACCCTGCTCTCCAGCCAGCAACCAGAGACCCACCGTCACCAGGACACGCGGCCGTGCCGAGCACAGGCAGAGACACGGGGGCAGATGCAGGAAGGAACTGTAATGGCAGCCTGAAAGACTGTGGCTTCCCTTCGTTTGCAATAAATTCTTTTTTGGAGAAGCCTGTTGGTCGGATTTTAATCCTTTTAGCATGTACTGTGTTGGGTCTTTTNGCAACCAGAGACCCACCGTCACCAGGACACGCGGCCGTGCCGAGCACAGGCAGAGACACGGGGGCAGATGCAGGAAGGAACTGTAATGGCAGCCTGAAAGACTGTGGCTTCCCTTCGTTTGCAATAAATTCTTTTTTGGAGAAGCCTGTTGGTCGGATTTTAATCCTTTTAGCATGTACTGTGTTGGTTCTTTTGTACGCTGGCGGCTTCTTAATTAAATTGTTGTGAAGGCTTCTTAATTAAATTGTTGTGAAACATGCAGTCATATGATTACATCAACTTTATTAACTATATTGGCCCTACTAGAAATCTCATCAAAAGAGAGAAAGTTATTTTGGCCAGACCCAGTTCTCTAAACCTCCTGCAGAATACCAATTACTCTGTCCTCCTGAAGCGACGCGCTCGAGTCCCTTTCCAGGGCCCGTTTTGCTCAGGAGCCGTGCCAAGCTGGGAGGGCTCCACTTGCCGTGGTCATCTCCAGCACCGCCATGCCTGGCTCCGCGCTCGCCTTCCTCCTAGAAACTTCCTCCACTTTCCAAGCCCCACGAAGGATGAGCAGTGGCNTTATTTTGGCCAGACCCAGTTCTCTAAACCTCCTGCAGAATACCAATTACTCTGTCCTCCTGAAGCGACGCGCTCGAGTCCCTTTCCAGGGCCCGTTTTGCTCAGGAGCCGTGCCAAGCTGGGAGGGCTCCACTTGCCGTGGTCATCTCCAGCACCGCCATGCCTGGCTCCGCGCTCGCCTTCCTCCTAGAAACTTCCTCCACTTTCCAAGTCCCATGAAGGATGAGCAGTGGCGACGCAGCGTGCGTGGCCAGCTCTTTTCAAGCACTTGCTTGCAAGTGACTGGACCTGCTGACTCAAAAACCCAACCTAACACTGCCTAACAAACTTCCAAATTTCAACTGGAACGGAACCAATTTATTCCTCATGCTGTGATATAACAACATCCTCTGCTTTTTTTAAATAGAGGACTGAAGTATTTTCAGCAAACGCCTTCCCTTTTTGCCTCTTCTACCCACACGACCAGCAAACGCTATTGTCAAGATCCCTGTTGTTTGCCGCAGGGACAAACTCCCGTCTGTTATTCCAGACGCTGCTGGGTGCCAATGTCCTTTTTCTCCCTTTGTCATTTTTGCAAAGCCTCATTTATAATTTATGGTCATTTCTATCTATTTCCCCTTATTCCTCTGTGAGTTAATTTTTTAAAAAGCATCTACTCATGCTTGTGACTTTGTGGGCACACAGACACGTGTCCGTAATTCCCAACTGCACGCAGCTGAATTTTCACCCCCATGAAATTGGCTTCTTCGACAGGTAGACGTGTTGCTGGTTTGGACATTAATTTGCTTACACATAAAGGCAATTACTGATGATGTACTCAGCCAAACAACCACTACCTTTTGATTTTCTCTAAATCCACGACCACTTCTCCCTGCTCGCCAAGCTGACTGCGACACGGACCCCCTCCCCAGGGACACCCACAGCCCCACGAGACGGGGGCGCGTGGCTGGAAGCGTTCCACGGGCCCCAGCAGCTTCTCCCAAATCCCCATCACCACAATTCTAAAAATGCAAAAACGAGACTTCAGAAGCTCCAAGTAAAACAGATAGCGGCGACCCACGGCACCCAAACGCAGCAACTTGCAGGGGACACGAGGGGCTGCCACGTCCGCCGCTCTGCAGTCACATGCGGACAAAGTGTCGAGCCCAAGCCTGACAACGTTAATGATAATCGACGTTGTTGTTGCTTCTGTCACCTTCATAAGAGACAAATCTCACCCGCTAGATCCTCCTTTGCAGTGCGAGCGCAGAGCTCCCGTGGACCCAGGAAACACATTTCCTCCAGGATTGCTCAGAAACACCCTTTTCCGTCCACCTCCCTCCTGCTGCGCTTGAAATGTTAAAGCTCCGAAGAGCCACAGAGGGCTCACGCCGCCAGCTCAGGAGGTCCCTTGAGAAAAGGGTTTCTAAGCTGTGCTTGTTCAAGGGGAAAGAAAATACCGCCTTTGGGTTTTGCCCCTCGGTGCAGTCCCATCACAGGCAGCCTAGGGGGATGGCACGGGTACCCTGCGTGGGTGGCTGGCACGGGGACCTAGGGCTATCTCCCACGCTGGAGCACCACCCCCAGGACCCAGCCCTGCCCTCTCAGACGGATCCAGGCTCAGCTCCGCGGCTCCCCACACGACAGATACCTGCAGACCTCCACAACAGCAAGGCACGAATTTTCTGTCTCAGGAATCACCGTTTCCGCTACGTGATCTTTAACCTTACTGCTTTCTATATTGATTTGGACTGTAGTCAAAGTATCTCTTGTCCTACTCACCGCAGTGTACCCTGCGGAGAGGAAAATAACTCTCTTCACAGCCTGTTGCCAGAGCATCGCGGCACAAGCAGCAGAGCTCAGCACCCTGCTCGCAGGCTGCCGGTGCCCCGCAGACCTGCCTCCCAGCACCCGGGATCGCCCGCAGGCTTCTGTTCCTTCCCAAATGCACTGAAAGTCCCTTCTCACTTCACGTCGTCGCATTTCTTCTGTAGGTGGATCTCACACCTAAGCTACTGCAACTGTGAATTCACTTTCCCATTGGTGTTCAGGGATTTTTTCCAGGCAGTGCAGCTCCCGGTGAACACGCCAATGGAAAGGGGACACGGGGGACAGAGCGAGTGGGGCACGAACCTCCAAAGTGTGCTTTTCTCAGCAAGCTGGACCCTCACTGTTTGCCTGCAGCCAAGCGATGCCAAGCAGCTGCGGCTCGGGCCACTCGGCTGTTGGGTACCAACGCTCGACGTGCGGACGAGCTTCACTGCCGCTACAGAACTATCATCCTGCTACCAAGCGGGAAACAGAAGAGTTAGCACAAACATAATGTCTCCTCCGCACACAAGTCACCCAGCACCGTCTCAGCCCGCGCCGGCAGCGCCGCTGCTGTTCCCATTCTATCTCTACGTTCCTGAAACAAATCACTTTTAAAGCGCGTCAGTGCCAGTCACTTTGGAGAGCCCGCTCAGCCCCGGCGCGGCACGTGGGCAGGTTTTGTCACAACACGACGATAACTAAAGACCCTTCCTTCAAACCCCTGGAACCCAAATCCAAACACGGGTTGCGAGCTTAAAATACGAAAGAAAAGCGAGGACCTGGAACAAACAGGTGCCCTCCCACGCGCCGGGAGTGGAAAGGGGCTGCCGCGGAAAAGCGAGGGCTGCGGAGACTTCTCCTGAGGACAGCTTGGCCAGGGCTCGGGCATCAGAGCAACGTCTCATCGCTTTTATTCCACGTAGGCTTAACGGGACATCCCTTGTGCCTCTCCCTTGCTGCTGACCTCAGGGTCTCATCCCTGGTGGGCTTTACCACTGCTCTGAAAGTACCTTTGAATTTCAGCTATTTTTAGCCAGAAATGGCACTCTGCACAGAGGCAGCCTGGAAGGGAGCTGCGTGAGAGGGCTTTATCTGCTCTGCTGTTGCTGCTACTTAGCGATAGATGTTGACCCTGGGAGTGCATTAAAAATAATGTTTCGCCCTTAATGTTGACAACAGCGTAGTAACACGGAGCCTTATAAAGTGCCATTTAATCTCCATTGGTTTCCTAAGGCACACTGCAGTCCAGCCCCTAGCACTGCCCCAGTGAGTCTACGCTTACCGCGCGCGCAGAAGGGAAGAGGCGGCACGAGCACCTCGCCATAAAACGCCGACATCCACATACCTCTTTCGTATACAATGCATGGCCACGTTTGCCACACCGTATTTTAATTGCTGCCGTTAGCACGACATGAACTGGGCGCCAAGGCAATCTGCAGAAGGTCTGTATGCGCACATACAAAAACCAGAACAGTACCTTCATCATCTTTGCAACCGAACCACAACAAAGCTTTCTTGAGCCCGATTATTTTTATTTTCTCCCCAAGCCAAGGTTCTCCTACCAACCACCAGCACAATCGGCAGAGCAGCAGTAACGTTTGAGCACGCGTGAAAAACTACGTAGCACGCGTACACCGCAGCAGAGCAGCTGTGGGGAAGGACATAGGCACAACAGGCAGGATGCCCTCTCCTCCTCCATCCTCTGAAGTATTTACAGGTTACTCTCAATAAAGCAAGCCAAAACTTGGCAGGTAAGCAGCAGCAATGGCAGAACATACGAGAGAGGGCATTACTAGCAAATGTTAGCATTTCCTTCGATAACACACGTCGGTGGACTCCCTGACACACGACAGCCCCGCGTGGTCTGGATTTCCGGCCGAAGCACGTCCGTTCCGCTCCTCCATCCTGGAAACGCCTGCAGCATCTCGTGCGGGGAGCTGGCACCAGACACAGAACATTCCAGCTCCTTGTCTTCTAGTGCAGTATTTATTTTCTTCAATAGAGTATGTGCTCTTCCACTGCATTAATATTTCAGACACAGGATTGCCTTTCTGAGCACACACATCTCGATCCTTGAGGCACTAATGTGCCAATAGTAAACAATGTTTATTATTCCTTCAGACAAGCCATCATTTTATGCAGTTTCCCAGAGAAGGACGGCCCAGCTGGAAGCAGATTAACCCGAGCACCGCTCCAGCCCTGCGCAGACAAGGAGTATTGATGAGGCTGTCGATACCGCTCGCCCGCCTCGCTCCGGGGACAGGGTGAGAAATTCCAGAGAGCGCTCTGCTCCAGAGATGAGCCAAAGGGCACGGCACTTTATTTGTTCTCCCCCAGTTTCCTCCGCGTTTAAATTTTAATGCACTTTGCCTCTGCCCTCTCCCTGCCGCTCAGGCTCCACCGCAAGCATGCAAGCGTCATTCCTTCATCTCACAAGGGGAGACAACAAGGGTGCGTTCGCACGACACCTTCCTGGGCTTCTCTTCCTACAGACCTGGCGTATTTCTTCATTCTAAATGAAAAAGCAACGTACCATCTGAACACCTGCAGCAATAAAGATTACAGTGGATAAAAGTGTTACAGCAGCTTAAGGAGCAAATGCGGTGATGAGTATGCGGCTCAGGGTGGAATCTGAGTGAACTTTCCATACGTGGCAATTTTCCTGCAGAATTTTCAAGGAGCAACTTGAAAATAAATAGTAACATCTTCCTAATGGCTGTGAACACTTCTATATAGAGATGAGGACTCGGAGCTCACTGAGAAAGCTTAAATTTTAAACGTACGGAGCAAAGTGATTGACACAACCTCTCTCAAAGACAGAGCTGGAAGGAAGCGTTAAATTGCAGGTGATCTAGAGAGCACCCAGCCGCAAAGAGGCTGCCCACTCTGAGGAAGGCGAGATGCAGAAACACAGAAAAGGAAAAAGTCGACTTTCAAGCGTATTGCAGCAAGTACAGTACATTCTATTTTTCTTCTCCTCCTGTTTAGCAAGCTCTGTGGCACCGGCCACTTCCCAGACCACCGGTGCTCTCTGCCCCTCTCCGATTCCTCCTCTTCCCCTTGCAGAGGGCAGCAGCCGTAGCACAGCACATTAAGCAGCTGGTGAAGCGGCCACACGACTCCAAGAGCTTCCGATCACAGGGCAGCGGCCTCACTTGTTCCTCTGCGGTACCTTTGAGGGGTGAATGGCATTTGAATAGCGATGCTTTGTTGATGAAAGCCACAGGAGCCTGACGCGAGGATAGAGCTGCTGTAGCACAAACCGTGTGCTCTGAATCCCGGCCTTTCAGCGGGCTCTCCTGTCTCCTCAAAACGGGCTCTGCGCGACGGTGCGACTCTGGGTAGCTGCCGTCTGGTTTTCCCACCCACAGATGTCATTTAAAAACAAACAATAAAAACAACCCAGCAATCCCTTCGTTTCAAAGTGGTGCTTGAAAGACACACGCCGTGCCACCAAAGCAGAGCACAAAGGCGGACGGCTGTGCGACGCTTCCCATCCCTGTGGCTGACGCAGAAGGTGCCCCAGGAGGAAGATGCCCGCAGACGCGCCCCTTGCTACGCAGCCGGCCCTCCCCACCCTCACCGCCACCCATGGCACGGGGAGGAGGTGGCCGAGGAAGGAGCTGCCACGGCACAGCCTGGGCATCCCCCTGCCCCACGTATGCCACAGATGTCGGCGACAATTAAAGAGCATCAGGAGGAGGCCGGTCCCAGGCTCGTGCCGATCGAGCACCCAGTCTGGAAGGGGGCTGCCAGTCGCCCCCCCACACCCAACGCAGGCAAGCGAGCAAGAGAGGAGGCCCGAGGCACCCTCCCTCCACCAGACAGCACCACGCAGCCAGCGAGCGCCTGGCGCGTGCTGCATCCCTCTGCCCTTCCCCGTGATTCTTTGTCTCATCAGCCATCCCGATTCCTCTCCGCTCCTCCCAAGAGAGAGGCAACGCACGTGCAGAATGCTTGGCAGGCACAAATTAAGACATTAATTTACTTTAAGAATTCAAATATTCAAACGCATGATCTTTTGGGCATTGACAACAACCACTAAGAGCTGTCTCATCTCTTACTTACCGCTGCATGAAAGCTAACAGATACCTTTAAAGCAACCCCCTGTGACACTCAGCATCACAGCATGCAGAGAGCTCGTTAAGGCATCTTCTCATTTGGGCACCTGCAACTTCATTACGAGTCAATAACCCGAGGCCAGCTACTCGGATCGGCGCTGCCCTGAAGTGAACCCTGGACAGGAGAGAGCAGTACCTGGCAGTTTCACAGGGACGGAAAGGAGAGCAAAGGCGCAGCAGACATACCGGACAAAGCTAGGCACACAGTTGCACAAAGCACATGAAATAAGGGCAGTATTTTGCTGTATGTCAAGCTGGAAGTAAAAATATGCTGCTAACGCTCTGATTCTTTTGTCATTTTTCCACTACGCTTGCCCTTGGAAATAATACCGCTTAATATTGCGCGACTGACATCAAATTCTTTTTTATTCCTGGCAAAGTAGTGCAGAAGAAAAGAAGAGTTATTGGCTGATGATTTGAAGAAGGAGACGAGACAGCGATTGGAACTGACTATTCCTGTTTCGCACTATAAAAACAGCCCCCCTTCATACGCTGTTTCCCTCTATTTTCTTACAGAGAAATGTCTTACTTCGCACGCACAAAGGAGCCAAGATTTCAGTGCCTGGCACAAAGGCTGCAGATCTTATTTGGCAGCAGATACACTCCCTTTCTCTCTAAGCTCTGGCTCAGTAAGGGTACGGGCGCTGCTGACCAGAACAAACCATGCCACCGAGGAAGATGCATTAGCGGCGCAGTGCAGGAGCTCGAGATTGCTGGTTTCCAGCATGGCCTTCCGCAGGTACCTTCACCCGCCGCGAGCGCGAGGCTCGGTGTGTTCCGCCCACCCCTTTGCACTGCTCCTTGGCGCAGGCAGAGCCCCAAGGCCCCGGCAGCCCTCAGGGCTGCGCCAGCACCCACGTCCACCAGTGCCTGTGGGCAGCCCCGGGTGCTCCCCATCGGCTGGTCCTTTCTTCAGCAAAACAAAGAAAACGGACGCTCAGGAGCACGGCGGGGATCCAGGCTGCGCCAGAAGCTTCCCCGCACAGCTCTCCCGAGACCACTGAGCTGGCTGGAAACGCTGAACTATTTTGATGAAGCTGCATGCACCACACCAGCATGGGATTTCTGTTTTGCAGTGTTTGGCTTTTCCCCCCCAAAGGTCAAGTCGATTCAAAATGAAAAGTTTTGCTCTGTGCAAGAAGTTCATTCCCACTGTGCTTTTATTGTGCGTTTTGATATTGACAGTACTGTTTTTTCAATCAAAAAGCTGAAACAAAGCAAATTTAGAAGATTGAATGAAAATTTATTTGCGGACAATTTAGTCTTCTGAAGTTGGCATTTTCCCTAAGAAAAGAATTGGTTTTGACTATAGAGTGCTTTTTAAAAGAAGGGGTTGGGGGGGGAAGGTGTGAAAATTGTGACCAGCTAGTTTTTAATTAGGAAGAAACAGTGAATTTCACGTGCCTGCTATTAACTAATTGGCTTGCAGCAAGGCCTGGCAGTTTCAGGCAGGATGGAGCTCAGGTACGTTCAGCACCACGGTTTTGTACAAGAACAGTCACGTTGCAAATCCTGATGTTACAAAAGTGAATATTCTGCCCACAAACTTGATCTGCTCATCTGGCCAGGGAAGAGCAACACCTTACGAGCAGAAAGAACAGCCTTCTCCGCTCACGGGGCAGCTGCTCAGACCAAACTCCACGTGAAACAGCATCAGAGCACAAACTACTTGCAGAAATCATTCTCCAATAATTTTCCACGATTAATGTACACGGGGAAATCGCATACTGCTTGTCCGATGCCTGACTAGAAAAAGAGGCCAAGTTCACCTAACCCTTGACTCACTACGACTTACTTGCCCACGTGCCTCGAAACCCTGTCCAGCTCGCATCAGGAAGGAGCCGGAGCGCTGCAGAGCGGTTTTCCGCTCGCATTTGCAGTCAAAGCACATGGACTTGGGAACCTCCTCCGCAAGGCTCGATGCTGCATTGAGCTGCCGGCAGCCCGAAGGCTTCATGCATCGGCTGCACGGAGGAAAACATCCAGGCACCCAGCGAGAGCTGCTCGCGGACACGCCTGCCACCCAGCACCACCTTCCCCGCAAAAATCTTCCTCAGGGCAGATTTTCAGCCCTCCTGCTGCATCTGCGAGTTTCTTGGGATCGGGGTACGAGAAGAATTTGAGTTGGGCTTCAGAGCAGTGTCCAGAACAGACACTCCAAAGTACCGAGCCTCCCTGCCGAGAGCAGAGGCTGCTGCGGGGACAGGGCAAAGCACGGCACAGCCGCGGGGCACAAGCACCTTCGGCCTCTGGGGCCACCTGAGGTGACCCCCGGCCGGGGCTGGGCCAGCCCCCCGCACGGCTCGCTCTCCCCGTGCCTCTGCCTTGTGTTACGCAACCCAGCAGGCAAGGTTAGGTAATGACATTATTGTGCCGAACGTCTACAGCGTCTGCTGGGATTTCACGGGGGATGACAAACGAGCACAACACCTCGCACTAGAAATACACAACAGAAAACCCTGTTGTTTTCCACATTTCAAGAACTTCAGCTATGAATTAACGATTCAGCTCATACCTACAATTATAGGCGCAGAAGAAAAAGAGATTGGCTGAGCACCCCATTGCTCAGGAGTTGCTGCTCCTGTTTCTGCGGCGATGCTTTGGCCTCCTGTAGACAGAATTTGGCATCCACGCAGCCCATTAGCAACATCTGGAAGGTGTCCCTAAAACCGCAGCCTTAGACTTCACAGCGGCTGCCAGGGATCTCTGCTGCTCACCCAGGGCAGCCAGAGGAGCGTTTACAAGAGTTGTCTTAAAAATTAACCAAAACAGAGATGTAAAGTGCCTTACAAGTAAACGTGCATTATTGTTCGCATCTATTAACGCAGCACAGCACCCTTGGATACTGCACAGCGGTTAAGCTTCTTGTACGCCTGCACCGGCCACGCTGAGACAAATGCCTGCCCTGTATATCCAGTGCTAAACACTCGAATCGGAGCAAAAGTTTGAGCAAACTTCATCTCCCAGGCCTCTTAGCACAGATTCTGATTTTGCTGAAGCACTGCAGGCACTGATAGTCTTAGTGTATTCAAAAGCAGGGGCAAAACGCAGCTGAGCCACGCAGTCTCCGTGAGTGCAGAAGTCCCTCATGCCCAGGCTCTCCACATTCATCCCTTCTTCTCCTGGAGTCCTCCAGGAGAGACTGGACCATATCGCACGTCCTTCCTCCGCACGGCACCGACCGCACAGCCGGGGGAGGACGGCCCGCTGCTCCCTGCGCAATGAATACCTCGCAAGGGGCAACTGCGCTCTAATCCCTCGCGCGCAGGCGTCACGCAAGGTGATCCTGCACCCTCCTCCTCACCTCAACGCAAATGAGAGAATTTCTGTTCTCCCGTCGGGTTGACGCTGAGACAGCCCCTCGCCACGACGAGGATTTGCACCGCGCTGCTGCAGAACCGCTCGGTGCACGTTTCCCGTGCCCCAGGGAGCAGAAGACACAGACAGGCAGCAGCTTTCCTTTCTTGAAGGATTTCACAGCAGCGTACCCCTCAGTAATTTCCTCCCTCGTTTAATAGGAATTTATTTAATTTTGTTTTGAAGAGATGCAGTGCTGTTAATTGCTGTTCTAACACGTCTCTAATAATTTATCCTTTCTAATTGTTTATTGCTTGCCTACCTCTTAAGTGCTTAAATACATTCACAAATACTAATCTGTTCTCTGCACAATCAGTGATTCCTACTCAGCAAAGCATAGCGCAGCACATTCAATATAAAAACTTGAGTTCATTTTGCTGAACTCTTAATTGATCTCCTTGCTAACTGCGTTTCTTTGAAAACTAGCTTCCAGTCATGTTCAAATTGCAGCCTGGCTTCACACACTCAGACAGAAGAAAAAAACAGACATGCAGCAGAAAGCGTTGCAGTGGCATCACTTACAGAGACACCACCAGTGGAAACAGTCTTTTGAATCCTGAGTTTTCAGAGAGGAACTTTAAATGCTGGGGTAGCTACTTGCTGGGAACGCAGTAGCTGACGCCGCTCTGTAAAACACGCAGCTGAAGAGGCGGCGACGGAGGAGTTACAGACCGACGGAGCAGAGTTACCAAAGAGCATCCTACCTCGTAATGGGCCACGCGCTGGGACTCGGATATTAGCTGAGCGCTGCACACTTTGCAGTAACTTTCAGTGAATAATTCCTGGTCGATGTCGGACGATTTCATCTGTTTACGACAGAGGGAAGAGACAACAAGCAGAATCAGTTACAACAGGCAGGCAGAACAGGGCAGGTTTCATAAGGGTCCCTACAGAGACACAGGCAAAGCCGCGGCTGAGCTGAGCGGTTCTCATCACCACGAGGGAACAAAACCAACTTCACAGAGGTGCGAACGCGAAACATGGTTGGTCCCCGTCACAGCCCCAACCTCTACAAGCTGGAGCGGAGTCCCCGGGTTCGTGCGCAACCAGCCTGTGCCGAGTGTGCGGTCCTCATCCTGCAACAGCTCCCGGGTGCTGCCAGAGACCAGCGGTCTTCCTCGCTTCCCACGGCCACACATCCCTGCCCGCGGGCGAGGGCCGCCAGACGCACGCCTGCGCCCAAGCAGCACCCGTCCCGCCGAACACTCCCAGCCACCGACGTGGCGCGGATTCCTGTGCTGCTCTGCAATTACATTTCACGTGTGAGCTACAGCTGTAAATGGCTGTTCTTCTCCATTACCTTTCATATCTAGAAATGCTGCGTACATAACCAGCTACAGCATATACTGCTCATGGCTCAAAACACACTTAACCATTTGTTATGCAATACGAAAGAGACTATACAGAGTTTTCTATAAAACACAAACATCAGCACAAGCTGGAGGAAGGTATTTTTAAGCTGGAACCAGGACATCTGCTGTATTTATCAATTTAGACATGGAAGGAAATGTCTTGGGTGATTTACTGGGCTGTGCTGCTCTCAAGCAGCTGGGTAAATATTTGTGCGTTCCCCGCAACTTCCAACGAGGACACTTGCACTCACACAAACAGCTCGCTGAGTGATCTGGTTCGCAGGAATACTTTAGTTCTCTATCCGTATCTTCCTTGTTATGCAAGCAATCGCAGCAGCCAACTCTGAACTGATACGCAAGATGTGCATCAGGAAGGTTGAGGCTTATGAAAGACTGAACCCAGGCAGAACCAGAAAACACCAGAAGTAGCTTCACAGTCAGGATATTTAAAAACAAAAAAACCCAGTGCAATTCAAGAGGGAAATAGAGGCCGATGCCTTCTGACTAATGCTGAGATAAAGTCTATTGATCCACAATCATAAACCTGGGCGTAATGAAGATTGATAATACAGTTCTTCTGGAGTTTATTCCGCTGGGAAGAAAAACAACATGGAAACGAACGAGTTACGAGATCTCATTAGCAGAAAAACCATCACATGGAGAAAGACCTGTCATTGCTGGGCTGAGCCACGGAGCTGGGGCAGCGCTCGCTGTGCCTCGGGGCTGGGGACGCCCCAGACCCCCTGAACGCCGTCCTGGGCCAACGGTTCCCTTGGGCTTGGGGAACGAGGCTTTCTGTGCTCGTCCGCCCGCCGGCCCACAGCGGGAGCTGCTGAGCTGGAGGCGGTTGCGCCGAACCCCCAAATGCATTGCAGCCTCACGCGGATTAAGATTCCTGAACGTTTTATAAAAACAAGACGCTGAGTCGACACCAGAGGCCCCCAGCCTGCAGAAACAGACTTGCCCCCAGCTCCAGGACAAGCTTTGTTCAGGTGTTCGGTCTACCAACGACACAAACCTCAGCGCTCCTCTGCTGGTGCCCTTGCGCTCTGACTCTGCAAAGACGCTCACTTGTTTTCTCTCGCTATCTGCCTAGGTTTAATCTTCATTTACTCTGTCTAGAGAAACGCTGCATTGAGACACTTTCAAAGACACCAAAAGACCCTTTTAGGAGTACAAGTAGTGCTGCAAAATTGCATCAAAGGCAAAATAAAGTGGAGGGAACAAATCTCCCTTAAATACTACAGACTGACACTAGGCAAACCAAAGAATCTCATTAAACCTCAATCCAGCAACCAAGGCAAAGGCAGGTAACATTGCCCTCATTTGCACACAGTCTGCGCTGCTCGCAGTATAAACTCTGATTGCAAAAATCAGAGTAAATCAAAAGCTGCTCGGTGTTAGCTTAGCCCTTCAAGCTCTGATAACAGATCCCAAGCCTATTCCGCCTCCAACGTACGTGTGCGCGAACAGAGCTGTCCTTCCCCCCTTCACAGCCGCAGGGGCTAAACCGGCTTTTCCAGGAACAGGATTTGATGTCTTTAAGCAGGAACTTCTGATACAGGTATGGATTTGTTAGCCTCAATACCGCCCGTTAGGTTTTATATGCCGTTGTTACTACACAAGGACGTAACGCGTCGCAACAGGCGAACGCAGTCGTTATGCTGACAACGCGAATGTTACGCAGCGCGATTCATGGGGAACTATTCGAGTTACCTAATAAAGTCTCTGGGGAATGGCAGACCCTGAAGCAACGCATCAAGAGCGCAGTCACAGACGACGCGACAGGAGCACTGCCAGCGCGCTGTCCCTGCAGGTGACGTGAGTACCGGCGGGTCCCACCCTGCCGTACAAGGCCACGGAAAGCAGAGTTTTGATGAATGGAAACTCCTCAGCACAATGCAGCTCGTCCCCTTCGGTCGCAGCACCCGAGCTCTGCCGCTGCCCCGCTCGGGGCGCAGCAAGCCCCGGATTGCTACGGCGTGCAGGATGGCACAGTCCCCTTACCAGGGACCAGAAACTGAGTGTGCTCCCCACGCTTAGGGGCCTGGCAGAGGGTTTCACTGCTTGTTTTTGCAGGAATTGCTTTTTAATAGTGATGAAAAGGACAGCAAGGATGGGGATTAGGGGGGAACAGGAGAATTAAATGGAAGCAAAGTCTCCTTCATGCTTTTGCATGAATGTATTAGGCTAAACTGTAGAGAGGATTCAAGTCTATTTAAGCTTGGCTACTTAAAATAGAAAGCTCTGGTAACAATAACTGCTTTGGGCAAAATTTATTACAAAGGGCTTGACAAAAATAATAGATTCGCCTTAGCAAGAAAGTTTTCCACACAAGCAATCCCCCACCAGCACCCATTTATACGGATCACCCTCGCAAAGCCGCCACTAAAACCCAGACAGCCTGACAAGTTTAAACTCAAGTACCAGCTATCGGCTTGAGAAAACAGACGTTTACCTGCCCCATGTAAATGCAACAGAAGAGCAAACGTCTCCTCCCCTTCTCACCAGCCTCCTTACTGTCTCTGTGCTGCTGGAGAGCCGCTGTACAGCCTTACTGCCCAGCGTGCCTTCCTGGGGACGGATGCTTTGAACTCAGCTGGTGCAACCTGCTGGCTCGGAATAAGGCTTTTACGTGCGGTGGCTGTCAGTTGGTTCCTTTGCTTTTTCTTAAAAGACTTTTTTTTTTCTGTACTTTTCTATTTTCCTTTCTAGGGTAACAGGCTAGAGCAGTACATCAAAAGGATGTCAAGGTAATATGCAGTGAAATGAATGCACGAACACGCATCTCCACGCCACGCGCTTCAGAGCAGGCTGTCTCACTGCCACCGTCCCCAGGGTGCCACCGGGCTGGTCTTGCATGCAGACTATAGGAAAGGTCCAGGGCTGACACTGCCCTGGGGATCTGTGCAGAGACCCTGCTACAACGCACAAACCAAACCCGTCTGCTTCCTACAAAGGGCCTGGAACTGAGACGCTGTAACCACAGCAAGGTAACGGTGGGTCGCCGGCCGATGGCGTCTGTGCACTACTGCATGGGCTCCCCTCTGCAGCAAGAGGCAGACTCTAGACAGGAAGCCCTGGGAAAAAGAAAACAGCTTTGTTGTGTGAGTACCTGACCCAAACCCAGGCCTTTCTCCTGCTCCAGGAAAGCCCCCTTTCCCCTCCCCTTTTGCCTTGTCTNGGTGGCCGGCCGACGGCGTCTGTGCACTACTGCACGGGCTCCCCTCTGCAGCAAGAGGCAGACTCTAGACAGGAAGCCCTGGGAAAAAGAAAACAGCTTTGTTGTGTGAGTACCTGACCCAAACCCAGGCCTTTCTCCTGCTCCAGGAAAGCCCCCTTTCCCCTCCCCTTTTGCCTTGTCTGAGATACAGTCTGCATTACTGTTTTGTGGGTCAATGCTAGCAGCAATTTATTAACTTTTCCGCCTGCAAGTGTCGTAAAGGGAGTCCATAAGCAATTAATATTTATGTATTTCTAATCACTTAATTCCACTCTGACCCTCCCTGCCTACAAGCGCCTAACAGCTCCCGGAGTTGACTAGTCCTTGGCTGACCCTCACCACGCAGCCCGTCTGTCAAAAAGCAGAGTGGAAGTGGGGGCTTTTCTCCACCACCAGCCGCCAGCAGCACGTCGCGGCTGCAACACACCACGCGCCTCCAAGATGCTCGAGGAGAACTGCAGATGCTTAGCAAGGAGGGACATGCCCCCCGCACACTCTCAGAGGCTTTCCTCGCTGCGAGCTGAAGAATTAACGTGGAATTTGCAGCCTCGCCAGCTGGGCTCAAATGGCTCAGCTGAGCAGAAGCCCTTGGTCTGCCCACCAAGGACTAAATCTCTAAAACTCTGGCCTCCTCCGCAGGTGGGGACACGGGCCGTGGGGCCTCCGCCACAAACACCGATCGCTTTGTCTCCTTCTGGTGCGGTTTATTATTGCCTCCTGTGCCGGCACTCAAGGCAGCCAGTGTCGAGGCCCCTCTCCCCGCTTCAGATCAGTAACCTCTGCCCACGTCAGCTCAGCATCTCCAGGAATGGCAAACTGTGTCATAAGAGACTTCATTTTAAATACCTTGTGCCATATGGCTACGATTCTTCTCAGCAGTTTCAGTGACTACAACAGCTTAATGAAAATCAATTCGATGGGGCTGACTCCAGTTTTTGGCAACTGCTAGAAAGATGCTAACTGAGTTGCATTAAATTTTAGAGGACAGCAATCCACACATTGACATCAGAGACATATTCAAAGCCAAATTCCTTTTGAAGGATATGCTTCGCACCAGCTGAATCCCAACGGACGCGGACACGTGCTGAATACGTACCTGGCACAACGGAGAGCGATGGAAGTGCCCTGCACTACATGCTTTTGCAGTCCAGACGCAGCCAGGACACTAAGACTGCCGAGGGAGCTCACCCAGGTCCAGAGCACCAGCTGGACACGTGCGAGTTGCAGCAGCCCTGTGCTGTTGCCGTAGCCCTCGGGGTCCTCACTCACACGGCAGGAGCAGAAGCATGACCTGCAGTCACTGCTGGCATACACTTCCCATCATGTTTCTGATAACTGCTGTTGTAATCTCCTTTCCGGCAATCTTCCCTCAGCAAGAAGAAGCTTCCCTCGCTTCTGTTTTTATTGTCATATACCCCTTGTCAAGTTCATTGCTCCCTTTTTTTGAGCGATGAGCTCAGTGAATAGGAAAAGTTGTTCTTTTAATAATAGGAAATTCACAACTGGTAGTAAAAGTTCCAGAGTACACGACAGACATGAACGAGACCGAGTTTTTCTAATTCCAAGTTCTGCCTTTGATATCACTTCACAGACTACCCTTGGTATTTTTCACTGACAGTTATTTCTGTATTTCGACAACAATAAGCAGAAAACCATGAAAACCCTGAGAAGCTGCAGATGACTTCATGTCATTTCAGGGTAGGGAGTCTGAAAATGCAGCACCATCCCTTGCCTAACCAGCCTGTTGTCAGAAGCAGACGGCTTGCAGCTTTTCCAAATGCTCCTCCTGTGCTGCTTGCAAGCGCCCGCGCCGGCAGATCCCATGGCACTTAGAGCAACGGCTCAGGAGGGGACGCGTTAAATAGAGACAGCAAATGAAGGATCTAAATCTGAGATCAGAGCTAAGTCCCTGGGCGACCATTGTCTAAACTTTACAACCTATCTCAGGTACAAGGATAAAAGTTACAGGCAGACATCCCAGAAGCTGCCATCTCGGCTGCTGCGACCGCAGACTCGCGCACCCTGCCTTCGCCTCACCCGGCCGAGGCCCTGCTGACCCAGAGGACTCGGAGCACAAGGTGGCAATGATCTGTGCAACACGACCAGACGCGAGCAGGAGATGCGATCTCGTCTGCCCTGCTCCGGGCATTGCCTTGCTGCACTCTGCCAAAAGCACCAGCGCCTGCGGGAAGGCAGCTGCCTCCCACCTTCCTCGCTGGCCGTGTGTCCCACTGGTTGCTTCCAGCTATGTTTCTGCCTTTCCGATTCAACTTTTTTTTTTTAGATTTTTTTTTAAAATTGCTGCTTCTTGGCACCAAATTTCAACCCTAGCCCACCCCCAAACACTGCTACCAGGTTTAGGGGAGCATCCCCCAAGCTACCCTCTGCACAGGGCTGCTCTGCCCCAGGCAGCTCGGACCCACTTCCCTGCCTGGAATGACACGGGGGCAAATTCACCCCCACGTGCGCACGGGTCTAGAGCAGCCACGCCGAGATCATCAGCTGATACCAGAACGCTGCCTTTGCACCATCTCAGCTGATACCAGAACGTTGCCTTTGCACCTTCAATCATTTAACTAACGGGTATCAGAGACCTCGGGGCGCATCTGCCCCTGGGTCCGGCCCACTCGTGGCGCTGGGCGCACGCCAGCATGCTTTGCCCTGTGCCAGGGCTGCCCCGCGCGGGATTCCAACGCCTTGTCCCGAGCCTTGCCACCGAGGTGCTCGTTCAATCACCTGCTTGTTGCAATGCACCAGGAATCTCTGCACAGGTTCATTTTTCCTGTTGTACGATCAAGGACGTGGAGCGCTTTATGATTCAGCACTTAATTCAGCAACTTGGTTTCTTCCAGTCAAGAGGAAAGAAAAAAAAAATGCGTTCCTTATCCAATTTACTCTCAAGGGCCTTAATCACCTTTCCCAGAATTAACAGCTTCCAAAACCTCTGTACTGGAGCACTGGAGAAGGGACAGCTGAGCATGTGCACGAGCACCAAACACAAACAACAAGCCAGAAATTAAATGTCCTGATTTTCATGTTATGAATTATTTGTGGCTTTTGCTGCTGTCACTCTCCCATGGATTAACGTCTCGTGTAACACTTCCTGTTTCCTTCTGTTGTTTAATTTGTCTTGCAATAAGAAGAAAAAAAGTCTTTACTAATAATTAATGTGCTTTCAGCAAATATGTCACTGCACGTACAACAAGGCATCTGAAGAAATGCAAAACACTGCCTTTTGAAGTGCCTTATTTCCCAGCACTAGCAGCACGATGGATGGTTGAGCCTGATCCACAAGTTCAATTCTCCGGCTTTGATCGCCTTGAGAAAGGAGCGCTCTGGGCGCTGGAGACCACGACAGCCTCCCCGCGACGGCTGCCAAGAGAAAAGGGCAGGGGACGGGGCAGCGCACCAGAGCAGCACTGTGCTGCCAGCCTTCCCCACGGAAGAACATCAAGCAGACGAATCCCATCAAGAACGGGATGCCCCAGCCCACGGTGGCAACAGGACCCTGCGCAGCCCACCCTGAGCCTCGTGCAAGAGGCCGAACTCGCAGCTGCGGGATGTGCAGCCTCCGCCTGTACCAGCACCCGAATTCTCTTGCTCTCCTCTGCAGCCCCAGTGGTGCGGGACAGGGCCCTCGCCAGCGAGCAATGTGGCAGAGTCTGGATAAGCCTATATCCCGGAGGGGGTGCTGGTGGGGTCCGTACTCGCGAGGAGCTCACTATGAGCCACATCCTCAGAGGACGCGCGTCCTATTTTCAGTTTTTCCTGTTCTCCTGCCAAACCAAAGACGCTCCGTGTCCCTCCTGCTGTGCTGCACATCTGCCGTCTCTGCCACGCTTCGCCTTCCCTGCCGTTCCTGCTTGGTTTGGGGTTTATCTGCCATCTCCCTACTCCCGCCATTCCTGCAATCCTCTCCAGAGTCAATTTGCCTCACTTCTGCATTCAGCCTTTGGATGCATTTTGACACGCTTTATTGGAGCCTTGAAAATCAGAACAAGATTGTGTGTGGCATGAGCTGGGCAGCAGAAATCCTGCACGTGTCAAAACGCAGAGGAGAGGCTGTGGAGAGCAACACGGAGGAGACGGAGCCTTGGCGCAGATGAGAGTCTCAGCCTGAGCACCCCAAATGCCCAACTGCGCACACCTTCCCCCAGCATAACCAGGCAAATTGCTCGTTTGCTGGGACCTGCTTCGTGATGTTTGCGAGGACTAAGGAAGGGACGCTTAGACAGCGACGGCGTCCTCTCAACGGACAGAGATGACCTTTCAGAAGGAGCCTCGCAGCTCCCACGCCGTGGGTGGGAGAGCACCCGCGTCCGTGCTCCTCGCCCTGCGCTGGGGGAGCGCTGCTCTGCTCCACACAAAGGGCGAGCAACGCCCCCGGTACCACAAGAGCAGGCGCATGAAAAGAGGGACCAGGCGCATGCTTCTCCGCGCCGTATTCAGCCGTGGGAGCAGGAGCTCGCCAGGGATGTCTCGCTGAATTCCCGTGAGACTTGTGAGTGGGGGGAGCTGCCAGGTGTTCCCACCTCCTCACCAGTGTCACCGAGGTACCATTTATAAATAGCAGAACCAAGCGAGAAAAAAACCTGATGAACACATCCGGGAACGCAGTGCTCTCTGGCCAGAGGGAAGCCACGAGGCACGGATGATACCTTCCAGGCAGAAAAGCAGCAAAGCCAAGGCTGTGGGCGTGCGCAGGGCTCTGCATTCCCTAACCAGCACCGCACAGCACGGTACGTGCTTGGCGCCGGAGCAAACGGCGGCGACGCGTGCTTACGCGTGGCAGGAAAATGCAGCTGGGGCCTTTTTGACCTACTGCCTGTCTGAGGTGGGAACAAAGGGCCAGCCCAGGAAACTACAGGATTTAGAGAGCAAAGGAAAGATGCTTTTGTGCAGCAGAGCAAGCCCTCCGTGCCATGAACTGCTTCAGCGGGTGACAGAGGAAGGATGCTGCCAAGTTTAAAGTGAGCTACAGGGCAATTCCGAGAGTGGCACCATCCCTTCCCTACAAATATGTGTCTCTGGTTATACACATGAATTTTTCTAATTATTCACACTACATCGTGTGGCAGGATTTAATTGCAAACATGTGCTGACTTGAATAAAAATATATTTTAAAAAGGAGATTGATATATTGTGACTGCTTTAATAAAGTCGGTGGGAAATGAAGGAAGAGCAATCACATTTCGTGCCTCAGGGCATCAATTCTGCCTCGTGCACACTCCAAGGAGGGGGCTCTGGCAGTCACTGCAGCCCGGCCAGGTAGCACAGCTCAGCCCTTCAGCAGCAGGGATGGCCCAGGAACACTCCAGAAAAAAGGGGTTAAAAGACCCACGCAGGCTCCATCGAGGCTGCACTCTGAGATGGAGAGGTTGATGCATTCAGATGGCAGAGCGGAGGGACTCGCCCGTGCTGCGGGGAGCAGAGGGACGGTATGGGCAAGGAACAAGGTACGGGGGCCTGGGCCATCTCTGCTGCTGGCCCCTCCGGCAGGAACAGATTCCCCTCAAGTGGCCTGGCCAAGCCTCCGCCCGGGAAGGACACCTGGCCCCGCGCAGCCTGGCACGCAGCCCTGGTGCCCGCTCCTTTCCCCGCTGCTCACCTCTCCTTTTAAATCCTCCCGCTGCCACCCAGCGCTGCATTTTTGGCAGCTCCTGCAGTGCCCTCAGCTGTGAGCACCACGCTGCCCTGGCCTCTCCAGCACCCCGACTCCCTGGGGACCCCGCACCGCTCCGGGGACCCGCACACCCCCAGGGACCCCGCGAGGCGTTGGGGCATCGCGGGGCCAGGAGCGTGGGGTGCAGTGAGGTGCCTTGCGGGCTCGCATGCTGCAGAGCAAGGGTTACCATGTGATGCTCGTGGTTGCTATGGAAACGGTGGTTTCTCACAAAAAGAGGCATAAATAGTCTCCGAGCCTCCCCGGAGCGTGGTCCGCGCTGCCAGGCTGTGGGCACCCTGAGAGTCGGGGGGTGGCTGCTGCCCTGCGGGTCGGTGCCGGGGCTGTGCCGCAGCAGGTGCCGAGGCCGGGGCAGAAGCTGGAGAGCAGCTCCTGCGCAGCCTTTCTCTGCAATTACAGTCAGGATGCCACATTTATTTTTGGATAAGCAGGACCTACTTTTTCCTCGTGCTCCCTAATAACACAGAAAACAGTAGGAAGCGAGTCAAGCCTGCAGCTCGTAGCCTCTGGTACTTTGCATAATCAGGGCTTGTCGTTCCTCATCAGCTTCAGCTCAGAAACCCAAGAGGCAAAGCCACGTAAAGTGGCAACAGGCTTAGAAGCAGCCTTCGGAGAACGAATCTGTCCATCGCTGATGAGGGATTATTTTGATACTGGATTCCTCGAGAAAAGTCTGCACGCCGGTCTAGCCAGCCAAGCTAAAGCACCACTTACCAGAACCAGCTTCAGCCTCGACAGCGCTAACCCCAAATCAGTTTAACATCACTGCTTGCTTGCGGACAGCACTAAAAGCTCCCTGCCGAGCAAAGGTTAACGAGGTTAGCGACAGCCAAAGCAGAGATGCTCCTGGTTATCCTCGCTGTCATACCAGCTCTGGCAGGAGGGCTGAGCTGCTCTCCCCTCCTATCCACAACACATCCGATATCTGCCAGCCAGAGCGGCCTCACCGAGTGCCACGGCGTGAGGATTTACAGGAGCCCAGGTCTCCCAGAGGTAGCCACACAGCATTGGCCAGGAACCCTCCCTACTTGCAATGACTGATGGACTCTGTTCCCTTCAGCTACAGCTCCCCTGCTATAGCAGAGCTTTTTGTAATCAATGAAATTATTTAGAAACAAGACACCAGGAATGCAAATGGTTTGTATCTAAGTCCCCTAGTTAGCATGGCGCAGCTAAACCCCTGGCCTGATTTAATTGCACATACAAATTCCACATCCTCTAAAGGGTATCATTAGATTTCATTAAATTTCTTCATGTTATCATTTAATCTGTCAGTTAGCTTTGTGTGCAGCAGCAAACAACAAGGAGCTTTATCTTAAGTAAAACATAAAACATTTACATCCCTCCTACAGCCTTTTCTTTTTCTTTGCCCGTCCATGATTTAAAAAAGAAAATACGCAACCCTTCTTTTGTTTGCGTTTGTGTTCCTCCAAGAAGCAGGAGCATCTCCCATGCTCATCCACGTGGAGCAGGAGCATGCTGGACTTCTAAGTTCTGTGTCAGAGCTGCCTTGTATTTGGGAGCATTTCAGCAAGACACTCGGATAATTCATGCTTCATTTTCCCCTCTGGAAGAAAATCACAACACTATTCTCTCCCTTAACAACAGATGAGCAATGAGAAACGGTTCATCAATGCCCATTGTAGAACTCTAGCTCTGCGTGTGAAAGGGTCCCCAGAAATGCAAACTATTCTGTTTGCATCAGTGAGAAATTAAACTGGTGTTGCAGAAGGGCCGGAGTCGGGCACGCTCCAGGCTGGGCAGCGACTGCTCCTTTCGGAGATCGGCTCTGCCTCCAGGATTTGGAAACGTTTCCCTCTCTCTGCATAGCCTGGGGACTCCTATTCCTACAGTATTTATTAGGCATCCCCTGTGGCACCGAGAAGCAACAGTAAGGCATTGAAACAAGTTAATGTGTTTCGTACAATATCAGTTTTCAAAGCGGGGTTTTGTAAGGTATCCTCCAGTCATGGCCATCAGCCTTCCCTTCCGGCTGGAGAGGAAAAAAGGCTGAGAAATGCTTTTCGTATATTCTGCAAACCAAAAAAATCCTCTATGCTTTGGCAGGGGCAGGAAAATACCTTTGCACCATGTGCACACAGATCCAAAACTTCTAAAAAGGTGCAGACTTCTCCAAAAAAGCAGCCTGAAGAGACATCTTGGTTATACCACCCACCAGAAGCAGAGAGGTCAAGACCTGGTGCTACAGGATTTCTAGAAACAGGAAAGCATCCAGCGAGTAACACCAAATTCCCCAACGCAGAGCATCACCTGGCACCATCAGAGCCAGATGAGACAGAAATACTCATTATAGTTTATTCCTGAAAGACTGAACGCAATGGGGCTCACCGTGATCTATGTCAACTGGCAGAGATGCTGCGAAGCAGCCCTACGACCTCCTCAGCACAAACAGCGACAGAGCTCACTCTGAAACCGTAACAGAGCTGGGTAATTTGAAAACACCTGAAACAGCCTGCATTGCAGAAAGAGACTGTGAAACTCCTGAAGAGTTTCATAAGTATGAATTAGCGAGGGTAACTATAGACGGCACTGAGAACTCGGCTCCTTCCTGCTTCGCAATGTCATTTCTGGTCTGCTTTCAGAGCCACGCACTGCAAAGCAGCTCCTCGCACCCCTCTGGTCTTCACGCCCCATCCAAGCGCTACCCTGTTCCTGCGTGCAGGGGATCCCCCGTGAACCCCTAGCCTGCACCGGGAGGAACCAGCACCCCTGGTAGCAGGTGAGGGCAGCACCGCAGAGCGCGGGGGGCGTAGCCGGCGCCTCTTCGTGTCAGCATGGCACACAGAAATCACAGTAAAAACGTCTGACAACTAAAGAGAGAAAATAACAGGTCCCCACACTCTGCATCGCTCCGGTCCCTGCCAGACTCCTGTGAACTACAGTTGTGTGCTTGAAAATTAGACGGATTAATTATTGCTACAATTAGTAGTATCGTGAAGCATCTCTGGTGGCAGGAAATAATAGTCATAAACTTGTACAATCACTCAATATTTTCAAATGAGCAGCCGGATCCACAGTTATCATCTTGACGCTTTCATCAGTGACATTGTAGGGTGGAAAACACAAAATTGGTTAATTAGGTTTCATTTCAAGTCAAGCTAAACTCTGTCGCGCTCTGCCACGTGCCATCACTGAAGCCAAGACTCTGTCAATCCCAGAGAGGAGGTAAGCGTGGATGTGGAGCACACCGGTGTCGCGTGATGCACGGTTACGGCTGAGGGCCGGTGAAACGCCGCCGGGGTTCAGCCCGGCTTTGACATCCCGCGCAGCCTGGCGCGATCCCAGCGTGGCTCTGGCCACCCCCTCCCACGCACCCAGTGTGGACACGGGAGTAGCCCAGGCTGCGAGAACCACGCCAGATCTGCGGCCACCCCGCTGCCGGCAGAGACCCAACCACGGTGCCCACTCGACGCGCCGGGGCATGCACGTGCACACCAATGTTTCGACTTCTTTTTTTTGCGTGGTGGGAAGGAAAAATCCTGCTAATCGTTCCAGTCTCCCGCTTGCTCACCAAGAGCGTGCGGGCACATCCAAATGCCCCAGAGCACTTCAAGGCACGGGTGCGACGGGCAGCACCTCTGTGCTGCGGTCTGGATCAAACCCCAGGGCTCAGGCTGGCCATGCTGCACCCAGCCACACAAGCTTCTGCCTCTCTTACTAACACTGTCAGTTCATATATGCTTATTATATTTGAAATAATAGAGGAGCTTGCACAGCATCTCGTACAACCGAGGTTTTAACTGATTAATTTATGACTTCCAAAGCAGTGGGTGTTAACCCTGTTCCCGGGGTCTCTTGGCAAGCCAGTCCGGGTGCTGCAGATCCAGCACTCAGAGCTTTTCCCGTTTTCTTTCTGTAATTTTGAAACCACTGTGTGCCTCATATTCACAGCTAGCTGCTGGGTGTCATGTCCGTGGCTGTATCCTTCAAGACAGCTTTAAATACCAATGTCTCACTTCGCCACCAAGTCCACCCACTGTTTTTAAGCGGCTGGATCAAATTTAGGAGTAGTTTTAAGTTCACAGTGCCGCTCCCTACATCTCCTGGCACTGATACCGCTTTTTGAGTGCCTCACGTGCAGCTCCATCCCACCCAGCTCGTGGGCAGCCAGGGCCTTGTTCGGGTACCCCGTGCGATACACACACACACGTAATAGGCACGTGATCCATAAGCAAGTAGATCAAACGGGGAGACAGGTGACACCTCTAGAGACTCAAGTGCAGAGGCTAATACACTGAAAAGGTTTACTTATACTCTCCCACCTTGAGGATTTGTTTCACCAACAAACGTGTACTGGCAAGAAGCAGGTCCAAGGTTAACTACATCTTCTACCTCATTTCCCCTTTAACAAGACAAAACAAATATATCTCTGCTTTGGAATTAAGAGCAGTGAAATTCTTCTCCCTATCGCTTTCCAAATGAAGCTCCTGAAAGCCCTTTTTGAAGCTTCCCGGCTGCATTTCCACATCTGCTCCCCCTCCGTGCTCTGGAGAAATGGATTAAATGAGCCCTTTGAAGTGCTGCTGCCCATGAGCCGCACCGGGGTGAGCTGGGCTTTTTGTCGTGTCCTGGAGGAGGACAGAAAGCACTGCTCGCCTTCCGATTTCCCTCTCATCCCCCACAGATGCCGAGGGGCGATGGGGCTGGAGCCAGCGCACACCCCGAGGTGGGACACAAGGCTCCCTCATGGCAGCTCTCATCGCCCACCGTGCACCCACCACCTCCCTCCAAGAGCGATGCCCAGCTTGTGAGCAAGCCCCTCACAATCAGCACGAGCCCCCTCCCTCCTGCCACATCCCTGTCCTCTGCTCAGTGCATCTGCCCAGCATGAGGGCAGCACCCTGCAAGCTGTCCCGTCCGCCCGGGTGCCCCGCGGTGATGCGCAGCCGCTGACCACCTGGCACAGCGCCCGCGGTAATGCCACCCGGGGCACCGACCCTACCTTACTCACAGGCCAGCAGACCCGTGACTCTCTGTCACCAGATCCGCAAAGTCTCGCAAAAACTCCCAGGACTGAACCTTGCACGTACGGGCAAAACGCCGTCACAGGGCGAACGCTGAGCTGCACGCGTGAATCCCCCCTGCACAGAGAGCCTGACAGCCAACACAGGCTAAGCCACCGGCGTCCCCTGCCAGCACATTAAAGGCCCAAGAGCTGTCAAGCATTGCACAACAGGCAAGTTTTAATATTAAGAATATTCATCTCCAGCCATTTCTAGTTAATGGAACAAAGCAAACTGTCGAGAAAAATGGGAACATTACAGTAAAAACAACAACAAATTAAACTCTAATGCAATTAGAGAGCAATTAGGGATCCATCCTCTGGGAGCATTTTGGAAGCCTGGGTCTTTCTCAAAATCTGATCTCTCCGTAACTTTATTTCTTTCTAATTAATAAATGAAGAAGCAAATGGCACGGCTCCCCCTCAGTCCCCTGCAAAATGCCATCTCCTGCTCTGCAGGAGCAGAAGGTGGTGGCAGGTAGAAGCGTTCACACCTCGGAGCCGAGGAGAAATGCAGCTGTCAGCAGAACGAGGTGCAAAGGCAGGGAGAGCAGAAATCGCTGTCTGTGTCTGCTGCAAGGTGACCAGAAATGCAAAGACCCAAACGCTCTTGTGCGGGAGCCAGGCTAAGCAGGCACAAGCAGGCAGCGGAGCACGAGTGACCCTAGAGAACCCTTTGTTTTCCTACACACAGCTCCCACAAAAGCCACAGCCCAGAAAAATATGTATTTAATTCCTCTTGACTTTTTAGTCTACAGATAAGCACCCACTTAACCAAATTGCTCAAGCAGGCTGCAGAAAGGAGCAGGATGCCCTTTGGGCATCGCTCTCTGCGGCATCCTGGCCAGGGCACAAGGAGCCTTCAGCAGCCCACGGTGGCCCGGTGCCCCACGACCTGCACACTGCCTGGGCTCGCCTCCCCGCCACCCCAGCGAGTCTGGAAAGGAGCGTTTGGCATGTCATCCCCTGGCGGGCAGGGGACGTGGAGCGTGGTGCCAACAGAGCGCCCAAGAAATTACGGGAGAACTGAAACAAAGGGGCAAAGACGCACCATCCCATTCCGTCAGCGTCTCTCCGGTCTCATCCACAAGCTGCCTGAAGGTCACAGCTGCAAAACCGACACAGCGAAGGCCGGCTCTGTTGGACCTTCCTTCAGCGGATGCAAACACCATGAATGCTCTGCGCTGAGACGGCACGACGTGGAGGAAAGCCTTCCGCCTGGTTTCCTGAAGCTGCTGCTGTTCCTGGGGGCAGCCCAGCCTGCGCTACGCGAGTCCTGGACTTTTCAGCAAGGGGTGTTTTTCACACTTTGTAAGGAGCAATAAAGCTTCCGTATGCCCTGCTACCTGACCAACAGCCGTCAGGGAGGCGACCCCCGCTGCGTTCTGGGGAGGAAGGCACTTGTGCAATGGAAGGAGGTGGGAGCCTTGACCTTCATCCGTTTCTGTACCCAAATCCGCCCTTGGGAACACCAGCAGCCCCATTTTGGCCTAGAAATTGGCCCAGTTCTGATCTCTCAAACCAGTTCTGGATCTCAAGTCACACCTCCTTCCTTGGGAGCTTAACCCAGATAAAGCAAGACACCCAGATCTGACAGCGCCCTGGCCACCGGGTGCAGGGATCAGCCAGCACCAGCACCAGGAGCCACGGCCTTGCCCAGCCATCCCAGACCCCGCAGCAATTTCCAAGGGGCTTCTGGGAGCGCCACCAGCATTCCCGGGTAAACCTCTGGGCACGAAGAGGTGGTGCAGAGCCATATGTCACGCCATAAAGCCCCCAGAGAGAAAGCTGGGCTGCTCACTGGGAATGATCCTTGCTGACTTAGCACTTTAACTGCCTGCACCAACTCCTTTGCGAACTGGAAGCAGCAAACAAACCAGATTCCAGGCAAATATCAGCAAAACATCTCCATACCCAGACACCACCTTTTCAAGAAGGGTTAGTCAGCAATGGTGTGAATAGCTGGGGAGGGCTGTCAGGGGTGTAGTGTGTGCTCTATAGCACACCTGGGAAAGCAGAAACGCAGCAGCACTCCACCTCCTCTGGGCTTTTGGGCACAGGAGAGGGCAGAGCAGGGCCGAGCAGGGCTGAGGGAGGAAGGCTGGACACAGGAGGAAAGTTAAGACAGCACAACTCAAAGCCAAGGGAAGTGACTTCTGAAATGTGCATACCCAAGTGGGCCAGGTACACACAGAAATGCAGTGCAAACTGCTACCAGGGACAAGGATTAATTATTTGGAGTGACTCAGAAGTGACTAAGAATGGTCAGATAAAATCAACTTGGGGGGGGGGCTGGAAATCAATCCGATTTTTGGACCAGTCCCGCCCCAGGATGCGGCCAGAAAGCAGCATCCTCCCCAGGGAAAGGGATGCAGGAGGCGCCCAGAGCAGGTGCAGGGGGCAGCGGGATGAGGAGGTTTATAATCGACAGGTCTACACGGCTCCGGGAGCAATAAAGGATTCCTACCCTCCTGTTTCTGATAAACTTAAGGGGAAAGACCCATTTTCACTCCAGAAATCTCCTGTGCTGCCCCCTCCCTCTTGTCCCTTCCGACAGCAGATGAGTCACTGTCTAGCAACCTTTATCAAAATACCTCTTACAAAATTGTTTATCGAGTCCCTGCTGTTGCCTGCCCCGCAGCACAGGGCGAGGAGAAGCGGCAGGAGATGCTCCAGGTCATTCCACTCCTTTCCTGTGGAACGACGAGAGCCCCGAAGCTGAAACCCCGCTGCCCAGTGCCCCCCCCTTCCACGCTGCCCCCCTCCAGCAGCGTCCCCCTGCTCCCCCGGGCTCACCTCTCACATTCCAGAGCCGGTTGTTTGTGTTTTGCAGATGGACTGCACGTGCTCGTGCGAGAGCCAACAGCACAATCTCATGCAGAAAATGCAAACTGGTGATATTTAACTGTCTCCTCGAGGCTTTGCAAACCTTGTTCTTCACCCGATACTGCGAGCTAAGGTCACTTCGACATCAGAGGAGGGCAAAAGGAGCTTGTGGCCGCCCAAAGGGCAGCAGCCGGAGCATGTTTAACGTGGGGGGCACTGCCCAGGTCCGGTATCGCTAACCACTGGGTATGAATTACCAGCAATTCAGATGGCTCAAGGGCCAGTTACTAGCCATCTTCCACACAGCCCAGAACAGCAGTCACCTCGCCCACGCTGCATAAGGGACAGCTTTTGCTTAGGCTTTCAGACCTATGGATGACTCCAGCACAACTCGTGGGGTCAGCCAGCCCCACGGAGATGCACAGAGCGATCCCCCTTCGCCGGCGACGAGCCGCTGTGCAGGCTGGCAGCTGCTCTCCCCAGGGTGCTGCAGTGAGTCGGGTCAGGGCTGTGCCCAGGGACAGCAGCCCCAGCCTCCTGTGCTCAGCTGCCTCCCTGCTCTCGCTTTTGCTCTCTAAGCGGTGCTGACTTGGGAAGTTATCCAAACTTCTTAAACACCAGAGAGAATAGCTTTGTTTTCCTGCATCTGCAGACACCCGTGCTCGCATCCCACAGCCCCAGGAGCTCCTGTTCCCATGCCGGATTGCGGGGATGCCTGCACAGAGTGCATTCAGTAGAAACCCCACCAAGTTCCCACTAGCCACCCGGCACAGAGGCTGCCTCTCAGGCGATGCCCGCACCAAGAGGCCTGCCCGGCTGTGGCCACCGGCTCACAGGTGGATGCAGCGTTCAACGGAAACTCCACCAGGAAAATACTGTAAGGTCTGGCACGGGGCTGGACCACTCCCACAGCGTGCACCGGCCACCTCTGACCTCCTGCCGTGGGCCCACGGGTGGCACAGCTGGCGCAGGGTCAGACCCCCAAGCACAGGCTCCCCCTCCGCAGCAGCGCTTGCGGTACCAAAACCGCTCCAGCAGCCTCGCCGCACCTGGCAGCCGATCCCCGCGAGCGTAACAGATCACCTCCCACTGCTCTCCCACGAACGCTGCTATCAAACAGCTCCGATTTCCCAGTAAACTTTCCTCCAACTCAAATCAACAGATTTGAGCAACGCGCAAGCCGGCGGGGACGGGTCGGTACCTTTGCGCCGCTGACCGGGCGGATGCGCCGAGGACCACGGAGCTGCTCCAGCGATGCTGCCAGGGAAGGAGCACGCTGGAGCTGCGAGCGCAGCTCTCCTCTCTCCGACCAGCTCTTCCAGCAGCCCAGGCCAACTGTGCTGGGAAGGCGCTGGGCGATTCTCCCTGGCGCTCCAGCTCCACCCCTAGCAGCAGCGATTGGCTCCGCCGCGCTCCGCAAGGCTGCTCTGGTCCCAGCAGCCTCCCTCCGCATCCAGCTCTTACGATGAGCAAGAGCTTCCCCAGGACCCATTCCTATGGCCGGGGACAGGCCCTGGTCTCGGGCGGGCTTGGCAGGTCGGGGAAAGGCAGAGCTGCCCAACACAGCCTAAACCTGAGCACCTGAGAGGGGTTTTCCTCACTGCGAAAATACAAGGACATGCAAATCTGACTTGCAGGGCGGAGGCTGTGGAGGATATCAGAGGCTCCAGGGGGGGACGTGTTTACCTCCCGATCCATACTTTTGCAGATGACGCACTTGTTTTAATACCCTGGATTGATGGAGTGAGCACGCCTCGCCCTGCAGGCACCTGCTGCGCGCAGCGCTGAGGGACGGCGGGAGGCAAGCCCCCCGTGCGGGGATGACGGGCAGGAATAGCTTTCTCAAAGCAGCGGCCAGAGGAGAGCAGATACCAAAGGGAACGGGACGGGTTTATCTTGAGCCAAAGGGTAGTCACGGCCTCCTTTAGGCAGGACTGATGGGACACAGAAGCCCATGAGCAAGTAAGTGCCTGGGGGCAGAGCAGAGCAGGGCAAGACGATAAAGAGAGGAAGGGGAAATCGGGGGTGGGGGGTGCAGACCCCTGAAAACCTAACACAATGAGGAGACGATCCCTAATACAGCACCACGCATACATGCCTTGTAATGCACGGCCAGGCTTAAACCAAACTGATCTCCCCGCTCTGAAATCCAGTAACAGCTGAATCCAGAGAGAGCGGACCTTCCTTATTTTTTGTGCACAATATCCTCCAGGCAAAGCCACTTCAGAGTTCAGACTGAAAGTCCTGAAAACCAGGGTGCAGGCGAGCACAATCCCACACACCTTCCCTCTGCCAGCGCAAAACTTCAGAGGCAATGTCATCTCACTGCCCTCCTTTCTGCCTACAACAAAATAAGGAGGGCGAGGACCGGCTCGGTACCACGGAGGGTTTCTGTCCCAGCTTTGCTGAATTGGCAGGCACCTCATTTGCCAGCACACGAGCTACTTGCAGGTTAGGTAAGAAATGGGGACATGATGGAGCAGAGAGAGGTTGTGCTCCAAGCCTCGCGAGGTGACATTTCCAGCCTGCAATGCATATGCAAACAACAAGGGGAAAGGCATTAATCTGGCTCTGCTCCGCCTGCCGCTGTTCCCATAGCATCTCTCAGCAGGGACGAGGGTGCTGTGTCTCTGCAGGGCAGGGGACGTGTCTCAAGGGTCTTTGCAGCTCAAGGCAATAGGGGGTTGCACCCTGGAGGAACTGGGGGATACTCGTCTTGCATGCTGAGGTGTGGAAAGGCTCCTTTGTGCCTTCATTTCCAAAGCCAGGTAAAGCCAAGCATGCTCCCTTCCCCTTTCTGGATGTTTGGCTAATTACAGGTCTGCCCCTTTTCTCACGAAAGAACTCTGCTGTCTAGGTATCACCTTTGCCAGAGCCTGATAAAAATGCTGTATCTTAAGCAATATGCCCTATTGGAAACTGTATGCTGCATACATAACAGAGTAACAGCAAAAAGCAACTGGCACCCTGGGTGAGAGGCCTCCAGGCACTTGTAGGTTCGGATGGTGGTCACTAAGGGGTGCTTCTGGAGTACTTTTAAGAAGGGAGCCTCTTCAGGTTTGTTTCTATTAAATATACTTTGCAGACAGTCTCAGGGATTTTGTTCACGCAGAGTAGCTGGCTGAGCCACGCTGCTGCGCTTCCACTAGCCTCACCTAGCTAGTGAAATGGACTTTAAATCACCCTCTATCATACAAACATTAGAAAGAAAAGACTTCACCAGCAATTTTTCCATTTCCAGCTTAATCTGCTTGACAGCAGTTTTACAAACTATCTGAGCTGTGATGCTTCATGATCCTGCTTGGCTCTTTAGCTCTAAAAAAAATAACTGCTAAGGAGCATTTAAGCCATGCATCTAAGCCTCCAAAATTGACACAAACTCCTTAGAGCTGCCACCTGGAGCCTCAGATACTTCAGTGCTAAGAAGGGCAGATCAGACAATATTTGCAACGATGCAGCTGCCATCCAGGGAAGAGATATTTCTTAAATCTCTTCCTCACTTTTTTTTTTTTTAGGGTTATATAATTCCCAGGAATCCCATGCTCCCTTCTAATGGCCGCATCAGCACAAGAAATGTTGGAAACAACTCACAAATCCTTTAAATTTTTTCAGGGTGCACCCTTTCACCATCTAGCATGCTCACCCTGTCTCTCGCAGAGCACTAGCTGCCTTTCTTCGTGTTCACTCCTTGACCCAGTGAGCATTTCGGGATGCTGCCCGTTCCCCAGCCACCAGAAAGGGACACGAGGGTGTTCATGCACCGCACCGTTGCTGGAAGAAGCTCTGCGCCAGCTCCCAGCAGCAGCTTTGGGCGCACGCAACTGCCTTGCTGATACGGCTGTGGGGCCAGACCACCCTGTCACCCCAAACACGGGCACCTGGGGAAAACCAGGTCAGTCCAGAGACTGAGCTCTGTGCTCTCTGTAGAGAAATGAATGGAGATAACCAAACTGCAGAGGAGCAGGCTCCATGGCTCCCCACCGCCCGGTCCCTGCCAGCCAGGAGAAAGCACCCCTGCCATGCGGAGGCTGCTCTTACCACGCTGGGACCAGGGACCTTTCCTCTCCCTGGGGCTGCAAAGCCCCAGACACTCCCCAAGGTCTCCCCAAGAGCCTGGCAGCATCCCTGTGGTGCCGGCTTGGCGTGCGAGCACGGCACAGCTCCGAGGGGCTGATGCAAGGCTCCCCGGACAAAACCACCTCTAAGCAGAACTCTGGAGAACTTTAGAAAATAAAGGCAAGAACAAGTAATTCGTTACTGCCCTCCTTTGTACCAAACACACAGGCTGCCCCGTGGCTCTCCCTGACAGACTTGGGCAGCCTTGGCTTTGAACAATGTGCAGCGCTGGAAAATTCAGCTTTTGCTCCATCCCAGCACCCTGCCAGGGCTCATGAATGTGTTTGCTGGCCCAGAGCTGGGCTAACTTTGGAACAACCTGAAACGCGTCAAAACGTGGAGCTGTAAAGCAGCAGCTGTGATTGATTAATCACAGCCGTGAAGCTGAAGGGTTTGATCATTTTCAAAAGCTCTTTAACATTTTATTCTCCAAAGAAGGAGCGGTCACTGCAGCCACAGAACAAAGCAAAGCCCAAATGGGAGTAATTTCACCCAGGAGAGGCTCTGGACAGGCTGTGATGCCTTACCCAGTGCCTCAGAAGCAGGAGATCAAGACGGATGAGTGAAGACGCCAAGCTGGCATGGGCTGGGAAGGAAACGGTCTGACTGACATCTTGGGCTGGGTTCTCGAGGTGTGCACATGCCACCTGCATGGGGAGACCGCTAGCCAGCATGCACAGCCTGATCCTGCACAGGCTGCAAGCCCTCAGTGGCTGCTTACATACCCTAAGCCCGATGGACACAGCATTGCATGAGCCAGCAAGGGCTTTTTTCCCCTTTGGATTAGCCCAGTCAGGCCAGGTCCAGCCCATTTCCATCGGTGAACAGTGTCTGGGAGACCTCTCTGCTCTCATTCCTTGTCACTGCACGTCCTCGCTGTCGGAGGGCTGCCTGGGACCAGGGCATGCACAGGCGCCACTAAAAATCCCAACCTGCAAAGGGCATCAGATACCCCCTGCCTCGAGAGGGAGGCACAAACCTTCCCTCGCTTGCAGGTGGACACCGACAGCCTTGCAGCCGAGTGAAAAATTTAATTTCACTCGCAACCTCCTCACCCAGAGGCTTACCCTTCCGCTCACACGCATTACATCTATGAAATATTTCAGATTCCTTGTATTTTCATGGGAACACTACATTTTTCCCTTCCAGAAAGAAAAAATCCATTTCTCCCTAATTTTACTCTGGCGGGCACTCACATTCATTAATTCGCCTCTTCCACCAGCCCTGCTTCCTCCCAAAGGCCGAACGAAGCACCGTCCACAGTAAGCACGTGGTACAGTAACCATCACCCCACAGGGCTGTTCAGCAAAGTATTTTTCAACCACCAATTAAATACAGAACTGTTACCTGGTCAGCAATTAACTGGCGTAAACCTCAGGGCATGCACAGAGCCAAGTCCCTGCAGCAGTGCTAAAGGTGCAGCCCCCGTGCAGAACGCAGCCGCAGCCCCGCAGCAGCAAACAGACTGGCACGCCCGCTGAATCAGTCCTGCTGCGCGCGGACGGCAGCAAGGGCAGTTACACACACCTGCCCCGTGCCCAGAGGCTTTGAGCTTGCATCCTGGCATTCGCCTCTGCGCTGGCACCAGGAACGCCCCTTTCCAGGTGGATTCCCCTCCACATCAGTTCGCTCAAGATACAAGAACCAGTCACTCAACTCCTGAATGTTCTCACTCACATAGGCGTGTCAAACACAGTCATGCTGGTCCAGCCTAAAGCATACTTGATTAGCACGTGGCATTTACACAGCATTTGCACCACTACAGGTTAGAAGCTGACCTGCTGGGGAGCAGCTCTGCGGAGAAGGACCTGGGGATGCTGGGGGCAGCAGGGTCACCATCAGCCAGCCATGGCACTCGGGGCCCGGAAGGCCAAGGGTGTCCTGGGGTGCATTGAGGAGAGCGTGGGCAGCAGTGGAGGGAGGGGATCCTGCCCCTCTGCTCTGCCCTGGGGAGGCCACACCTGCAGTGCTGGGTCCAGTGCTGGGCTCCCCAGTTCAGGAGAGATGGGGAACGACTGGGGAGAGCCCAGCGGAGGGCAGCGAGAATGGTGAGGGGAGTGGAGCATCTGTGCTGTGAGGAGAGGCTGAGAGCCCTGGGGCTGTTCAGCCTTGAGAGGAGAAGGCTGGGAGAGGATCTCATCAGTGCTGATCGATATCTAAAGGGTGAGTGTCCAGGGGACGGGGCCAGGCTCTTTTCAGTGGTGCCCAGCGACAGGACAAGGGGCACCAGGCACAAACTGGAGCACAGGCAGCTCCCCCTGAGCGTGAGGAAGAACTTGTTTGCCGTGAGGGTGCCCGAGCCCTGGTCCAGGCTGCCCAGAGAGGCTGTGGAGTCTCCTTCTGCGGAGAGATTCAACCCCGCCTGGACGCGTCCCCGTGCCCCCTGCACTGGGGGCACCTGCTTTAGCGGAGGTGGCACTGGGGGATCTCCAGAGGGCCCTGCCAGCCCCCGCCGTGCTGGGATTCTGTGATTTCGTGCTGCCAGGCTGGTGTAATTTCCCAGAGTCCTGCAGCAATCTTTGCAGTGCTGAAGCGGGCTAAAGAGATGGACAGCACAAACACAAAAGCCCCAGAGAAGGGAGAGGTATGGCCCCAGGCGTCTGAATAAGCCCCGAACCCTCCACCTTCCTTCTCACCAGAGAAGACGAGCCCCTTGCTCTGCCAAACGCCTCTGAGGGTTTGATCTCGGCTCATGAAGCCAGGGGACAAGGAGCATTGCCCCGAGGCAAGGTGTCTGCACCAGGGATGCTGTGCTCCAGGCGCTGCTGCTAGACTGCGACCTGCCAAAAACGGGAACCAGAACTTGCCCACCGAAACCCCGGGTCTGACTCCTAGTAGTCCGCTGCTTTGCTGTGACATCCAGTTCCTGAGGCACTACATAGCTCACTGAGTAATTATAAAAATCTCCAGAAATAAACAAGATTCTCGTCACAGCTGTAAGCACAGCTCCACGTTGCTTTGCTGCCCGGAAGAACACACCATTGCTTTGGTTCTCCTTTGTGCCAAGGCCACACCATCAGCACTACGGCAAGCGTGGAAGCATACCTTGTGGCACGATGCGGCCGGAGGATAAATGAGAACCGCAGGCCCTGCAGGACTTTTGACATGCCCTTGGTGTAAAAGCTCAGTTTATTCCCCTTTCCCTAAGGCAGGGAAAAAAGAAACCTGCTGTCTTCAAAGCCATTTTCTTAATTAGCGGTCACTGCACAGGTCAAGGGGCACGGCAAAGGCACTGGGCAGAAGGGAAATAAGCAAAGCAATATTAGTACTCGGGTTTTTCACAAGGCACAGGCAGGCCTAGCTCTGGCGTGCATTCACAGCTCAGTGCCTGCACATCGGGGCACGTCAAAGGACACTGCAAAATCTGCCCAAGCACATCATAACAAGAACTAGCTAGGTGCAGGTCACCTTGTCAGACAGAGGGGGGTTGCTAGAAGTAGCTGTATTTTGCACTCTAAAAATCTACTTTCTAGCTCATTCCAGTAAAACAACTGAGAAACGGCAAATGCCACACTGTCCAGGGGACAGCAAAGGGCATCGTTCCAGGCCTTCCTTGGAAACACCACTCATCGGATATCAGCCTGTGGATTCAGAGTGAATTCTGGAGAGACGATAGAGGATGCTCTACTGTGCAATGCAGCAACATCTGTTGTTCCTCTCTGCGTTTGCCATTTCCCTTCCCTCCCTTGGGCTATACTGTGCCATGCACATTCCATTTTCTGAGCTGGCAGGCATGGGGGAGTGAAGAGGAGAGGAAACCGTAGGACAATCGCTTTTTTATGAGACCTAACTGGGACCTTATTTCCAATGAGACGCGGGACAAAGCAAGCTGCTGGCGCTGCCCCCGCCCTGGTGTGCCAGCAGCGCAGGAGGCTGCAGGCAGGTAAAGCTGCTGCACTCGCCAGAGCAGCCTCCAGCTCTGCAGCCACTCCTCTCCCAAATCTAATTCCCATTTCCGATTAGAGCAGAGATCACAGATTGATGCAGAGCACAAAGCAGCGCTGGCTCACAGAGCGGCAGCTGCTCAGCATCCAGAGAAAGGAGATACAGGCTCGAGCAAAGTTTCTTCTTGGAGTTCACAAACCTTGCAGCCACATGCACGCAGTACGAGGCCGTTGTTTTAGCAAGGCCAGCGTGCAAAGCTAAAGCAGGGCAAAACATTACCCTAATTGTGCTGCCCCTGTTGTCGATCTCCTTCAGCAGCAGAGGATCTGTCCTGGGAGAAAATGCTATTTGGCTCGACAGCTCAGGCTGCCAGACCAGCACACTGAGGCTCTCTGGACAAGCCTCTGCAGTTCCCACCAGAAAGGGCTGCACCTTGACCAGATGGTTTATGCTTGCCCCACACAAGGCTCTTTCTGCACCCTGCCGCTCCACAGTGGCCTGCAGATGCTCTCCGGCTTCTACCCGGCAGAGCAGTGCTGCTGCAGCCTGTGGTCTCGCTGCGGGGTCAACATCAACAGGCACAGCGATGAGCCCACCCTCTGCACCGGGAGCAAGCAACCCTCCCTGGGCCTGGGCAGTCTATTCCTTTGAGATGGTGGTGACTCGGATTCTCTTCTGAGGCATGAAGCCCTGTAGACTTCTCCTTTCATGACATTCAGCACTGAAATTAGAACAGGCAGCAGCAGGTTTTTTGCTAAACAAAGTTTGCTAAGTGTGTTTAAAGTACTACGTGCTTCTTCATTGAGGTTTGCGGGCCCTTCTGCCAGCTCGTGCTGTTTGAAAAAATCTGAACCAGTTGCTGACCCTGGCTCCATCACGCCGTTAAACATGCCTGTGGGATGTCCCTAGACAGGTTACTTTGATTTCATTAGCTCATCCTCAACTGCAGTTTTTAATCCTCGGGATAACAAAAGGCTGAACCGTAGCTGCCTTCCCGGATCTCAGACTCTGGCAGAGCATCTTTAGCTCTGTGCATAAGAACGGCAGCACCCAGGGAGCTTAAACAAAGAGCCCCAGGCAGTCCCAGCCTGAAACACTGGGAACAATGCCATCGTTCACGGATAGGGGAAGATGTTTGGAAATGCAATTTCCGAGGTCACCTTTTATCACCCAGGCAAACCACAGGCACAGCGAAGAGCTTGAGCGCTGCTTTTGTCTGCCAAAGCCAGCACTGGGGAGTTCCTGCAATTACAATGCTGCGGTGGCCACATTTTCAACAGGTCCTCTCCCACCCCCCTCCCCAGTGCATGCCCCAGCAGCTGAACCTCGGACGAGACCCAGCTGCCCACCAGGACTTTGCGAGGGATTTCACTCCTGTCCCTGAGGATGGGGAGGCTTGGTCCACTAATCTCAGAGCCTAAAATAATTTTACGCTTTTTTTCTGAGAAATCCTCAGAGCAATGCCTGGAAGATGCAGTGAGCCCAGACAGAAACATATTTCCCCTGTGGTTACCCTGATGCTTGACTGCCAGCACACAGACATGCAATTNGTTTAAAGTACTACGTGCTTCTTCATTGAGGTTTGCGGGCCCTTCTGCCAGCTCGTGCTGTTTGAAAAAATCTGAACCAGTTGCTGACCCTGGCTCCATCACGCCGTTAAACATGCCTGTGGGATGTCCCTAGACAGGTTACTTTGATTTCATTAGCTCATCCTCAACTGCAGTTTTTAATCCTCGGGATAACAAAAGGCTGAACCGTAGCTGCCTTCCCGGATCTCAGACTCTGGCAGAGCATCTTTAGCTCTGTGCATAAGAACGGCAGCACCCAGGGAGCTTAAACAAAGAGCCCCAGGCAGTCCCAGCCTGAAACACTGGGAACAATGCCATCGTTCACGGATAGGGGAAGATGTTTGGAAATGCAATTTCCGAGGTCACCTTTTATCACCCAGGCAAACCACAGGCACAGCGAAGAGCTTGAGCGCTGCTTTTGTCTGCCAAAGCCAGCACTGGGGAGTTCCTGCAATTACAAAGCTGCGGTCGCCACATNAGCCCCAGGCAGTCCCAGCCTGAAACACTGGGAACAATGCCATCGTTCACGGATAGGGGAAGATGTTTGGAAATGCAATTTCCGAGGTCACCTTTTATCACCCAGGCAAACCACAGGCACAGCGAAGAGCTTGAGCGCTGCTTTTGTCTGCCAAAGCCAGCACTGGGGAGTTCCTGCAATTACAATGCTGCGGTGGCCACATTTTCAACAGGTCCTCTCCCACCCCCCTCCCCAGTGCATGCCCCAGCAGCTGAACCTCTGACGAGACCCAGCTGCCCACCAGGACTTTGCGAGGGATTTCACTCCTGTCCCTGAGGATGGGGAGGCTTGGTCCACTAATCTCAGAGCCTAAAATAATTTTACGCTTTTTTTCTGAGAAATCCTCAGAGCAATGCCTGGAAGATGCAGTGAGCCCAGACAGAAACATATTTCCCCTGTGGTTACCCTGATGCTTGACTGCCAGCACACAGACATGCAATTTGTGCCTCACTAGGCAAAACCCAGTGAAGTGTTTAACTTGACAACAGGAGTATTTCTCTGAACACCACCACCTCAGCTGACCCCAGCACAACATCACAGGCTCCCCCAGCACCTCGTCAACATCCACTCCCGCAACTGCCTGCAACACTCTGCTTCCCAGCAATTGTTACTTCTACGCCAGCTCTGCAGGCTCCTCGCACACTATTCAACATCCAGCAGTCCTTCGCTGCACCCTCTTTTTGCTGCTTCAGAAAGTTTGGAGTTTCTCCCACCCTCTCTTACAGCAGATTAGCACAAAAGCTGCTCTTGTGCAGGGAGCCAGCGAGCGGGCAGCTGAGGACTGGCACAGAGGACAAAGCCCAGGTGCTGGGAGACGGTGTGGAGATGGACTCCCTCAAGCAGAAAGCCTGGCAGAAAGGTTGGCTCCCACACAGGGAAAATGTGGACCTTAGCCCAGGCTGAGGTGCATCTTGGAAGATTGTAAATAACAGCCTTGCTTGGCCTGTAGCTCACTAAGCATGGCTAGTGCCCCAGTTTTGTCTCTGGCTGAGACGTGAGGACCAATCTCTCTGCCCACACCACTAGCATTAATCTAGAGTTAGAGAGCGATAACACTGAGTGGAACAGATATGGCTGTCACAGGAGTCTGAGTGGGAAGAGAGGTGAGTAACAAAGCCTTACCTGCCAAAGCATCCTGAAAACTCCCTGATGGCTGAGACCAGGCATGAGGAGGTGGTGGGCGGAAGCCGCACTCAAGCTACCAGCCCCGAGCACGAGCGCAGACGTGGAGGCGCACTCCCAGCTCTGTTCTCTCCTGCCTGCTGCTGCTGCAGCAGCACTGCTGGCACAAGGAGCAGTCAGGGCTGGGGGAGATCAGGCCAGTGGCTATCAGTGTTCTGCCAGGACAGCCCACGGCAGTGGGAGATGCAGACCCGCTGGGCAGGCACCCACGTGAGCCTTCCTCCCGAGAAAGCCCAGCAGACAGCGTGCCTCTGCTGGTCATCCTGGTTACACCTGGGTGCTCAGGACTGCAGAGGAGAGGGACACCTGGGTGCTAATTGCTTAAATGGATCCCAGTTACCCCGTAACTGGTTACCCTACACAGGCTGCAGCGCTGCTGGAGGATGACCCCACAACAGACCAGCAGAGCTGGCTCAGCAGGGTGATGGGGAAACCCGGTAGGAAGGAAGCACGTCACAACACAGAGCTCTGCCCGCAGATCCTTCCGTGCAAAACCTGGCATCAGATCCGCATGCACTGCTGCAAAGGCCCCTTCTATCACCCGATTATCGGTGTCGGTGATTTCCCAACACTGAACAAGGCTTGCCCGGACCTCCATCGCTGTGGCACAGCACACAGCTTGCTTTACAAGTAGCCACACCAACACTTGCTCCATTATCCTCCCCAGGCAGGCTCAAGCATTTACCAAGTTTGTCCTCTGTGTATCAGTTGCTGAGGGTGTTTGCTGCTAACACTATTTAAACCAGTGGAGCAGGGCTTTCCAGACCCATGGACAAGAGATGAACACACATCAGCAAACAGCCAGCCTAGTCCCAAGCCATAAGTGTTAACACCAGGCTGTCACATACTGTTTGTCACTGCTAATTTATCAGAAGGGCCTTTTTGATTGGTTTCAATGCCTGTCCCCAGGGGCACCGAGGAAGAGGAGAGCTGAGTCGGTTCACTGCTGTTCCTTGACTGAGACCTGCTCCAGCGCTGTGCTCTGCATTGGCTGCTGGCGGGTCCCCGTGGCACTGGCCCTATGGACACGGGCAGGAAAGGTCCCACCAGGATTCAAAGCCTAGGGCGGTGAGAGCCCACAGGGATGGTATCTCAGAGGGCGATACCTCAGTCAGAGTAGACAGTTTGCATATGGCCAGAAAGGGGATTTCGCCCCCAGAAACAAATTACTTTCTGTGATTGGGACCCCACAATACATAAGGCACCAGTAGTCATATCCATACCCACCCTAGCCCAATACGCAGGGTACTGTTTCTCTGCCTGGCTATAAATAGTTTCTAGCACTGCTGAGCAAGGATTAATGACTTTTCTAATTATACCACGATCAGTTGGTGACAAGGGAATGATACTGTGCAGATGTCTGAGCCCACTCACCCAGTGCATGGCTGGATTGCTCTGTGCAGAACATACCCATATGTCATTTCACAATTCCAAGGAATATCAAGTCACGAGCGCAGCAAAGCAGAAGAAAGAAAGAAAAAACCAAAGATTTTGTTAATATTAAATAAGATAAATCTGGAAACCATATCTACTCCAAGTTGCTAAAAGGAAGCCTATGAGTTTTGGGTGGCATCCCACCGAGCTGCGTTTCCGTGTAATCGTTATCAGCGATTTGTACCACCTCCAAGTACCGCTCCTTCTGAGTATGCAGAAGACCCGTTTCATATCAGCTTCCCAATTAACCCTTGATTTTAAATTGGCTTGCCTTATTTACTAGGCAACTGCTTGCTTTGTCCTACTGAATAGGAGCATTTTTCACACGCCTGCACTGCCCAGGCCACAGCAAGACTGATCCCTGCGCTGTTACACAGCTGCTCGTATTTCACCAGCTTGCTGCAGCGCTTGCAGACCTAAGCTGTAAAGCTGGCTGTCCTTTGTCCAAACACTCCTTTCCCACATGGCTTGCTAACAGTGCACAGAAGAATTTCCGTAGAAGGGCTCTTACTTCAAAAAACGCTAATAGCAGGAAAGCACATCTTGCAACACCTGATGGTAGTTCCAGTCCACCTTCTGTGTTTTAAGTTTCCCTATCTATGACAACACAAACAAGATGCAGTTTCAGAGGGCAGGACAGTATTTTGGTGCCAAAATAACTCTCCAGTGTCTGAAGGGTTGAGGGCTATGGCAAAAAATGTTTTCTGCTGAGGACATGACAGGTGCATAATTTGCCTGGGAAAACTACTGGAAAACTTAACAGCCAAGGAGCACTCTGTTCAGCAACTGCAGCACTGGGAGGTTCAACCTGCGGGTCCCAGGCAGACAAGCCCAGCTTCCCCGTGCTGCCTGGGCTCCAAGAGCAAGGTTTTCTATCTGCTGGACAAGCGGCGAAGTGCCACTCCTCAGACTCTGCTGGACTTCTGAAACGGCATTTCTTTGCAAGAGCNAGGAGCACTCTGTTCAGCAACTGCAGCACTGGGAGGTTCAACCTGCGGGTCCCAGGCAGACAAGCCCAGCTTCCCCGTGCTGCCTGGGCTCCAAGAGCAAGGTTTTCTATCTGCTGGACAAGCGGCGAAGTGCCACTCCTCAGACTCTGCTGGACTTCTGAAACGGCATTTTTTTGCAAGAGCTATCAGAAGGGAAGGGATCAGGGGAGTTGCTTTGCCCAGTCGTTCGGAAACAATGCAAGGCACTCCCTGCAGCAGAGATCCTGCCCTTTGTCAGGTCTAATTTAAGGCGATAACAATTCTATCAGTTCCACAAGGCAATACCTTAGGTCCTGCAGCTCAGGTTAAAGGAATTGCTGTGGGTTTCGGCTGTCGGCACAGGAAAGCGGTGTGTACGGTCCATGCGCCTGCTCCTGTGGGGCACCCCTCTGCGGGTGACACCGCCGGGTCAGAGCGGTTGGTGTGACACTGGGGAGGGCCGACACAGCCTGGGCAAGCGAGCGCAAGGGCCAGCTTCGCACTGCACCACCGCACTTCTCACGCCTTCCCCAGGAAGCTGTGATGCATGGCTGCCGGCCCCGGCGCTGCCAAGGGGCTCGGCCCCCACTGCCATATGGCACCTCCTGTCCTTCGGCCCCGAAGCCTCGCTTCGTTTCTGTTCCACCGCCAACCTCATCAGAGTGCCCCAGAAACCACTGCCGCTACTTTTAGAGGGTTAACAAATACCTCTAGGAAAAAATAAATCCACTAGGACATGACTCCCTTCCAGCGCAACACTCAAACGCGGCCACAGCATCAGTGCAGCGGCTGAAAAGATGAAACGCCAGCTGATGAACTCTGTCTCCCCTCACCCACCTGCCCATAGTGAATGAACACAAGAAAACAACTAACCAAGGTTTCTCATTTTTATGTATAACTGTGTATATTTATAGTGCCCCTTGCTATCAAAAATGAGCAAAGGGAACAGCAGATAACGCAGCCCGGCAGAATTGTTTCTCAATAGAATGCATTTCAGTTTTCCATGAGGCATCAGCAGCTCTTTAAAGTCTTTTTATTACATTCTGCATTAGATGCAAAAACGTATTTCAAAGACACTTTAACTTTGAAAAAACAAAATGCAGATTCTGTACCGTGCCACCTGCAAACAGCAGAGGCATGACCCACGTTAGAGAGAAACTTCTGATGGAGGGAGGGAGCTTTGCAGACAAGACCAGGCCATTTAAACCACTTTAAAAATAAAAGGTCACAGGGAAATAGCTGCCTTCCTAATTACAGCATTCACTCCAGTGTTACCGTGCTACAACCCAGGTTCCTAATTTAAATCGTCATTAGGCCTTGCTGCAGGCCCCATAACTTAATGACTTTTGGTACGAGAGCCCGTTCTCCACCAAGGAGATGAAGAGCACGTTCGTATCAGTGACGGGGTGAGGATAAACAACACACGGAGCTAAATACGGATCAAAATCACAACCCATGTGAGGGGCTGCCCTCCCTTTCTTTCAGGGTCTTAACTCGATGTACTACACCCACACAACAAGCCTTTTTCCTTGTCTGTGCTTGTGGCTGACCCAAGAGATGTTGGGAGAGCACGGATGCTCAAGCACATTACGCCAGCTACATACCAGGCTTTACAGGGACCGATGTCCTGATCCCGACTGGCTTTGAGGAGGTGCTGGAGACTGCCCCAAAGAAGCCAGCTGCAGCGGGACCGCAGCCACAGCGGTGTGGTGGCCTTGGGCACAGACTGTGATTTCTCCTCACTTCACAGCAAAAGGCAAGAGAGTCCAGAGGAGCTGGGGCCTGACTCGTCCGCAGAGACGAGCTCAGCAGAGGCTGCTCACTGCCCTCCCGCTCCCCAGCTCAGTGGCAGCAGGGCCACCGGCTGTCCTCTGCCCGTGCCCGGCACAGGCAAGGCATCCTCGGAGGCTGCTGCCAGAGCCTCCACAGGCCAGGGTGTTCGCAGAAACATCGCCAGCCCCATTCCCAGCTCAGGGCTCCCAGCACAGCTCATTTCATGACAGCACGCAGCAGAAGCCCACGGGCTCAAGCAGATGGAACCAGGCATTGCTCATACTTTTAGACTGAAACGTAAAACAGCGCATAGCTTGCAGCCCCTTCATCCGGTCCCCGGCAAACACCCAAGGCACCACCATGAGCCTTTCCAGGGCCCGGCCGGGCTGCGGGCGAGCCATGCCCCCCGCTGCAGCATTCACCTTGTTTACCCCACTGAGTGCCCTGCTCTTTGGGCCCCTGGATGCCAGCACAGCAGACAGCACCACTCCTCATCCCTCTCGCACGCCCTTCTCCCGCGCCCACAGGCCAGCGCCGCTTCGCAAGGACTCCCCCACCGCGGCCGCCCAGCCTTGCCCTCCCCGTGGGGCAGGATGGCAAGGCCCTGCAGTTCCCATGCAATTACCATGTAAAGCCACATAGCAAAAATTAGCAACCTGAATTTTCTGCTGGATGTCAAATAAAACCAGCAAAGCTTCCATTATTTTTTGTTCTTTCCTAATCAGTTTATTTGACCACAAATTACAAATCAAAAGTCTTCTCATCTCCATTCTTTGCAGCACATAGACTGTTACCAGTTTCTGAATTTTCTGGGGATTGACTTGTACCCTTTTTTTTTTTTTAAGCTTGAAGAGCTTTAACAGCCACAAGCAATTAGTGAAATGAGTAAAGCAGCAGCTTGCGTGTCCAGAGTGGTTATGCCATGAAGAGGCACCGTCCCAACTGGACCAGAATGGAAGCTTTTGACTGCTGCGCCCAATACGGCAAAACAGGAGACGTGCAAAATTCAGAAGCGATTTTTCACCAGCCTCGGCACGCGCTCAGCATAAGTCATTTTACACATTTTATGCCTGGGCAGAGGGCACGCAAAGCGCTGCTTCAGGCATTCCGATTTGTTCGTTAAAACCCGCGGTATTTAGGGCAGACGAATCCTGCCAAGATTCTCTCAAGAGCTGCAACTAAAAATTATTTCAAAATACTTTAAAAAGGCCCCGAGCTGAGGAGAGACGGACGCCGGAGGCCCACAGCGGGCGGCCCCTCGCAGCTCCCGCCTCACGTTCGGGCCCGCCCTCCCGCCGCCACGCGCCTTGCCGAGGCGAAGGCGCCACCCGGCGGCGCGCGCGGGCCGCTTTGGGGAGGAAACGCGGGTTCGGGCAGGCCGGGAGGGGGGGTTGTGGGGGGGCCGCTCCCGGGCACGGCGGGGGCAGAGCAGCCCCCGGGGGAGCCGGTGCGGCCGGGAGCGGCGGCGGAACCCAGGGCCTCCGGAGGGAAGCGGGGACAGGGGGCGGCTGACGGCGGGGCCGCCGCGGCGCCCGGGGCGCAGCCCGGTCACCAGGAGGCACCAGAGCCCGAGGAAGGGGCGAGCAGGGAACGTCCCCGCTCCGGGGCCCGAGGAAGGGGCGAGCGGGGGCTCAGCTCCTCCTCGGAGCTGCGCCTGCCCAGGGGACAGGGACCCCCCCCACGGGAAGCGGCCGCTGCAGCAAGGCCTGGCATGAGCTCGGGCGCCTTCGTGGTGTCCGAGCGCAGTCTCGCAAGACGGTACAGCAAACTAATAATAAAGTGACAAAGCAAGCCTCTTTGCTTAAAGTCCTTAAACAGATCTCTCCAGCGGGGTTTGTGGCAGTCAGGGGCGCCGGCCAGAGGTGTGAGCATCAAAGTCGCAGCTGCACAAGGGACCAAAAGCTGCAGTCAAAAGCTGCAGTATAATTAAGGGCAAACCACATTTGACGGCTCATAGGCTTTCCTGCTGTTAAGGAATTCCTCCTCCCACAGGCCTTGAGCAGGGGAAAATGCGTTTTGGAGGGTCAAGCGTAAACCAGAGAGTTTGGGGCATTCTGCTTTTGTGCAGTTTACCAGCTGCATGCTGCCTGTTCCCCTAGCAGCTCACCCACAACCCAGCATCTGCTCTCTGCCAGGCTGGGAGAAGCATCTCCGAGCTCCAGGATCACTCTCAGTCCCAGTGCGCAGCTCCAGCAGCATTCCCACCTGTTTTTTCTCAGCGCAGGTACTGCAGGAGGAGCTCCTCTTATTCATAAAGTAAGGTGATCTGCAGGGAATTAATTTTGGAATCCATCCCGAAGCAGCAGCAGATCAAATTTTGCACCACTCTGGAAGACACAACAGTGCTTTTCTGAGATTGAACCGAAGAAATTTTAATATCTGCAGGCAAACAATGAACCTCATTCATATTTCATGTGCTGCTGTCTGCTGTCTGTCTTCCCTTTAATTCAGTCATGTAATTGCAGATAATTTGGTTTCTAGACTGTAATCTGATATTTGCACAAAAGTGATACAAGTATCCTGCCATTAAATCCTTTTTACTTTGAGGAAACAGGTCAGGTATTATGAGATGCTTATCAAAGAGTAGGACCTCTGGGTTCCCAGCTAGAGCTGAGCTATTCTGCCTGAAGGAGCAAGGACCTTGTTCAGATGGCGAAGGGCGTTTGTGCGCCTGTCTGCATAAGCAGAGGATGCCCTTCTCCTTTCCAGAAGTATCCCAGCCTCTACCAAATACGCGCAGCGGGAGCCAAACGAGCGGGACAAGGGCACTTAGGAGACACCCCGGTAAGCCAGGATGGCTGTAGGCAATGGAGAAGGTGTAATCGCAGAGAATGAGGAGCTTCAAGGATCAGACGTGGCTTGGGAAATACACTATAGGGATTTTGGAAGTGAGTCAAGTTCTCAGTTGGACCAGTCTGTCTGCCCCTGCTATATACCTGTGATCAGACTGAACCCCGGGCGGAACAGAAGGACCACTGAAGAAAAACCGGGAGAAGAAATTAAACTGGGTTTCAGTTCTCCCATTGTACAGCCTTCTCGATCTTGCAAGTTTTCTGAGAAGGCAAGCACCAGTTTCACAAGAGTGGAATCATATTTTGAGCACAGAAGTCAGCAGAAACAATGCAAAACTTTTCAGTCAAACAGAACAAGAAAATCCATAGCCCATGCTGTGCTGGCACTCGCGCAGCCATTCTGTCAAGGAGAGAAACAATAGCTTGTAACTTGCCAGCACAGTGCGAATTCCAGACTGCCACCTGGGAGCGGTCACCGTGCCACCAACTGCAAACAGCTACAGAGCAAGGCTTGGCCGCCGAAAACTTTCACCAGCCATCTGGGAGAACGAGCACAATGCATAGCTTCTAACCGCGTGAGGGAAGGAGCAAAGACAACATCCGTTTTCGTTGGGTTTGTTACTCAGTCATCTCCAGTCATACGTTCCAGGTTGCAGGAACTGTACTGGGACAAAATGGGAATTCCTCCTCGGCTGAGGAGGAGGGCGTGCTTTGTGTTGGGGTAGCACCCTGCGTGCTTATCTCTGCCATTCTTATCTGGGCAGACACTGCTATCCAAGTAAACAAGGCATGGTTTCATTGTCCTGGCTAAGTACAGAAATACCCCCACCCTGGGGACACTGCTTGTTACACAGATGTGGCAAAGGCCATGAGAGAGAGGCCTTCACAGCAAGATTAGGTACTGGCTCTGCGCTGGACAGGAAGGAAGTGCTTAGCAGAAACGGAGATGAGCACAGCTCCTGCTTACATCCGAGATAAAGGGCAGAGCTTCCACTGGCGGTTTAGAGATGATGCAGCAGTGCGTTCAGACACAAGACAATCCTGTCCCAAAATCTGCTGAACTTACCTGGGCCCCGACTCACGGCATTGCTGTGCCAGCTTTGTGTAGGATGTGCTTGTCGGGGCCTCTGTGAGCTGCAGGAAAGCCGCACACACACACCCTGGCCGTTGCTTCTCCCAAGAAAAGCACACTGCCTCCTCGTCCAGCCCTTCCTGTTGCTTGACCCTGAATTTACCACTGGTTGGAAGTCAGTCTGTCATCCCAGGCCTGCAGGGTGGGGATTTCACGCCTCAGCATAAAGGTGATAAACAGGATTCTGCACAGGGCATGTTGGATTTGGTTATTGATGATGCACATTCCAGCTTTGGGAAGTCCTTGGAAGCCTGGTGTTCATATTTCAGTTGAGATTTATATCCAGGAGAACAATGCTCTGTTATAGGAGGGCTTTGCTCTCCCAGCCACACCAGTAATTCTCAGCAGCTTTTTCCTGAGCTCTTTTCTGGCTCCCCACTTTGACTCATTGTCTATTGTTGCACATCTGTCAAGCGTAACAAGGAAAGCTCTGTCCACTGCAAGGGAGTTTCTTTATGCACTGAAATTTCAGTGCTCTGCTCTCTTAACCCCTACAGTGCCACGCACATGCATTGGAAAACCATGGCGAGAACTGAAGTAGGGCAAGTTGGCATTTCTTTGCCTGCCTCCCACAGTCCTTGCTTAAAGGCAAAAATCCCTTTAAAGGCACTAACGTGCTCATACACCGCAGTACTAGCTTAACCAGAACAACGTGGCAGAGTGCAGTGTGTCTACAGGGACAGATTCCCAGTGGTATTCCTCGGAGCGGAGACCTCTCCTGGTCTGATCGTGTACTCTGAACTCACCAAATTCCGCATCTGCTGCGTCTTGCCACAGCTTTTACTAATCCCAGCCAGAGCTTTGTCTGACATTTGATTAAACACCAACTTGCTCCCATAGTTTTAGAAACAAGCTGGGGACCTCAGCAGATTTATTAGCATAATTTATGGGCACGGTTCATATAATTATTATAGCAGGCTTCTCACATGACCGTTTCTTTGTACCTCTCAGCAAAAGCCTGTCACTATTTCTAGGCAGTTCCCTTTAATATACATGCTGTCAGTCCTTGACTGCGTATTTTCCCCGCTACGCTGCACTTTCTGTCCTTATCTGGGAAGGATGGCACGGTGCGAGCTGTAAAGCCTCAGGCTTCAGCAGTGACTGGCTTCCACTGACCAGCCTGCCTGGGAACTGGGCTCAGTGTTGGTGCTGTATCTTTGGGACCCTCTGCCCCAGGTCTCTTTCAGGTGTGTTGGGGCCGTGTTGAGCCTTACGGAGATTTTGTAGTCTCAGTCTATGCAGGCAAACCGGGCTCTTTCCACTGTGGTCATAGAATCATAGAATCATAGAATCATAGAATGGTAGGGGTTGGAAGGGACCTCTAGAGATCACCTAGTCCAACCCCCCTGCTAAAGCAGGTTAGCCTAGAGCAGGTTGCACAGGAATGCATCCAGGCGGGTTTTGAATATCTCCAGAGAAGGAG
>VZSC01017596.1:21803-36253 GCA_013398225.1 Steatornis caripensis | reverse complement strand
GTGAGTCAGCCGCTCCCCCCAGCTTTGTATCATCAGCAAACTTGCTGAGGGTACACTCTGTCCCTTCGTCCAAATCATTGATGAATACGTTGAACAGGACTGGACCCAGCACTGACCCCTGGGGAACACCGCTGGTCACAGGCCTCCAACCAGACTCCGCACCACCGATCACTACCCTCTGCGCTCTGCCATTCAGCCAGTTTTTGACCCACCTGGTCTGGGGAAACTGCAGCACAGAGTGAGCCTTGGCATTCCTCTCGTTCAGCATGCGGTTCTTTCCCATGGTCATGCAACAAATCAGAAATTAACCCAGAATAACCAAGGCCCAGTCCCACAGGACCATCCTTCCTCCTTAGGTAGTTCAGGTCTCAATCACTTCGTTCATACAAGGTTTTATATGGCCAGCTGGTAACTGCAGCATTTCCCAACAGCACTCCAGGAGATTCTTATACCGTACCTATGCTTTCTGACATCTACCAAGTACACTTTCACTGCTGATGACTTTTCTCCCACTTGCACCATAAGAATTAGGAGCCAGCTCCTCTCCAACGCACACTGGGTTCCCAGACCTTGCTCGCAGCCAGCGAGACTCCCACCAAAGCCAGATCTCATTGCAAGGATCCCACCTCCAAAAAACAGGGATTTGGCTACTTGTATGCAGAGAGGTGACACTAGACTTAGAGCCCAAAGAAGTTATTTGGCTGTGGAAGGGTATGACAAACATTGCAGCCCCACAACCCAAAAATGTACTTCCAGGCCTTTCTGAAGATACGGTATTTCAGCAGTTGAAAATAGGCTTATCAAGCACTTTCTCCTGCAGAAACAGTGGCTGCTGACTCCAGTGCATGAAAGGTGACTGTTCTTCAGAGAGCAATTTGTCTCCCAGCTTTGCACAGAACCAATCTGAAATTTGTCCATAGCAATTGCCTTGTCGCAAATGATGCTCCAAAGCCAATTGCTTTCTCCTTTTCAAAGTGTTCGTTTTCTTCTCCCATTTACGTTGTCGAAAAGAAACCACAAGTTCAGTCATTATGGCTCTCTTGTTTCTGTTGCGCGTTCAGTTTTTTCCTCTTCCAGAGCCCACCTCCATGCCCTGCTGGTGCTGCCCAAATGGGTGGGGACCTTTGGTAGCTCAAAAAGAAAAGTCTGCCAGGACCATAGTCCGCAAGGAGACCCAGTAAACTGCTTGCCAGGAAACACCAGCTGCTGTTCAGAGAGCAGAGTGCCGGAGAGCAGCTTTTTGACAAGTTTCCCAGTGCAGAGTTCCCTCAAGTCAGCCCCAGGCTCAGCTGGGGTTTAACCACCATGTCCCCAGGCCCTGCAAGACACCGCAGTGCCAGAGATGGACTTGTGCAATCGGCTGCTCTGGCTCAGAAGGAGCCAGAGGGGTCTGCCCCGTCTATAATAAGTGGTTTTCAAGGAGGGAATTATGTACAAGCAGTAAGACTTCAACATTGAGTGAAACCCTAACAGAAGTTAACGAGACCCACGACAAAAGCCAAGCTGTTTCAAACCAAGCCAACACTGCTTTCCAAAGGGCACACTCAGTTTTCCTAATTCAGGCAGAGCCTTTACTTTCAGCCACTTAGAACAAGGAGGTGCAAAGCCACCACTAGCAGTACTTCAGCAGCAGGGACGTTCTTACCATCCCTGCCTCGCAGCTGGACCCCAGCTACCCCTCACATCCCCGGGACAGGGGCTAACGGAGCAGAGTCCCAGGGGAGCGTGCAGGGTCCCCGCCCCGCAGCAGCAGCACGGCTAACGGCAGCGCGAGTCCACACTACCTTTATTAATGACAGACTGCCAGCGAGTTTAATTATTCCGACGCGGAGACTGTCTTACAGCAAGCAAAAGGGATCCAGGAAAACGTCTTCCTGTGAGTAAATGGTTGTGAGAAGCTAGCTGTAAACACAACACTCGGAGCCCAAACAACACGAAGGAGAACGTTACCTGTCACTATAAGCTGTCAGCCTCAGCCTGCGTGTTCTGCGAGGCACGGGCTGGCGGGAGCAGACACCTGGCATGCTGCGTTAATTCTCCGAAGGAGGGGAGAGACTGCAGCCCTCTGCTATTTGCAAAGAACAACATGCAGACAAATCACAGAGCTTTTCTTAATGCTGCCATGATACACAAATAAGAGGCTTAAGTATAATTATAGGTTGTATAATCAGTGTGAATAAAGAAATATGTAGTAATTGATGCCATATTTTATAAATATCCTAACTGTTTAAGAAACTGAAAATGTTTTCAAAAGAAATACTTTAGCATAACGATTATAAAGCTCTTTAATGTGAGTAAGCTGCTTTCTGAAGCCAGTTTTAGATTCAGTCTCATGAACATAAATAGAGTTAATTGCCCTTCTGTGCAAGCTGGATGTTAGCACATTCCAGCAGAGTGTGCATTTTCCAAAGTGCCAATTCCAACACATTCCACCCCGTGCAACTTCTGCCTTTTTATGCACAGCACATAAAACGCACGCACATCTGGGCGTGGGTAAAGTTAAGTGCTTGTAGTAGTGAGCCTTGGAAATGGATTGAGACATCGACTGCTTGCCCATGTTATTTGGATATTCAAGTGCAAACGTGGCTTTTCTGAATTCACCCCACAAGGGAGAGGACATTGATGTGCCAATCAAGTGGGGACAGTGGGGAGAAGGGATGCAGGGTGGCTTGGAGGGTGCAAATGGCTTGTTCCCTCTTCCTTTCTGAAAATAAGCAGATGCACCACAGCGGCAGAGCCAGGGAACCATGCTCAGTGGTGAAAAGGGGAAATCCTCTACTGGGGCAACTCCTCAGCTGAACAAGTCGCCAGGGCAGCGGGCCCGCAGGTGCAGGATGCGGACACTGCTAGGAGAGGATGCTTGGAGTGCCAGGTGCACGCTCTGCCTCCTTGCCGGAGCATCCCTCCGGCCACAGCAGGACAGGGCCCCTCTGGCATGGGCTGCACCCAGCCATCACATCAGCCAGGCTCTCCACAGAGCTGCCAGCACCGCTCTGATCCCATCCAGGCCACAGTAATACCAGCGAGGGACATTCCTCCCCCCAGGCCATGCATGCTCTCCAGCACAAAGCTCATTTTCTCTATATGACTCACATACCGAGTTATAAGTGAAAAATGCAAATGAAAATACAACACAACTCTATCAAGAGACCTTGCAGAAACAAAGTGTTTCCATCTCGAAAAGTAAATACCGCCTCAGATTTGGTCCTGCAGGATGAAAATAGGGGATACTTTGTAAGTAATGCTAAAAATAATAAAAACGTCCCAATTTGGACCTGGCTTTGGGGCACAGCACAACGCGCATTCACAACTGTCAAATCGCAACTGCAGAGGAGTTTGTGCAGATGAACCATGGCAGAGGGCTGTCTCGGAGCACAGCACTCCCCAGGGTTTTGGGTTTCTGCCTTAAATGAGCTGGTGATGAGTGACCCCTCTTTCACTCCTGCGCCTTCTCCGGGGAGTCAGGCAGAACAATTTTAAATCCAATTTCCTCTTACAGATTTTCTGAGACTGGGGGCGAAGCGCACTGCTGAGCAAGCACAAGTCCTGGCTCCACGCTGCAGCCTCGCCACCTAATCCAAGGGCCTGTCACCACACGGGACAGCCACGCGCAGAGGCGGCGTGGCATTTCTGCCCCCATTTCAAATCCCAACCCCACTGCCAACCCAGGGCCTTGCGAAGGTCATGTTTTCCCAGGGCGCACAGGCTCAGGGCTCTAACATCAGGCTCTTTCACAAAGAGCAGGGATTGCCATTGCCACGGGGCTCTCGGCACAGGGCAGGGTGCAGCCTCTGCTGCTGGCGGGTGCAGGGGGAACAGCTCTTGGTGCTCCAAGGCAAGAGTCCCTCACCTCCACAGCCACTCCACTCTTTGGGAGCAAACCGTCTGCAGCGTGGCACAGGCGATGCACCAGGGACTGGCTCTGCCAGGGGCCTGCAAACAGAGACCAGGGCAGTGGTGTGGCCGACCGTCCTCTGCTTGCCTTCGTTCGCTCCACCTCTGCTTCCCTGCGGCTCCATTTCGGAGCGAGGCTTCCACCACTGTAACTGCCAGACCCACTACAACCTGCTGGAATTCCCTCTGCTCTTGCAAATGAGTTATGCCAGCCTTCAGGCACCTCCCTCCCAATCAACCTCGCATGTCTCTCGCATGCTGTGCCATAGTCGGGGACGTGCTGAAAACAGCCTTGTGCCCACTAATTGCTTTGGCGTGTGGGCAGTGGGAAAACAGCCAGGCTCTGCGTTGAATTAAACTATTACTCTTCTCTCCTTGGAATAACTCTTCTGCTTCTGTGCCTTCACAATAGCCTTTCTGCAGCAATGCATGAAGAATTCATCGCTGCATGGTATATCGCAAGTGCAATGTCCGGTGTTCATCAAAGCCAGTTCCCTGTTCCTAAAGGCCACGGCATAAGCCAGGGCCTTGGTGTGGCAATGCAACTGCTGCTCAGCAGCCTGGAGCCAAAAGGGTCTGCCTGGTCTCAGTGCCTATTTGCATCTTTGAGCACCTTCCTCAGCCTTTTTAAATGGACACAACACAGTCAGCCTTTCCCTTGACCCACAAAAGCCTGCAATGCCCACTCCTGAAACCACACCGCGCCTTCTGCTCCCTTCAGCTTGCATAGTCCACAAGAAGCGTTGAACTCTGACACTTGTAAATACAGGAGACTGCATCTGGACAGCGAAGTCGTGGCAGCCTCCACAAAGCCACAGCTCAGCTCCTAGCTCAAGTCCTCCTGGCCCTCCAAGACTAAGCAGCAGGAATGCATCCCATCCCAGGAGGCGACCAGTCTTCTAGACACACATCGGTCCTTCTGACCAAGTCAGTAACTAGTGCTGGAGGCACATCCCGAGCCTCAGGGAGACTGCGGCACTGTCCTTCATTCACCTCTTGCCTCTACTGCCACAGAGGATGCTTTGTCGCTGGATGGGGCTGCAGTGGGACTCAGGCTGAAGGAAGACAAAAGTGAGGGTCTGTCTCCGCTGCCAGACTACCCAGTGCCGCTACTGAGAGCTCACCGTGGGCCAATAACCTAGACTTTCTTGGGGGGGACCCCACAGAGTGTAGCAGCCTACGCTGAGCCACAGTGCCGTAACTGGGCAGCTAAAAGCACCCTCAAAGGGGCCAGCACGAGCTGCTACCACTTGATTGCAATGCAAATATACATTAAAAATCTATACTGTGCACCGGTGCTGCAGCAGAGCTGAAATGCAGACGCCACACGCGCTGCAGATAGGTCATGCTCTGCTTAGAGCCAGGCTCTTCTGGACCTGAACAAGGGTTTGTGTTCTCAGTCATCAGCAACCCTACAGTTTGGGAAGGACAACATTACATTTGGCTCCATGCCTGAGCTAAACACTGCCCCATCCATCAGCAGTTTGGCTTCTCACTCGTATGATGGGCTTGATCTTGAAACCATCTGTTTTCCCTCAGCTTGCGTCCAGCTCTCACTTGGACAGCAGAGCCCTTTCAGCTACAGCCCCTGGGCACGGGGGTGGGAAAGGCACTTCACCTGCTGCTCTCTGCTGCTAAAAACCCAAGTTTGACTGGAGGCACATGTCAATGACTCTTCTTTTGCAGGTAGAGGTGAGACTGACAGGACTTGCTAGCGAGGAAGACCAGAGAAGTAGCCCTGGGACAGAGATCAGAGGACGCAGCTGGGGCTGCTTGGGCCACATCCTTGCAAAAGGGCAGATCCCATGCAGCTTGGAAACACTCAGCCTGTGCTGAGCCCGCAATGCATGGAAAAGCTCTCCAGGAAAGAGGTGCTTGTTCCAGCCTAGGACTCCAGGAAAGAAAGATGCTCTCACCAGTGGGAAGAAACCTTCAGCAGCCTGAGAGCCTGTGATGAGTAGTTTCCTTCTTGTACTATTTGCTTTAACCTGTCAGTGTGTTTTCTGCTCCCAAACAAACGCAGTCTGGATTCTGTCACTGAGAGGCTCCGAGCGTGCTGGTTGTGGCTTGGGGTTTTGTTTCTTTTTCCAGGGAGTGAAACCAATGTGAACTTCACTGAATTGGTCCTTCCCTTCCTCTCCCCGGGATGCTTTTGCTTTATTTCAAGGCTGTTATTAACTGACAGGTTGGTGTAAACACACACTTTGCAAGGCGCTAGCAGACAGCAGTGCCTCTGCACTGCACATGCAGCACTCGTGAGTCTCCGCAGCAGAGAGCACAGTGATGATTTGTCGTGTGCCCCAGCCAGCAGCTCGCGTCTCCAGCATCCAGGTGGGGAGGAAGGAGCAGGGCTCTGGACTGCACCTCTCACAAGGGCTCGCCTGGGAAACAAGCGGCCTCCAGGCCTGCAAAATGGGCATGAGCAGCTTTGCCTTCTGCCCACTGCCCCGTGGCCCCCACCTCCCCAGCCACATCCGACATCAGCAACGCACCGTCGCTGGAAAGGCTTCCGGCACCACGGAAAAGGCTGATCCACAGGTCCTGGGGAGTGCCCACAAGCAGGGGACCTGATACGCATGGCACCGCTTGGTTAAGGGCCCTCTCCTCCAGGTTGGAGCTTATTTTGAGCCTCAGCTCCCAAAAGCCATGTGACAGAGCAGAGCTGAGGGAAGGAGCTGTGCACATCCATCAGCCGGTCTCCTCGCTTCAGGTCAAGCAGGGTCCTGCCAGCTGAGCTGCACAAGCCAGCTCTAAAATTCACAGAAATTAGCTGCACAACCCTGTGCACTTCTAGTGCTGCAGGAAGGAAAAAAAGAGCATTTCCTGCAGATGTTTTCCATTCGCTGGGCCAAATCTTGACCTGGCATAGGCTGGAGCAATGCACAGAGGATCTGTATTAAAAAGAGCTTCCCATGCCGACACCCAGCGCAGTAACTCCTGTCCAGCCTGGTGTGGACACGATGCAATACTCCTTCAGTCTCTCAGTAGCTTACAGTGCCAAGTTTGCAAGAGCAGGTGAGGTATCACATAGTGACGATAACGAAAACCAGCTGCTGAGGAAGCATCTGGAGACAGCAGCAAACTGTCAGGCTCAGGATAAGTACTGTCTCCTACAGCATGGAGACAAGATAGCTGCATCTCTGGGAGGGCCCTGCAGAGGTCATTTTGCAGGAATGGATATGGAGGAGATTTTCAGATTAACCCTTCTGTCGACTTGAAATTGCACAGTTGAAGTCCTGACTGTTGTTGCTGAGCCATTTAGAAGTGCAGCTGCTAAACAACGCTGTCCGCCCAAGCACTCTCCTCACTGGCAGACCCACCGGGGATTGCATCTGCAGCGACCCCCCCGGTGCGCTGTGGGGCGCGTCTCGGTCCTCAAGGGACAGAGCAACCGCTAATGCCCAGCCGGGGGCTCAGGGCAGCCCGTCCTGTGTTCGTGCCCTTCTGTTTGCCACCTGCTAGAGAAAGTGCCTGCTTGGTTAAGCGCGCTCCCAGCAGCAGGGACGGAGCAGGGGTGTCCTGGCCCTGCAGTGTGGGTTGGGGGGGTGCAGCCGCAGCATCGCCGCCCCCCAGCAGAGCACAAACAGCCTTCCCCAGCTCTGCCATCAGCACGGCGCGGTGACAAGGCCCTGACCATGAAACTGCTCTGACCGCCTCGGACATGGCACCCGGAACACGGAGCCTGATGCGCGTAATTCCCTGTTTGTGTTCCTCGGGCTAAAGCTAGCAGGAATTTGCAAATTCTGGCTCCCGAATCTGGTCATAATAAGAGCAACCGCACAAAACTCTGCTGAAAATCTCCTCTCTCTCCTCTGCTTGAGTTAACTTTGAGGGGGCTCATGTGAATCTCCTGTAACTCAAAGGAAAAACCCCAAAACATGACACATGCTTTCAATCCCAGACACAGCCCGCTGGCAGCAGGCATGCCGGCTGTTAAACTGCATTTCTGGGAGCCAAGAAACACCTTAGGGAAAGTGGGAGCATCTCTGCTCCTGCTCGGTCACATATGCTGAATCCAGGTGCTTGGAGGACACAAACCAGGACCTCCAGCCTCAAAAAAACTGATTTAAAATCCCAAGTCCTCTGTATTTTAAATTCATCTTTTGCCTTTTAACCTTTGAGTGACTTTGTTCAGCTTTCCTAGCTCTCCTGCTGGAGGAGAAGTTTCCTCCTCTAGGAAACAGAGAAAATGAGGACGTTCTGCACCAGACGCCCATGGAAGCTGAGGAACTGCAAGTTTCCAGAGCAAACTGGAGAGGGTGACAACGGGACAGCCATACGTGCTCAGGGAAAGGCTGCCCGAGTGCCACCAGCTGCCCACTCGAGGGTACGTCCAGCCATCGGATGACTCCCTCTGCATCTTCCCCTGCCACGAGCACAGCCGCTGGCAACGGAGCACCCTCCCGCGAGGGCTGACTTCAGGAGGACACGGCAGCAGAGAGCACCCAGGCGTCTCAGCTAGCGGGCCTGGCACCAGCAGCAAGCACGTCAGTTTAACATCTCCAGTGCATCCGAACAGCAAGCATAGCTCAAGACGTTTACCAAGGAAAACCTAGGGCTTGCCAAGTCTCTTCCTTTGGCCAACCGAGACGCCAGGACAGCAGCCTGGAGAGCTAGGTGTGCTCAGGCCGAGCTGCTGACTTGGGAATGACCCCTCGTCGTCTGCTCAACGCACCAGCCCGGGCAGCAACACTGAAATACATTAAGCCAGTTCTTTCGTGCTTAACCTCCTGTCTAGATAAACGATGACATTTGCATTCACTACAAGCCAAGCAAAGCCAGAGAGTCTGCTGGGAAAACAAAAAAATTGGAAGGGCTGGGCTGTATTTTGGGTTAGGTCTGAATCCCTCCTGACTTTCCTTTCAGCCTGTAGAAACCTGTGCTTGCTCCTGAGGGACTGGGAAAGGGCTGCTCACAAGGACACGCTCAATGCGTGGTACCTGAAGGGAAGCCTTTCTGACTCTGCTAATGGCAGAGAGCTCGTGGGAATCTGCACGAAACTTATCTGTAGAGAGGGACTGCGATACTTAAGCCCAGAAGGCAATTTACAGGGAAACATGAACCGGGCATTTTGGAAAGACACTGTGCATTTCCAACAGGACGATAACATGCTGTCTTGGTCCTAGCCCTTAGGTTGTTTAATGATCTGTGCAAACAGCATGTCAGGCGCTCTCAGCAATGGCATGTAATGCGTCTTTAGATTGCTGTACTACACAAGGCCATGCTGAGCTGCGTGCCTAGCTCAGAGCCAGGGCTTCAGCTGCTCCAGAGCCTCGCATCAGCATGTAGGAACCCAACTGCCCATTTAATGCCTCCCCATTCCTCCTAATGTTCCCGCCCCGCTGCAGGAGGGCAGAGGAAGCACTCTGTCCTCTTCAGCAGATTTTGCCCTGTGCAACTGAAAAACCTTTGTAGTTCAGGAGGAATAAGGCATTTGCTTGCGTGCACACCTGGGCACCCAGCGCTAAATACCCAGCTGCAAGAGCTGACGGGCAGCCAGAGGCCACGCACAAAGAGGCGCTGGCTGAGCAGGCTGGCATCTCATCCACCAGCCACTGCCATCCTCTGAGCCCCGGTCCACAGTTACACGTGACGTGGGGCACAGACCTGCTGGGGCACAGGACCAGCCCTGCAAACCTGAGGCTCGGTGCCATATGCTGCCCTGTAAGTTACTGCACCCGTTCGTTGCGGGTAAGCACTTTCAATCCCAACTCAGCACTGCTCCCATTCAACAAGTCAGGAAAGCTTTCAGCTTAGATATGCTTATTTCTGCAGTTGCTAGGACAGCTTTCTCTGCCCCAGACACCCTGCCAAGCTCCCCACCGCATTCCCCATGGCCCCGCGTCTCTGCGGCAGCCCCATCACCAGCACTGAGCCCCCCGGGAGCCAGCGTTCAGCAGGATGCCCCGGGCCAGGCAGTTTCTGAGCAGATGAGGAACGAGGGAATTAAAAACTGGGAAATATTTCTAATGGGCATGAATAGCCTCATTGAGAGGAGGCAGGCACACGCGACCCCTGATCTGGCTGCACTCAGCACATCCCTGATCCCATCCGTTCTCCCAGCTGGGCTCTGCAGCAAGTCATTTGGGTTTGTCAGGGCTTTCAGCCCCCGTCCCCTCCGCATTTGACTAGCCGCCATCCCATCAACACTCCATAGCCTAATCTTGCCCATCTGTCTCCGGGCCAGCCAGGCCTTGCTGGCCACGTTTCTGACTTTCCAGTCCTGCACCATTTCCTTCCCCAGACTGCAGGTCCCCCGGAATCGTTCCCACTCCCATCAATCCCCGGACACTGCCAGGGGCCATGCGGCTCCTTCACCCTGCTGCTGCTCCCCAGGGGCATCCAAAACAGCATGAAATTACTGCAAGGACCTGGGGCAAACCACAGAAAGCACCACCCTCCCTCTCCAAAAACTGGCAGTCATCAGAAACACTCAACACATGAGCAGAAAATGGTGCAGATGATATTTTATAAGGAAAAATAAAAAGTGTGAAGGCACAGGGTTATTGCATTTTAGAAATGACTGAAGGATTGTTTGCTCCTTGTGTAGTAGGAAATGTCATCACTAGAGTAGCTGTTTGTAACCTGCTAGGAGTAAAAGCAATTTATGCCAGTGATCCTTGACTTCAGGGCTCAAAGCTGGGCAAGATCAAACCGCGGAGAAAGAAAACATTGAAGACACATTGCTTAGAGCAAACAACAGGAGAAGACCGACCAGTCACCAGCTAATTATTGCAGAAAATTTTATGGGAAATTACCAACAAAAAGATCAATATGAACGAACTAGATTTGTTGCTTTTGGGCACTGTAGGAAGCCGGCTGGCTGAAACTCATGCGCGCTCTCCATCTTCTCCCTTTGTATCTTGCTTTAAAAAAGCATTAGGATATTTTTTTGCTGAACATATCAGTGATGCTNGATCAAACCGCGGAGAAAGAAAACATTGAAGACACATTGCTTAGAGCAAACAACAGGAGAAGACCGACCAGTCACCAGCTAATTATTGCAGAAAATTTTATGGGAAATTACCAACAAAAAGATCAATATGAACGAACTAGATTTGTTGCTTTTGGGCACTGTAGGAAGCCGGCTGGCTGAAACTCATGCGCGCTCTCCATCTTCTCCCTTTGTATCTTGCTTTAAAAAAGCATTAGGATATTTTTTTGGTGAACATATCAGTGATGCTGAACAGAAATAATTCAGTGAATCACAAATCAATGTAGCACAGTTATTATACACGAGACAGCCTAGAATCCCAATGTTTCTGCTCTCATCAGAGTTCTGGGGGATTTATGACTGACAACACAAATAACAGATTCCTTTGGGAGCTCAGTCACGAGTTGTCAGTGCTGCTGCTGGAAAGTCTCCTCACTGGCTTACCACCACGTCATCTATAACGTGGGCATCTTGAAAAGGTCAAAGACGGTGAAGAGCAGAGCCCGCATCAGCTCCCTTCCCATACCCGGGGTCAGCCTCATGCCAGCAGGACACCAGCTGCAGAGCCTTCCCCAGGCTCACGAGAACTTGCCACTTGGTTCGATAACACCAACCCCTGCTCACAGTTAGCGACAGCAGAGCCGCTCCACGTGGCCGTGCTGATGCCCTGCCAGACGGGTACCCAGGAGCAGGGTGGCTCACGCAGCCCACTGGCTGCAAGGCGGTTTTGTGGCCACAGATTGCGTTTCTGCGGGCAGGGGAAAGGACAGGGAGACCACACAGGCTCTGAGCAATGTTTCACTCCAGTGGCTTCTATAGAAAGGCTCCACCACAAGTCTCCTCCTTAGAAAATCATCTTTGTCTTAATACAAAAGTGCCACATACGAGCTGCCAAGCCGTCCCCCCTGCCCAAGAGGAAGACCTGCCACACGGCTGCTTCCCACCCCTTCCTTCCCAGCCTGCTCATTTGAGCTAAGCACGCTCCAGTGACAGGTCCTGTCACCGTTCCCATCCAGTAAGGCCCAGCAAAGGCAGCAGGGCAGCGTTTGTTGGGGCTCAGGCAGCCAGAACAAGCTCAAAGCCTGTGCACCCTCCCAGACCTTGCCCTCTGCGGTCCAGACCCATCCATGGCACCTGGTGGGGTGACAGCCCTGTGCCCACCCTCCTCCTCTGCAGCACCTCGCTCTACAGGGAGCAGGCTCGCCGACGAGACCCAAATCTGCAGGCAGAGCCAGCAGGGCCCGGGGAAAGCACGGAGGCCGCGAGGTAGGCAGGGAGAGGGTCCCACCGCGACAGCTGCAGCCGGCCTGCAGGGAACGTTGCAGCATCTGCAGGGAGCTCGGGATGCTGCGGGGCACAAGGGCCATCGGAGGACAACATGACGTAAGGGACGGGCCTGGCAGGAATTAGCCCCTCCTCATTCATCTCCTCTAATAAGAACAACCCTTGGTCAGCACAAATTCTTTCATGTTCACTTACAACATCTATTTATAATATCAACAAAACCACAGGACATAACAGCCTCAGACACGCTCGAGAGCTTCCAGGAGCTCCAGACAGAAGAGGGTTTCCACCAGCAGCAACTCCCTGGCAGAGGCGAGAGGGTTTCGTAGCTCGGCCTGAGTGCACGGAGGCGCAGGGGACCCGGCTCAGCCCGGACGCTGCAGCGGCCCCAGCTGTGCTGCGCCACGAGGGCTGCACAGGCCACGGCCCGTCATGGGGATGCGGCGCCAGTGTCCATGGGCAGTGGCCGCGCCGGAGGGAGCCAGGCTGCATCGCCAGGGCACTGCCCAGGCAGCGCACAGCCCCAGCGCGGTGCCCACCCAAGCATCAGCCCCCTCCCTCCCCTGTTCCCACCGGATCCTGCACCAACAGCTTTTCCTTGTCTCCCTCCCCTCCGCTTCTCTTCTTTCCAAATCAAGTAGTAATCATTTTTTAAAACGTCCCTTTTCTGCCGGGAGCCCGAGGTCTCACTAATGGCTGGGTTTACAACAACTCCTGTGCCTGCCAGACCCTATGAGCACCCAGATCCTTTCAAGAGTCCTACTGAAGTGAGGGCACATAAAAGCGAGTTTAGTCACAGAAACAAACGTTTCCTTGGGATTCCTGAGCCCAGACACAACCAAGTTCCTGGAGGGTTTTAGGCCTGGCAGTACTCCTCCCTGCATTTCTCATTTTTGAATCATAATACCCCGATGCTTTGAGGTATCAGTGGATTTCCAGCGTCTGCTGGCGCCGTGAGCGTTCACAGAAAGGCGCTGCCATTTCTCCTCTAGTTTTGCAAACCTTTCCAAAACCAGCAGCCAGCATCCACATCACGAAGCCCCCGAGTTCCATCTTTTCTTGCATCGGCTTTGTCTCTGCACGACGGCACTGGCAGAGCGACGGAGGGAAGGGACAGCCCTCCTCACCGAGGGGCGCATGGCTCCGGGTCTGGTTCAGCCAGACCGCGTGCGAGGTGGCACGTGTTCTCAAGCGGCTGGAAACCCTACCCCCATCTTGAAGACCCTTCTCCTTGTTTCTCTTCGGTACCTGCACCGCAGAGCTGGCCGCTGTCGTCCTCCGCCAGTGGGTGAGCGTGAACAGCCCCCGGAGTACCTCAAGGTCCGCATCGCGAGGCAGCGATGCTGGGCTTCGCCGGAAACGCACTCTTTAACACCCAGATGCCTTTGGGAGCATCCCAGGGGCTGCCGCTGGCGCCAAGCCAGGTGGTTTGGCAGATACGGCTCTAAAGAGGGGGGCGAAAAAAAAAATGGTGGAAAATGTCCCCTCCAGCCCTCTTGTTGAATTAAACCACATGTATATTTTTAAAATACAGCGGAAAGGAACGAGTCTCCAGCACATGTTCAAGAGTAGAGTCTTATTTCAGAGATTTCAAAAAATTAGTGGCTGAATGCTGAAACAATATAGCCTTTAGACGAGGGCATTTGGAAGTGATTAACGAGCCTGAACTCATGCGTTCAAAATAAAAAGTTAGTACCTCACGCTGGTAACAACTGTCAGCAGCTAAAAATCTGAGGAGGGGGCAAGAAATCAAACTCAATCCTGCATAATCTAATGGTCCAAATCAGCAGGAGACCACTAGCAAGCCCACCAGCCCACGCCTTCCCTGGGCGCATCGCCTCCAGACCTCGTGCTCGTCCCTGCCGGACGGATGCCTCAGCTGATGCGAGGGCTCGGGGGGGCACGCAGCACCCCAGACCACGCAGCCCCGTTTTGTTGCCTTTCCACGGTGAACAGGTTGGGTCTGGCAGCCCCATCCTGCAGGAGCTGCTGACCGACTCCTGCACGGGCCGCAGCCCTGGCAAACTGCTGCAGGAGCAGGCGAGGGGCTGGGGTTTGCAAGGAACCGTCTGCGTCCAGTCTTCCTGTCTTTTAAATGTTAAAAAATGAAAATCTGCGCAGACCTGGCTACTCTGTGCCGCGAAGGAAGCCCTGCCAGCTGCACGCTTGGGCGTAAGTGGCACGGGAGAGCGCTCACGGTCCCTTTGAACATTAAATCTGCAGGGGCTTTTCAGCTCAGCAGCAAGAAACTGAAGTGATCCAGCGCTGTGCTGGTGGTATCAAGATGAAACAGCTCAGGAAGCCTTAGTTAAGCAAAAAAAAAAAAAAAAAAAATCCC
>VZSC01017596.1:0-21700 GCA_013398225.1 Steatornis caripensis | reverse complement strand
AAAAAAAAAAAAAAAAAAAAAAATCACACCTCACGCTATCATGCAGCACCTGCTTCTCACGCCCCCAAATCTGAAGTGATCCCGAAGGACGTTCGTCCTGCACGCAGCCAGCCCCAGAGCTGACTGCCAGCCCAGGGCAAAGGCAGCCCCAGGGCTGCTCCGAAAGCTTCTCCCACGCCCGTACAACCAGCAACGTCCCCAGCATTGCAAAAAGATACAAAGCCTGTTGCTCTCGGCACGTTTTCCCTCTGTGTATAACCGAGACCAGGGTGAATTCCCACAGGAGCGGCGCTGCGGGTGACAGCGGACCACACCAACGGTGCCCCAGTGCCACCGTGCAGAGCATCTCGCCTGGCTGCTGGAGCTGCCGGGAGGGCAGCTGGAGGACAGGGACAGCGGGGAGATCCTGTCGTAAGGGAACACCCCCAGATACAGCCGGGTCCACACTTGCAAGCCAAGCTCCACGGGGATCTGGAGAGCCGCAGTCAGAGGGGACTGCTGCGGGCACGTCCGTCTGTCCTCCATAGATGGGCTGCAGAGCAAGAGCCAGCCAGCCTGCCAGAGCGTGCTGTGCCAGCAGAGATGTGCATGTGCACTCATCCTGGGCTGCCCACCCCACACCGGAGGCACCAGGACCCGCAGACCCTGCACACGAGCCAGGGCCAGACTGTCTGCCCTGGAGCGGGATGCCGCGACGCATCCTCGTCAGGCCAGGGCCGGTCTGCGTTTTGGGTTGGGAGCTGTACAGAAATGAACTTCGCCATGTCTCACATCTGAGAACTTAAAGAAAAATAGATGTTTTGAATTTGCTTCAGTAAAAAGAAATGCTGGTAACACGACCACCATCTGGGAACTTAAAATGAAACCAGACTGTTTCTCCTCTGCAAGGAGCAAATCCACCCTCAGCCCGGGGAGCCTGGCAGCCCCGGTCACACCCAGCTGGGCCCAGTGGGTGCACCAGTGACGGGAGCCCCGGGCCGAACGGCTGCTGTCCTGTCACGGGGCGAGGCCCTGGACTCTGCCTCTGTCCCCTGCCATACATTTTCTCCCTGCCTTAGTGAAGATTTGGCTGTTTCAGCAGCACCCAGAAATTTGTGGCATTTTAGAAATTAGCCCAGGATTTTCCACCCTTCTCATTCCTTTGTTTTGTTCTCAAGGCTGCCTGAATTGCATGCTGCTTCACTGGTTTTTCCTGGGCTGGGCGACAGTCAGGAGCTAGGGACAGCGTGTGCAGGCTCACACGTGTGCACTGGTAGTGCCATTAGCTGAAAACTCCAGGATGTGTTTCACATGCCCGGAGCAGCCCAGGTGCTCTGGCAGAGCAATCCCAAACCCCACTAGCTCAGCCATACCCAGCTCCCTGAAACCCCATCCCACCCCATCCCCGAGAGCTCAGGGCATCTCGGGGCATCCCTCGACACCGCGCAGCAGGCAGACCTCGCTGTCCTGCAGCCTCTCCCGCTGTTGGAGGGCGAGAGGAACCCCTCAAGCCTGACAGGCAGCTCCCTGCAGCCCATGCTTGGAGACACAGCATCTGGTGTCCGTCCCATCGATGGGAACGCGCTGCAAACGCAGCCAATGGGCCAAGCTGCAGCCCCTTGCCAGCCCTGCAACCAGGAAAGCAGGAGACCGGCAGCGCTGGACAGCAGGAGGGACCCCCTTCACACTGCAGGGGACAGGCACAGCCGTTCTCCACAGCACACTCGGAGAAACAGCCACCAGCAGAAGAGCAGCCAGCCTTTCCAGGCTTTTAAACCCAGCTGTACTGTGCTTTTGCCCAGTGCTGCAGAGCTGCAGCACATTTGTCTCCACAGGGCACTCAAAGGTTTCTGCAGTCAGGCTCCCACCGGACCTTTTTGTTTTGGATACAGAAAAATACGACCTGACGGCAGCACACAGTACACGCTGCTTCTAGCCAAGAGCCGCTCACACGGTCCCTGCACGCTGCAGCACACCTTCTGTTACGCCAGCCCACACATTGCAGAGCTGGGCTGCGGTAGCAGCCAGCAGGTAGGAAAGGAGAGGTTTCCAGCAAAGAGACACAGAGCAACGGCAGCCACGTGCAGGACGCTTCATGTCCACGCTATGGCACGGTGGCGTCCCCTGGGCTCTAGAGCTGCCGTGCACTTTTGCCTCTTGCGCTTGCCCCAAGGACTCCCACTGAAGAGGCTCACCCTTTGGGCACAAAAGTTGTCCCAGGGAGGGTCTCGTCCCCGCGTTAGCTGGGAACACGGAGAGCATCTCCATACCAGCAAGGAGACCAGGTGCCAGGACCTGGACCTCACGACCTGTCCTGACAACAGGCACCTGCGTGTCTCCTACATTCACAGGAAAGATGCGCTGTCTGCGGTCAGACGCGCCCCTCCAGCTCTTCCCAAAGACGAAGAGCCATGTCCGAGCAGAGCAGTGCAGAGCAGGGAACTGGAGTTGGTGCTGCTAGGAGGAGAGAGCACAATGCTCTCGGAGCCAGGGGATGCGGCCCCTGTAAATCTCCTAAGGCTGAAGCATGAATAGCTTTCTTAGCCGAAAGGCACTGAATGCAATTCTGGCTCCACTCGGAAGCATTCCTGAGCGCAGATCATTATTATTATTATTATTATTTTCTTGTTTCTTTAATGATGTTGAACATGCTTCGAGACCCTTAATCACAGAGGAGATTACAGCAGCCTCCTGGAGGGCTGATGAATGGGCTGAGGAAGGCCAAGAATAGCTGCACTGACAGCACGCCCTGCCAGGAGCAGCCTTCGAGGGGAGACGGGGGACTGGGGAGAGGAGCAGCCCCTTCCCTGCGCCCCAGGCAGGAGGCTCCCACCCGGCTCCCTCCACACCATGGGAAGGATGGAAGGAGCCAGGCACGGGGGAAGCTGCCTCCAGCGCCGTGGGGCAGCCTGTGCTATGACCACAAGCCTGTCCCAGCACGGCCGGAGTCCCGGGCACACGCACCATGCAGGCAGAGTGGGAGCTCCTTGCACCGCTGCTCGCAGCTGCCCGGGGCAGGCATCCATCACTTCCACCAGCGTTGGTTACTCTGGGGTTGGAGAAGGCGAGAACGGAGCATTTTGGTCCCACGGCAGCTCCCGCAGCACCGAGGACGTGCCGGGGTGCCGCAGGGACTGCCCCACCTGCTTGAGAGAGGTGCTGGTCCACAGCAGCTCATCTGCAGCCACTTGCGCCATCTAAGAGATTTCGGTGCTTTGAGCACTGCGTTGGGGACAATTTTAGTGTTTGGAGCATGCTGTAAAGCCAGCAGCAAATCATTTCCAAAAGGATTTGCCTCTGGGCACATTGCAGAAGGCAGCGGAGGGAGCAAGAGGCATCCTGCTCCCCTGATCAGCCCTCGCCCGCTCCGGGGCTTTCGTGTGGGAAGCCCAGGACTCGCTCTGCGCAGAGCACACGGCTTTTTCTCTTTATAGCAGTCTCATGGTTTATCCTCTGATTTTGTAGACTAAAAAAGAGGAATATTTTAAATGAAATATATTCCTTTGTACGACACAAGGAATTATAAATTGATAAAGATTTCCTGTTATCTTACAAAATCTACCACGCCAATCCTTCGCCGAGGCCGTGCCCGTAATTGCAAGCAGATGTCTTTCTCTGCTGACACGTTAAATAGAAGCAGAAAGACCCGCTGCTATCTCCCATCAACAATTTGCACTAAAGCAGAGAACAGATTTTCACAGAACAGGACTGCTGGAGAAGAAGGGAGATTAAGTTGCTGCAGACCAGGCGTCTAAGCATTACAGCAAAACAAGGCAGCTCGGGAAAACAATGAACTCTAAACAGTCCCTAATCCCACAGTAACCAAAAGCTTTTGTGAAGGAAAATGAATTTGCTGAAACTAATACTGCCAGAGTCCAAGGAGGGCTCGGAGGCTGAGGTAATGCGCCGCGAAGGCGAGATTATCCGGCTGACAAGCCCTGACGTTAGCCCTCCGCATACGCTGCGTGTGCAGCGTGGGCTTCCAGACGTCCGTATCGGCACGCGTAAAACCAGGCAGGAAAGCAACACGACCCCGAGGACGGCGCAGCCGCTCGCCCTGCGCGGCCCAGGCTCCTCTGCCCTGGGCCGCTGGCTGGGACCCCGAGCCGCCCAGCGCAGACACGGGGTGCACGGCCCCAACGCGCACCCTCGGGATGCTTCGTCACAGGTGGGCGCGCTACCCGCTGAGCCCAGCCTGCCACTAATCCCGGTGGGTCTGGCTGCTCCCAGCCTCCCCATCAGTTCTGTCCCCGGCGAAGGATGAAGGCCCCAGGGACGGTGATGTGTAGCTGGAGGTTACCCCGTCCTGCGCACGGCTTTCAGGCAGAGCACAGAGCCCGGCTGTTCCGCAGCAGCCCGGGAATTATCAATAGCAGTAGAAGTGACAGGGTGTTTAGCAAACATTAAACCCAGGAAGCTTAAAAGGTCTTGCAGGATTATTAAATAAACATTTAGGCTGAGTGAGAGGAAAGAATATGAAATGGTGAAGAAATTGTAAACACTCCGGAGCAGGCGGTTAGGGGCTACACTAATTCAGCTGGGCAGCACAATATTTAATAATTAAAGTAGTATCACCCATAATTATGCCTCAGCTCTCCGGCAAGCATTAATTCAAGGGGAGAGACTTTTATAAACATTTAGCCTGATAGTAACATTTTATTAAGACCATTTAACACACAACTTTAAACACGCCACCCCGGCCTGCCCGCAGCTGCTGCACGAGCTCAGCGGAGCGGGTTCATCGGCCCCGTCCCTCCCCGCCGTCCCGGGCTGGGAGCGCCATCATTAAACACGCACCCGACCCAACCGCTCACCCGCCGCAGCGGCCCCGGGAGGGCATGGTGATGTCCACGGGGCCAAGGAAATCCCATCCTTCGTGGAGAAGTGAGGTGTTGGGCTCAGTGTCCAACAACCGGCCACGATCCCCCGGCAGCCAGCACCACTGGCTCGGCAAGGACAGCACGGCCATCACCGTCGCACGAGCCCTGCAAGAAGACATGCGGCCACACGCAACCACATGTTAAATTACCCTGGAGCTTCCACAAACAAGCTCAGCCTTCTCCAAATCAGTTATTTACCCTTGCTGTACGATAAGCAGGGAGACTGTCTGGGCTGGGTGTGATCGCTCACCCTTGAGGATGAGCGATTTAAAGGCATTGCATTAGCATTTGCCTAAAGGGGTTGCAGTTCATTATTCCTGGGGTTTAATGGAGTTCTGAGCCCCGTACATGAGAGACCGTGCACGTGCTTGCTAGCCTGCCAAAGACAAATGCCCTGATCTCTTGTTTTCAAGTAACAGCAGAGACGCTCACTCTCCACCATCCTTCTGGGGCTATAATTTATTTACACTCAACACTACACCTCCTAGTAAATTAATCTCTCAGCCACATTAATAACTCAAGAGTTTGGAAAAAGTCAGATTGAGGTATCGAACTGCAAAACCAGAGGTTGCTAATAATGTAACACGCCCCAAGCTGAACTAAGCAAAAGAAAGAGCAGAGCAGCTTTAGGAACTGCATGGAGGTACCTTGGCATTTAGGGTTCCTGGCAACGGCTTCGGAGCAGCACGGGGAGCACCTGCTTGCCAGCAGCAACAGACCCAAACACGCACACAAGCACTCAGACAATCATCTCTGGTTTTATCGTCTCTCTCTCCTATTACTGCTTGTACCCCGCATCGTGGCACATGCCCGTACCCAGAACACGGGCTGCAGCCCCAGAGCAGCCCATCCTGGCCATAAAAATGCATAAACTTGGATCTGCCACAACCAGAGCTGAGGGAAAAGGTCAGCAGTTCAGTCCTGCAAAGGACAAGTCAGGCCTGGCACCGAGAACAGACGCAGGAGGGACACCGCCCCAGCAGGCAGCGCCTGCCCACGATCGGAAATGCGTTCCTGCCTCCGCCACAGCACGCTGTCAGGGTACAGGTTATCATTTAGGAAGCAGGTCATGGTATGGCCCCTTTGCTTTTTGCCCGCATTGCGGGGAACAACATCCTCGAACAATCACAGGAGATCTGACAAAGCAGTCAGGACACGCAACTCAGAACATCTTTCCCACGTACACACTGGGCCAAGGCAGAGCACGCTCGCAAACACCGCTCGTGCAGCGCGCCACCCACCACGTCATCAAATGCCACTTTCTACTGCCCCCACAGACCTTTTGTCTGTAAACGGGGTTTAACGTGCCCAAAGCAGCCCCACAGGGTCTCAAATAGAGCCATTCCCTGCACCTCAGGGACGGGAACGGAGAGCTGATCCCAAAGACTGCAAGCAGCCCCGGCCCGCGCTGGCTGCTATCACGTACGGCTCCTTCCAGCCACATCCTGGCTTTCCCCCTCCTCCCTTCCAGAGCAATGGTTTGGCAAACATCTCCCGTTTGTCTCTAAAGGAAAAACGTTACAGACAGCAGCGAGTTTCCAGGCTGTGCGCGTTCCTGCAGAAAAGCGGGACTGTTTGCCGATTGCTCGCGGCTCTCGGGATCTTGGCAGGCTGTGAGCGAAGCCCGCTGTGCGGCAGAGGGCTGATGCCCCCGCGCTGGTGAGCGGAGACAGATCCATCACTCTGATGTGCTGAGAGGAGCCGGGGCCAGGCCTCCCCCGGCGCTCGCGGTCCCTGGCACACCCTGCGCCCGATGGCAGGGGCGCAGCACACCCCGCTCCCGCCACGCAGACAGCATTCTTGTGGCAGGCTGCCGGTCCAGAGGAGATTCCAGCCTCTGCTGGGAAGGTCTTGAAACAAAGCCCCCATTTTCCAAAGGCTGGGACGTTTCCGCGGAGTGGCCGGCCACCCTGACAGGTTGACCTGCACTCCCTCCCTTGCAGCTGTCCGGGATGCGGCTTTGCTCAGGGAAGCCGTGTGCTGCAGAGCCCCTGGACCCTGCGCGTGGGTCTGTCTGCAACACGGGCGAGAAGCCTCACGAGAGCGGAGGAGCCAGCCAGCTCGCCCCATTCGCCTTCCAAGAAGGACATTTGAGCACAACTTGGGCACCTACGGACTATCGAAAGGGAGCAGCTTAGCCAAGGGGCAGCGTGCTCCGAGGCTCAGACGGGATTTACCCGCAGATGCACTCACAGCCCGCAAATCCTCCACTATCCAAGCGCAACATATTTGCTGCACAGCTGCTACCCCCGAGGCAGAGCGCTCCTCCTGGCTTCTTGGAGGGACGAACGGTGGCCAAGACACGGGCAGGGATGGCTGCTCAGGTCGGGACAGAGGCCTCTCACCCACCTCCTGTCCCCAGCCGCGCAGCACTGGGTGGCAGGGGAGCAGCCAGGAGCAGAGCGAGCACCGGGCAGCACTTCCCACGTCCACGTGCCCGCCCGCGGCTCAGGTNTTGTGGCAGGCTGCCGGTCCAGAGGAGATTCCAGCCTCTGCTGGGAAGGTCTTGAAACAAAGCCCCCATTTTCCAAAGGCTGGGACGTTTCCGCGGAGTGGCCGGCCACCCTGACAGGTTGACCTGCACTCCCTCCCTTGCAGCTGTCCGGGATGCGGCTTTGCTCAGGGAAGCCGTGTGCTGCAGAGCCCCTGGACCCTGCGCGTGGGTCTGTCTGCAACACGGGCGAGAAGCCTCACGAGAGCGGAGGAGCCAGCCAGCTCGCCCCATTCGCCTTCCAAGAAGGACATTTGAGCACAACTTGGGCACCTACGGACTATCGAAAGGGAGCAGCTTAGCCAAGGGGCAGCGTGCTCCGAGGCTCAGACGGGATTTACCCGCAGATGCACTCACAGCCCGCAAATCCTCCACTATCCAAGCGCAACATATTTGCTGCACAGCTGCTACCCCCGAGGCAGAGCGCTCCTCCTGGCTTCTTGGAGGGACGAACGGTGGCCAAGACACGGGCAGGGATGGCTGCTCAGGTCGGGACAGAGGCCTCTCACCCACCTCCTGTCCCCAGCCGCGCAGCACTGGGTGGCAGGGGAGCAGCCAGGAGCAGAGCGAGCACCGGGCAGCACTTCCCATGTCCACGTGCCCGCCCGCGGCTCAGGTCTTCCTTAGGCAGAGGTGAGACCTCAGCATCCATCTATTCTTGATGGATCTTGTTTCCACAAGAGCATCTGAAAGGACAGGAACCATTTCTTGCTTGCTTTCTGCTCTGTTCATCATCTCGGGATGTTACAAGCTCCCTGCTCACGCTCTGTACATCTCTCCTGGTCTACACTTTGCACGGCCGCACGCAGAAAGACACGCCTTGCTTCGCAGGGGTTTATCTCCGTATTAGAGCGTAGACATCTTCCCCGTTTGTGACAACGATCTACAGAGCGCTCTGCCACCCCTGCAGGCCACCGGATCCTCAGTCAGGAGTGTGACAAGGGAGAGGCGGCGTTTTGCAGCACCGGGTTGCAGCACCAGCGTGCGCCCTGGCGAAGGCCGAGGGCCTCCGAAAGGGAAGGGAGCTTTGATGTGAGTTACTGCTACGCCGTGCTGAGAGGGCAGCAGCTCCGCTGTGGGAGCAGCCGGCTGCCCACGGAGGAGCAGGTAACCACAGGCGTCATTTTCCCTTGCAGCCGCTGTCAGCAGGCTGCCCGGAGCAGCTGGGGTGCGTCACCCCCTCGTCCCACACAATATTAATAGGGCTCCACATCAGACACACCAGGCTGGTATCTGCTCTTCTCCAGGAGAAGAAATCTTCCCTAATTACTCAACTGTTCTTCCCAGGCTTGCATTTCCCAGCAAGGGTCAAAGCAGAACACAGACTGCCAGTGACATAAAAAATGGAGGGATGGAAGATGGCTTTTGTATAGCATGAAAGAGAACTGTATTTGTTTATAACTTAACTACAAACTGGAGGCCAGAAGCTCAATTAACAGACGGTACTCAACAGCAGGAATGCTGGAGCAAACAAGATAAACATTACTGGGAGGATAAATGGAGTCACAAAAGGACGGTATTTTATTTTATGCAAGATTCATACTTCGGACAAGCCCAGGCTGCTAGCAAGCCCGAGCGTCCCTGTCCTCCCAGATTAGCTGCTGCAACCCTCACAAGTCAGAAGCAGTTTTTCTGGGGGACGGCCCAGAGACACGATACACACCCTGCTGGGAGTCCCAGCGCCCTGCAAAGCGGCCCTGCAAGACCCAAGCATCACCAAGTCTTGTTCTCAGCCTCCCTGAAGAGCGAAACTTGTTTCAGAGTCAGGCCTTGCTCCCACTGAGCATGGGAGCCTAATGCACAGCACATTCAGGGTTCAGCCGCAGATCAGCAAAGAGCTGAAGCTCTTCCCTAACTTCAGGCATTTCTTCGCACCACAAGGAGTTCAGCAGGATCTGAGCGCACACCGTGCTTTGCACAACCGTAACGTTCCTGGAAGAATTCACACAGACAGGGGGTATGTAATATATGCACTAAATTCAGCCCTCATTTATTACACAGCAGAGCCTCAAAAAGCAGCAGGTACAGCCAAGAATACCATCCGAGCATCGAATCCCACAGACAGCACATTCCCATCTCTCGGAACACCCTACAGCTCCCAGCGCGGCAAAACTGGAGGTTGTCTCCCAGCAAAACAAGGCATGGCTTAGTTTAGAGCGAGTATTTACGCAAATGCTTGTAACTTAAACCAGAACTCATTACAACAATCAGTATTTGAGCTATTTATAACGTAAAATGTGCCCCTGAACTGCACAAACACCAGTCGTTCTGCTCCCGGGGAACGTGAAGTCAGCAGACACGCAATTTGTGATTTAAGCAGCCTCTCGTGCTTTCTTATTTCAGCAAAAGTCTATTTGCTCTGCCACGCGACCCTGCACAAGCAGGACTCCAGTCTCTCAGCTGCTTTCCCTGCAATTTACGCTTACCACATTTCAGGTTTCAGTAGACTTTTCTTGTCGGCGAGCAAAACAACAAATACAAGGACAGCAAATGCACCCACGCGCAATAGTTCCCTGTGAGCCTCACTTTTGACGTGGCCTAAAAGTACTTTAAGAATTAGCAGTCCTCTTTTCTAGACAGATGTTACTGGAAGCCAGTAAAGGAACAGAGTTTGCAGATTTCCAGTAAACACATTGACTGGCGTCCTCCATCTCTTCCAACCTATGCGATGCTCACGCTTTGGTAAGCAGAAGCGGCAGCAGCAAAACGCCAGCAGCAGGAAAGCACACTGCAAGGAGCCAACCTCCACCCCAACTGCTGAACCACCCCAGACACCGACTCTGACTGGGAAAAGAAGGAGACCCCAAGCAGCAGACGCAAGGCACTGACTTTATCTGCTCCCATGGTGATAACGGTGCTGCAGCCAATGTCTCCGGTCAAAAGTGCTGTAGAAAGAGAGCTTGCTGGTTCCCTCGAGCTATAAAACCTCCCGTGTGCACCTAGGACCTAGCCAGGCTGCAACACATTCACACCACTTGGCCACTCCTCACCTGACGGGTGGGTAAATCACTTGGATCAAAATAACCTGAGAGCCGAAGCCAGGACCGGCTGCCCGGAGAGGCTGGGAAGGTTTCCAGGAACAGTGCCCGCCCTCCTTGCAACCAGCTACAGCAATGGTAACAGGGAGGCAATTCCCACAGACAACACCGTTTGCTACAAGGGGTTCACTGCTTTCCTTTCTTTGCATCGGCGTACGCTAAAACGAGCTTCAGCTAGTCGGTGTACAACAGGGATATTTAGTGGGGAGCAACTATATAGGTAAAATGCTGTAATCCAGCAGTAGTAATTTGACTTTTCTGTCTCCAACACTGTGGATCTAAGATTTAAACTTTTACATCATCCCTTGCTAGGCAGCAGTGGCGAGATGCCGTGTCTCACAAGGAGACAGCGCACTGGGGCCCTGGGATGTCAGCACCACATGGAATGAGTAACACAATTGATACGGAAAAGGCAATAATAAAAACAACTTTCAAAGGAGAAAAGGCATTTTATTGAGGGGTTTCTTGTTCCAATCAGAGAAGAGAGAAAACAGAAGCCATAATGTGTTTATATCAACCACAAGTTTAAAACAAAGTAAAACAATCAAGTACAGATTTCTCCATCAAAATACACTGTGAGAAAAGCAAGCAGTGCTGTGCTGTAACAGGCGCTGCGCTCATGCAAGAGGTTCCCACGGACGGCAAGGTCTTCTTGCTCTGCTCACGTGCTTGTGCTGAGGTGTTTACACACCATCGGCGCTCCCTCCCAGGGCCTAGGTGCTGCTACGCGCTCCATCACGATTATATTTCGAGCATTTGCCCTTCAGGAAATAGTTTGCAAGTAGCTCGAGCTGTTCTCCTCACAGCTCCGAGGTAAATGAGGAAGCGAAGCCCTTAAATCAGAGCAAAGCTCTGCCAAGCGGGTAACAGCCCCTCTGCCCCGTTTACTCCCAACACTCATGGGTGCGTTTGTACCGACCGGACGTGTTAGGGGCAGCAGGGCTGTTCCCCACGCGAACGCGTGCCCTCGTTGCCCTCCTGCCTCTGCCTGCCTCTGACGATCTCCTCCCGCACGCTGGTCCTGCTTGGCAGCGCCTCCCCAGAAGCCCAGGAACCAAGTACTTTCCCCAAAAGTAAAGCAAAATCATAAGCCCCAAAGAATTTAGCAACACAGCTGAAAGAACTTAGTCACCCAGCTAAATTCTCACGCTGCGAGCCCTTTACTCGCTACCCTACCACGTTGTTTCAGGAAGACAGCCCTCGGGCGAGGATGCGCAGCTCCCTCTCACCTAAGCTGTGCACGGCACAGACCCTAGGCGAGATGGGGAGCGTGCCTCCCCTCGACCTGCTCGCAGCAGCCTGTGTCCCACTGCACCACTCCGCAGCCCCAGTCCTTCCCCACCGGCTCACCCAAGCGCCTTCCTCTTTTCTCGGCCGCTCCACTGAAATCCCCCAGCACGCTGCGCACAGCCAGCGAAGCACAGCCACGCAGCCCCACCGCACCACGATCCCGTACTCCGCATGGCCACGCAGCAGCGACAGCGACATGCTGCAAGCCGGCACGTGCCAACTCTCCGCACGGTAACACAGTTCTTAACTGGGGGGTTCCCTTGGTCCCAGCCCCGCGCAACCCGCCCCGCGTGGCTCTCACATCCCCCAAACCTCTTCGGAGACCTGACGAGCGGCCGGCTGCACTGCAGGACAAAGTCTCCCGGTCTTGGCTCCTGCAGCAAGGATGGATCTCTGGGGAGTTTGAGGCTTGGCCCGTGAAAAGCATCTTCGTTCCGCGTGTCCAGAAAGTTACAGCTGGACGGACATACCGGCATACGGCAGGATACTGTTTTGGGCTCAGGACTGCGGGAGATTCAGGCAGCGTTGCCTGTTGTCTGCAGACACAGAGGGCACCCACAGGCACTGTCCATCACCGCTGGGTCTGTGGGCTCTTGCGAACTCAGCAACCGCCAGATTTTGCCCCAACATCTTATTACTGAAAAGCTACGGCAGTCTTCCTCCAATGAACTGAAACTTTAGTGCGGGCAGAGCGAAGCCTCGAGACTTTCCAAGTCAAAGAGAACAGGAAATAATGAGAAAGGCTGAACGGCCAAAGGTTTCCTTGTGTAAATCAAATTACACCGAAAAGGCAACTGAGCTGAAGGCAAGAGCAGAACATGCCAAACAGCTCGCGTCGGGATTTCCCTGAACGGGACCAACAGTCTCGATCTCACCACTCGTGTGACAAGTAACACTGGTGTCGTGCCCAGAGCATCGCTGCCAAGAGCGGGTGGCACGTGTGCCCCTGCGGGAGCACCGACAGCCTCCTGGGCTCTGGCTCAGCCCAGCACACCCTCGAACCACTCTGCAGCAACCCTCGAAAGCACCAATGCAGGTTAGAAAACAGCTCTTTATAAAAGGGGCGAGTGGGGGAATCACATTGCAATTGATTAATTCAGCAATTTTAGTTAAGTGAATATTGATACACGGAAGAAAAAGCATTACAAAAAAAGCACCAGTATTAGACTTGAAAATAAATGTAAGTCCTAACATCAACAACGGCTAAAATAGTGTAACATGAACACGCTGCTGAAATTTGTTCGTTAAAAAACAAGAGCACTGAACATTTTCAGTGTCTGATACCCATCAGAGAAAGTGGCAGCCGACACTGATTTTGCAGAGTCAAGCTTGTCACTGCGGGCCTGAATTAAACCCGGTGGTGCTGGGGGGTTCTCCGGTGCCCTCGGGCACGCAGACTAAGGCACACNAGAGCACTGAACATTTTCAGTGTCTGATACCCATCAGAGAAAGTGGCAGCCGACACTGATTTTGCAGAGTCAAGCTTGTCACTGCGGGCCTGAATTAAACCCGGTGGTGCCCCGGTGCCCTCGGGCACGCAGACTAAGGCACATTGTGGCCGTGGCAGGGGCTCGAGGGGTCCCGGGCGGCAGCCGCAGCCCCAAGCCGACGCTGGCTCCTGCCTGTCCACGGAGGCATGCCGAGTGTGCATCACTGGGCGTCCACGTGTTACCTGTTGCTCTGAACGTATCAGCAGCTAGTAACTAATTAATGTTTCCTAAAGGAGACAGACACGTATTCCGGGGTGTGTGAAACTTGCTGGACATTTTCTCTTAAAGCCTCTTCTCTTGGAAATGGATCTGCTTCTGCTTCGGCCGCGCAGCAGTCCCCTGAGCACGCAGTGCGCGCCCCGGCCTCTGCGCAGCGAGCATTCAGCAGGGCCGGGCGACGCGCCCTGCAAACACCAGACCCTACCTCCCTCTAAACTCCCCAGCATGCGCAGGGTCTGCTCCTGGTGCTGGCGCTGGTGTTTCGGCCCCTCTCTCCTACTGACTCCACATTCACCTTTGCAGGAGGCGACGAGTTCACAGCATCACCCACCAAACGTTCCCATTGCAACCGAGCTCCCCCCGAAGTGAACAGGACAGGGAAAAGCTCCTATTTCCAGACAGTCAGCATGTCCTTCCACGCCAGATTTCTTTTCTAGAGGAAGAGCTGCGTTAGCCTTCATGCTGCTGATCGTCACACCTGCCAGCCTTTACATGGTGGGAGAACATTTATGGAAATAAAAGAATCATGCCAGCTACAGTGATGAAAAGCCTCGTGCTTTCGTCGCTGCCCAGGGAAGGCTGTTCTCTACAGTGCTGATTTTCACTGGTCTTCTACATTTTCTCTTTCTCCAAACTTCCACACAGAAACACAGTCCCCTCTCGCCTGCCACGCTCTTCTAAATTAACTATCTAAAATAACATTAGAACAAAATGTAAAGATACCTTAGCTGCTTACCACACGATGTTACATCAAACGCATTTCTTTTAGTGCTGTTATTTTTATCAAAAGCCTCCACGTACCACGAGAGGACGAGGGAAGCGGAGTGACGACCGGGTCAACCTACCCGCTGGATGCGTGCAGGAGCGGCGGGCAGATCACCGAGCAGTTTGGCAAGAGAACGGTAAAACCACTTATCTGAAAAATCTGAAAAATACCGCGTCTGAAACACGACGTGCCAATCTGCTCCACAGCTCTCATCGGCCTTTCAAGGACAAACCGGGTCAGAGGGGCGTGTGAAGTAACGGACAGAGCAACTAGTAACATACAATTATACGATGCTTTAAGTAGGTAATGACAGTGATGATTTGCTCTTCCCAAGGCGCGGGGTTTCTTCAGCCCCACAACGCAGTCTGAAGGACTGCGCAGTCCTCGCACGACGTCTGCCATGCGGTGCGCCGCCGTCGCTCCTCGCGTCCCCGTGCTGCGCGCTGGCGTGAGCGCCCGCGGGCCGGGACCCTCCGGCAGGCCGGGCCGAGTCCGCGAGACGATGCACAAAGCGGTTACAAAGGGCAGAACGCGTCCCGCGCGGGCGCTCTCTTGCTACTAGTTTTTCTGAACTGCTTGTGCCCAGAAAAGCACCAGTGGTGTTAACAAACTCACGTACGTTGTTTCTCGCTCTGTACCGGAGCAAAGGAGAAAAGGCCACTGTGCCGTTCGCATCGGCTGCCCCTGGATCCAGGCTTTCAGGCTCCAGATCCACTGGGGAAGGCAGGCTTTCTAAGCAGCGAAGGCTGCCAAGGGCTGAAAGTGGCTCTAAGCACAGGTGAGCTGGTTTGCGCGTTGATTTGATGCTTCCCGCTGAAATACGTATTTTTAAAACATCAAATCGACAGCCCGTGACACAGCAGGTCTCCAGAGGTGGCCAACAAGACATCCACCAGCAGCCTGGGTGACAGCATGAAAACCCCAGCCCCATGAAATGCTTAAGCATCTCCCCCTCATGCAAAACCAATTCCTCTTCCGCGCTACGGCCCGGCTGTGGAAGCGCGGGGTCGGGGTGCGGGGTCCCTGCAGGGCTTCACCAGGCGCGGTCGCCGTAGGTGCTCCGAGACAACCGGCCTTTCAGCTCAACGTGTCCCGACCCTGGGCCATGACCTGTTTCTGAAAAGGCTGGATTTGTCAGCCTTTCCCATCGTTTCACCTCATCCATCTGTGATGTTAAAGCTCATGGTTTGTTTATTTCTTTAATTCACTGATAAAGCACGTTATCTACAATGATTAATTCTGCGTCAAAGAAACAACACTACTACAAATGGTGGTCTAAGACAACCTAGCGGGTCTTTCTACAGAGTTCACGTCCTAAATCCATCTCTCTGTTAGCTGTGAAACATCATTCCTTGGTGCGCTTGGCTTCTTCACGGAATTCTTCTACAATTAATACCGATGCTCTGTCCCCACATGGGGAGTAAACAGCGCTCCCGAGCTAAAGCATAATTAATTTACCAGCTTTGAGTGGGGTTGGCTTAAACCTCAAAAAGGCGGATTTGTTATTTCACTTAACTGCAATAGAACAGGATTATCTCAGATCGCAAGATATTCCTTCTCTCAGAGTAATCGTGATTGATGAGAGCACTGAATGGAAGCAGGATAGTATAATTACTGCGGTGCAATATGGGTCTACGGAAAAGAGAACGTGTCCAATTAACGGAATAATGAATTTCAGCTTGGTCGATAAATGTAATCATTTGGATGCAATACTCCTTGTCTTTCATAAACTATCTGACCTCACACTAACATGATCTTTTGATTAAGGAAAAAAACAACCCCAGAACGATACAAAGCCGAGCTGTCACACATCAAACAGACAAAAACTTAGGAACCAATAGGTCCCACAGTGACTGCAAGGAGCGAAGGACAGAGACAATGCGGTTCCCGTGGCGCTCCGTAAGGACCAGTTCTCGGCCTTCCGCAATCTGGTATCTTGCCAGCAGCCTGAAGAAACTATAAAAATATCACCGGTAAAGTTAGGGAGTGCCACAAGCTGGAGGAGTCGGCCGGAGCTCTCCCCGATGGGGAGCCCCAGGCTGCTGGGCCGGCCACCGAAGGGGATGTGTTTGCATGTGGCTGAAACTGAATTACGTGTCTGGGCACAAGCAGCACTGGCCGCACGGGCACGGGAACCCTGCTGCGAAAGGCTGATGCAGGAGGGTGGGGGACGCTCAGCCGAACGCCGCTGCGGCTGGGGATGTGCGCGAGGCCGGAGGCATGGGTGGAGGCGGCCCCCCTCTGCCGCCAGCCCCGCGGCCCCGGTGGGGCTGCTGCCCCATCGAACCGGGCAGGGCCCAAGGGACTCAAAGGCTGGAGAAGGAGCAGCACAGCACCGGGCTCGAGGGGCTCAGCCAGCTCAGTTCGGCAGGGGCCAGGGCAGGTGTCCCAGTGACGCGTCACAGGAGATGCTGGAAAGGGAGGGCTCCCCAGTCCAGCTCATCGAGGCACCACAAGGAGCCCAGGGTTAAGGCTTAAACTAAGCAGGCTTAGACTACAACGGGATTTCTTTACAGTGAGGGCAATTCGCTATTAGGAGGTTCTATCAGAGGTCATAACAGGTTCTCCACTACTTGTTCATTAACTTTTATCGTGAGGATGGGATGTTTTTCTAATTGGCCAGCTCTGGTTCAAACAGGAATTAATTTCGGGTGATCCTGCAGCCATGAAGACAGGAGTAACATGGTCACAAGGGTCCTCTCTGCAATCGTGTAATCTCTTGACATAACTTCACACCCCTCCACTTGCCCTCTTTACCTGACAGCTGCTATTTAAAAGAACGTACACATCAGTACAGCAATAGGTCTTTGGATATTGCGGATGTAAATCGCATGTGACCTCAGCGACCATTTGGTGCATGTGCATCACGCTTGCACGCCCGGGCGATCAGGAAAATGCCGGCAGCGGGGAGGTGGGAGGGCTGGGGTCGGCAAGGGAAGCTCCGAGGAGCACGAGGGAGGAGCAGCAGGGCTCGGCTCCAGCGTCCCCACTGCAGAGGAGTGAGACTGAGCTGCCGTGCCAGGCTGCGCGAGGTCCAGGCGGCGGCCCTTCCACCACCCACCGCATCACTTGAAGACAGACGGAAACGTCGGGCAGTCGGGAGACTTCATCTTCTTCATGAACTTCTTGAACTCTTTGTTCTTCTTGTCCCACTTGTAGATGGCTGTCAGCAGGTACTGGGTCTTCACCTGGCGGCCCATGATGAGGAAGTAGTGGCCGAGGTTGTCCAGCTGATGGCAGGGGCAGTCGGCCCCGTTCTTCAGGAACAGCACCAGTTTCTTCAGGTTCTTCTTCCGGATGGGCCCCAGCTTCAGCGCCTTCCTCTTCCGCGGAATGATCATCTTGTCCCCGTTCTCCTTCTTCACTTCCTTTATGGTCATCTTAAGAGCTGAAAAACAAGCCAGAGAGAGGGGAAAACCAAAATGACTCCTGAGCAGCCTTTGCTGGCACAAAGCTTTTGCTAGGCGAGGCTGGAGGTAAGGGGGCACCGGCACCCCTGCCCCAGGACAGAAGCAGTGCTCTGCCCCGCTGCAGATGCCCAGCGACCCCCTCCGCGCCGCTCCCGCATACCCCTGCTCCCCTCTCTGCGGCATCACCCCAGCGACGACTGGGTCCGCTGACCGCGACACAAAAGCCCTCACACCTGAAGTGGAGCCATCATGGTGCCCAGGAGAGCACTGAGGTGAAACACTGACGTCTCTGTTTGCCTTCCCCCCAGCAAAGCACCCCGGGCGCTTCTTATTTGAGAGGGAGACTTGTCCAGTCGGCAATATGCTCTTTGCTAGCAAGACATTAGCTGAGTACGCAAGGTGATTTCCCTGCTCTAGACCATGGAGAGACTCTTGAAAGGGCCATTGAAAAGGTCAACTTGGCTTCTCAAGCATTTGCCTGCAGTCACTCCCGGCCCTCAGGTGCCCCTGAAACAAGTTTCCAAGCACTGAACGTCTCTGCACTGGAGCAGCGAAGTGCCCCGGCCAACCGCCGTGTCTACAGGACCCGCGCGCGGGAGGCAGAGCCGTGGGGAGCAGCCACATGCCTGCGCCTTCCCGGGAGACGGGGAGTTAACCTGATACAACGTCCACAGAAAATATTCTCCCCTTTGGGTTCAGCATTTTCCTGAGTTAATCGCAACCCAAATAAAACGATAATTCATGTTCCTTTGCCACGACCATGAAGAGGAATTTAGTATACATGGGAAAAATGACGAAAATGTGTTGTACATTAAAGTATCACTTCTGTGCCATTTGGCTCTGCCTTGTTTTTGGGGAAAAGCACATATGGCCAAGAATTACTAACATATTTCCATCATTCGGGGGTTTACTTCAGAGCTGCAGATAAATAGCACTCAGATAGGTGATTAATTGTCTGCTGTCCCTTCTCGTTTGACTCTCGGAGCGTGTGTAGCAGACAGCGTGCCGAAGCCGCTGGCTCTGGCAGGGGGACGGGTCCCCGCAGCATCGTTCCTTGAAGTCTTGCTCTGCTGGAACTTGTAGCAACGAACACATGTTGCTTTCTGGACGGCAGCTCTGCTCACCGTTCCAGACACGAATGGCAGCGGGACAGCGCGATGACAATCCCGAGAAGGCAGCAGAGTTTCTGTATTACCCTCATGCTCCCAGCCACTGCACTGGCAACAGGAGTAACGGTATTTATCTGCTCGTGTGCCAAAAACGCCTGCTGTGTTTGCCAAGAGCCCTGTCGTGTTATACTGTTACTGTACAAGAAAGTAATCCAGGACTGGAAACCTAAGTGAAATTTTCATTCCATCTGTTTTCCAAATTCAGGATGTTTAAGGAGCTAAAGAGACGCAAGCTTTAAGAAGCTAAAGACACTGAACGAGATCAATTTGCAACAAATCTGGAAAATGGCGCAAGCAGTTTTCAGGCAGCTCTAAGCTCCATGACATGGATTGGGCAGCAGCAGCAGCATCCCTCAATATGAACCTCAATTTCTTCACCCGTTCTGACGTTGAACTCTTGCACTAAGCACACCGGTTGCCAGTGCAGGAGGAATGGTATAATACCTGTAATAAAGAGACTTTTTCAAAATGCCTCATTTACAAATTGCTTTGCTGTGATCGCTGCAAGTTTAGATCCTTGTTGCTAGAGGAAGAAAACAATGTGGCAGCTAGTAGAGGTGCTGTTCTGCTCCAAGTATCGTAGCCTACGGAAGACAAAGAGAGTGTGGTAATGCTGTGCTGTGGGAGCTCACAGCAGCAGTTATCTGTTCGCAAGCCAGCGATGCAGGTTCAGGAAGCACGGGAGACGCCCAGGTGAACCATAAATCCAGACGCAAACTAAAAAACTCAGGCAAACCTTCCTCGTGCAAAGCAGCACACAGAACCCAGATCAGATAACACCACGGGGCACCAATGTGAAATAATTTGTGTAGGGCTCTGCTCTTCCCAACAGCAACGCCCTTCTTGCCATCAGCAGAGGCAGTTTGCAGTGCTGCCCACGTACAATGCAGCCTGGCACAAGGACTACCAAGTACCGGCTGCCTTGCTGTGCTCTAAAATGCCACACGAGGGGGAAAAAAAAGGCATTATAATGCTCAGATTTCATCCTTCTGCCAGTGAGCTGGCTCCTCAGTCCCTCCTTGCTCCCCTACTCAGGCCACGTTCCTTAAGCTCAGACCCGCTTTCCAGGCAAGACCCTGGGCACGAAAGGCACGTTTCACAGGCAGCGGGGCGGCCGTGCAGCTCTGGCATTTTCCACGCACGTCAGAAAAGTGGCGCCTGAGGGCACGTTCGTTCCGGCTGCACACCCAGCTCTAAGAGCACACCACTGCGCAGCGGGAGGGAGGCAGCCCCTCGGCTTATGGCTTTCCTGAAACATAAAGGCTTTGGCAAGGGGGACCATCGTGTGACTCGCCGCTGCTGCGGCTCGCCTGGCAGCCCCCCACGCCTGGGAACACGTCCGCTCCAGCAGCAGGCAGGCAGCGGGGGAAAGGCTCGAGCGGGATGGATTGAGTCTTGGCTCCAGGATCCGACCAAGCTGCCAAAGCAAACAGCTTCCTCCCTGGGAGCCCTGGCCTTTCCACTCCCCCAACGCCACAACAAATCTGTCTGAGCGCCGAGTGGGAGAAGAGCCGAAATTGCCTCCGAGACCCCAGGATGGGCTTGCTCACACAGAGTAAATCTTCGGCTGTCGCTGCCAAGAGGGAGCTGACCCTAGGAAGAGACCCAGAGGGTTATTCACAGCACACGAGCACATGCAGCCTTCCCAGCCCAGCAGCTGCAGCCTGCCTGCACCGCGTCACAGGACTGCCCCGGCATCGGCTGCAGCATCGACCCATGCCACCCCACATGCTGCAGCGGCTCTGCGTCGCTGCAGAGGAAGCACACCGGCCACATGCCCATCTTCCCCTTTGCTCTCACGTGATACGCACACATTCTAGCACAACCTCTTATCAAACCCATGCTCCCTCAGTAAATTGCACTCACATCTCCTCATCTAACACCCTCAACACCTTCCACTTTCGCTCAAGCTCCTGTTAATCGAAGTGTCGACCTCGTTCCCGAAGATGCTGGCTGGCATGCTTACACGGAAAGGCCCTTGCCCCCTCTGCTGCAAGCACCCATAGACAGACAGCAGCCTCGGGGGCTGCGGAGAGACCATGAACTTTCCCGTGAATGGGAGCACGGAGGGCACCAGGAGCTGACTGACAACCATACCACAAGAGAGGTGATGGCACAGAAGCCCCATTCCCTGCTGTCCCAGCAGCACTGGTGGCTGGCGGCAGCCAGGACCACACATAACACCAGGAAAGCCTTTTCCAGCCAGGCATTGTCTCAGCTCTGCTTGTGACATTGCCAGCACTGCAGAGGCGCAGTGCCAGATCCAGTGCAGCACAGTGCCACGACTGCAGCCCCTGGGTGCTGGGGTGGGAGGTGAGCAGCATCCCTAGGGATGGTGCACACCCTCTGGGATATCCATGCCTGCAGGGACGGGGACAGGGATGACCCTCCCCACCTCACAGGACTGGCTCTCCCCTCCAGTGGGCAAGCGTGCGTGGGGCTGCGCAGCTGAGGGTGCTCTGGGCAGAGGGAGACTCCTGCACGGCACAGGGAGAGGTTTTACTTTTGTGCCATACGTGGTCCCAAATCACCATCCCTGCCGGTACGTCTGCTCGTGGGTAAGTCATGGCACGGCACCTCTAGCACAAGCCCGTGTCCAGCTGTCTGCTTCAAAGGCTCTTCCCACAAAACACGGAGGTGAAAGCACGAGTCAGGCTGGGAGCGAAAAAACAAAACTAACAAAGGCAGATTTCAGGGTTTAATTTGGAACTCAAAGGCTCTCAGCCGCGTTGTGTTTCCAACAGCAGAAATCCTCCCAGGGCACTAAACCCACACTTGCCCTTGCTCAGCCCCAGCATCAAGAAGCTCACGTCTGCCCAGGCACGAGCCACTCGCCAGCGCTTCGCCATGGCCAGGAGAGCCGGCACCAAAACCCCAGCACAGGCACCAAACCTCTCCCCAGACCTTGCCCACTGCCCCAGGGAGCTGCCAGCACAAGAGTCAGAGGTATTGCACTGCCCTTGAACAG
>VZSC01017595.1:326153-338938 GCA_013398225.1 Steatornis caripensis | reverse complement strand
CGGGGACCGGGGCGGGGGCAGAGCCGAGGTCGGCTCGCTCAGCGCCGCGGGGCTCCTGCGGCTGTGCGGGCCCCGGCGGTCAGGGCGGCGGACGCCGAAGGGAGCGGAGCGGGGAGCGCTGCCCCCGGACTGGGCGGAGGTCGCCGGCGCCTTTTTGCTCCGGGCCGCTTGCGGTCAGCACCTCGTTCCGAGCTCAGAGACCCTCGGGCGAGGACGAACGATTACTTCACAAATGTCGTTTCACGGTAACATCCTGGTAGCGGAGTTTAGGCCACAGGAGATTCGAGTAACAACGTGAGCGGCACCGAGTCATCGGCTGAGAGTCCGTGCTGCCGGCAGCACTAGGTAGTTTAAAAAGGCAGTAGCGAGACAGGTCAGCTCTTAAGCAAAGGAATGCAAGGATGCTAATCCTCAGGCTGCAGGTGAAAGAAAGTAAGTATTCCAAGTAGACCAGGCCTAGTCCATCGGAGTCAGACCGTAANGGCAGCACTAGGGAGTTTAAAAAGGCAGTAGCGAGACAGGTCAGCTCTTAAGCAAAGGAATGCAAGGATGCTAATCCTCAGGCTGCAGGTGAAAGAAAGTAAGTATTCCAAGTAGACCAGGCCTAGTCCATCGGAGTCAGACCGTAATTACGTCAGTGCATTCCTGCTTACCGCCAAACTAGCAGAGAAGCTGTTCGAAAAGACGGCTCCCGAGAAGCGTAAGCGATTTCAATGCAGCTCTCGTGTTTTTGATGGGCAGAAAAGAGACGAAATCAGCAATTACAGATGGCATTAGAAGCTCCAAGTGGTGGGACTACAACAATTTCTGTTCACTGATCTGCTGCAAACAAGTTATTAATTTATGCCTCAAGTGTTGGTAAGGATGGTTTGTACCTAAGGATTTCAGTTGGTAGCCTTCATTTGTCAAAAAAAAAAAATCTTATGAATGTTTTTCTTACGTTAACTGCATATCAGGCTTCACAAGCACAAGTCTTTCAAGACTATGTTAGAAGTAAAAAAATTTTTTTCAAATGACTGTTCGCAAACTGCATAACCCCAACTGCATTTTCCAAATTATTTTGATTTTTCGAATGCATTTTGATGGCACGCACAGGAAAAGATGCTATCGGTAACTAAAGCGGGTGTGATGGAGGCCAGTTCTGCGGCCTCCATAGCAATACTTCAATTTGACTCAGATGCTGCTGAAAAAAGCAAAATAGCCAACAGAACTCTTCTACTCTCTTCCAAAGGAAAACCTATCTGATTGTGAACTTTGGATCTTTTTCAGCCTGACACTAGTGTTTAAAAACATAATCATCTGAGGTCCAGAAATCTTCATCTCCTAGATTTTAGACAGGCTTTCCTTCAGAAACGGGAATTTGTCACTTCATCATTTTATTAAGAGCAGACAAAAGACGTGCTTTCACCTTGGAAACACTGCTTACTTTCTGCTTGAAAGGGTGGTTGTCAGGAGAAAGTAGTCTTTAAAAAGGCAACACAGTCACCTTTAAAATTTTAAGTTCTCAACTTTTCTAAGAAAACAGTTATTCTACGTAACTGACAAATCACAGAAACAGTACCCCACTAGTGAGATGTTTTATAACAGAGGTTTCTCATCTCCCTGCCCAATGTTTCCCTCCAAAAGTAGTTACTAAAGCCCTANCTTTAAAAAGGCAACACAGTCACCTTTAAAATTTTAAGTTCTCAACTTTTCTAAGAAAACAGTTATTCTACGTAACTGACAAATCACAGAAACAGTACCCCACTAGTGAGATGTTTTATAACAGAGGTTTCTCATCTCCCTGCCCAATGTTTCCCTCCAAAAGTAGTTACTGAAGCCCTAAATGTGCAAAATACAGTATGGTTTAAAAGAAAACCATCCAACTGTCAAGCAATAGTTTACAGTAGTTCAGAATCATCTTTGCATTCGGTGGTGCACTCACAGTACAGTACTGTAAATTTAAATCTCCTATAACTGCACAGAATTGAAAAGTGATTTGTAGGTTTTTGCGTTTCATGGGATTTTCCTTCTTTTTGTTGTGTCTTTTGTTATCCTTTTCTCTTGTAAAACAGTAAGTGAAACTTGCTTCAATAAAAAACGTCTAAGGATTCAAGAAATAGCAATTCGTTTCATTTTTTTTCTCCTGATCACTGCAGCAGACTGGTAAAGCATTATTAGCTGTTCTTGTAATGATTAACTTATATTTGAAGAAACCAGCTGTATGCATTTAGTAATATTACTGCCATCATATCCGCAAAAAACACACTAAGTAAATTCTTAAACCATGCGCAGTGAAGAACTAACTGTAAAGAAGTAGAACATATTTGGCAATTACTTGTGTAACTGTGACTTGGCTAAAGAAACTGTATTCATGTACGCATTTTTCCAAAGGAAGTGAAGATTTATTTATGAAAGTGGCTTGCTGACGAGTCTCCACATGCCTTTCTCACTCTGACAAATTTTAGAAGTTTTACTATGCTTTCACAATCACAGCAGTGATTGCTGCAGATGGAAGCACTGCTGTTTGTACCCTGGCTTAGAAGAAGCAAAATGTGCTTTGTTTGGTTTTTTTCCCGCATAATTCTTTGTTCAGGTGAACCTTAGGAGAATACTGGGAAGCATTTCTACTTTGTCTTTAATTAATGCCATTTGTCACCAGAATGACGTATCACTAATTAATAGCTTTGGAGAAATTAGTATTTAATTATACATTAAATTCTACAAAGCATAAAATTATCATGAATGTTTAGTAAATACTTTGACAAATAGCTTGGTTATTTCCAGGGTAATGTTCTTTGCAGCAGACTAGCCTTCATATACATATATATTTTAAAAGGATGTTTTGCGCCAAAGAGCTTGACTGACCAAAGGAGCCATACTCCTGAATTACGACTTAGTATTGCATCTGGTAAGTGGCTAATAGATTGATTGTCCTATCCTTACTGCTGACAACCTTTAAGGACTGAAGAGCTAGAAAGGGTACTCTGCAACCTAGAACTCATCTGTTCCTAGCCTATCTCCCAAAGAATACAATTTTTTTTCTGGGGAAAAAAAAAAGCTACCTCTGTAGAGCCTATCGGATCTTCTGTCATGCTGCTGTGATTTTATCCACCCTTTTTGTCTCTCAATTGGCTACCCATTTTACTTCACCGAATACAGTTTTTTGTCTTTAAAGGCCTGAATCGCTTCCTGCGCGTGCCCTGCCAGCCGTCGTAAGCGATCTGCCTAGTGCTTCTGCTCCCTTGATGCCTGGCCACCAAACATCCACCAGCACGATCTACCCCAAATTACTTTTGCGCACGCTGCAGTGCCGCGTCCCCGCTCTTGGGATTAATCCCTCTCTTAAAAAAATCTAGAAAGCCACTGCAGTGTCCTACTTCAAGCCTTCCAATGCCACAGCACACCTGACAGCTCCTAGCTAGGGGACTAGACGGCTACACTGCTCTCCACCATCGACACTCACTCCCCACGGGTGACTTCAGGAAAGCGGCCTCTGGGGCCCGGTGGCGCAGAGCCGGGAGCGAGCCTAGGCCCGTCCGGCGCCCCCGAGGCCTCCCGAGCTCCCCTGGAGGCGTGTGGGGCGCTCTCACGCGACAGCCGCGTCCGGCGCCGCCACCTCCAGGGCGAAACCCTGGGCTGGAGTCCGCAACCGCTAGGCTTGACAATGTGCTGCCGCCCCGACTCTGCTCTGAGGTTTCGCGGCGAATCCCCAGGGGTGTCCGACGAGCCAGGCGGCCAGCAGCCGCCTCCGACCCTGGCGCGGTCGCCCGTCCAACCCCGGGCAGGTTGCGGGAGGGAGGGGGGGGAGGGAGGCGGCGCGTAGAACGGCTCTGAAGGCGCATGAGCAAGGTGCGCAGCGGGCTACAGGGACGCGAGCGCCGGGGAGCTGTTCTGCGGGTTGCCGGGGCAGGCAGGCAGGCAGGCAGCATCGCACGGGCCCGGACTTGGACCTGCACCCGCAGGTAACCGTCGACCGGCGGCAGCGTTGCTTCCGAAGCGCGGCACGGCTCTGTACCTGCAGAGCGGCCGGGCGACGCCATTTTGCAGTCGGGAGGGGCGGGGCCGGGCGGGGTTCTGACGCTGCCTTCTTGACGCGGGCCCCGGCGTGGCGGGAGCCTGCGGGCCCGCCGGGGTTTGCCCGGCGGGCTCTGGCCGAGGCCTCGGGGCCGCGCCTGGCGGAAGCCGTGCGGAGCCCTCCGCCTGACGGAGATGGCGCTCGCAGAGCCCGGCCTCGCATCTGGGGAAGCGGGTCTGGAAGAGGATGTCTCGCTGCCGGCGTGCGGGAAGTCCGGTCCGGGACGTAACCTCGCTCCACACCCGCTGGGCCCGCGGCTGAGCCGTGGAGAGGGTCGGCCGCGCTAGCCTTGCTGGCGGCAGAGTCATCGGCGCCCGAGCTCGGTGGAGCGCGTGGAAAGCTCTCTCCGGGTAGGCAGAGGCCTGCCCCGCCGTTCCGGGGGAGCTGGTTCGCCTCGCCGGGCTCCGCCTCTCGAGTTGCCGCCAAGGCCCCGGTTCGCCAGAGGGGCGTCCCGCTGGCGGCGCGCGGTCCCGAGCGCCGGGCCGTGGAGCTGCGCGCTGGCTGCCGTGGCTCGGGCGAAGAGCCTGTGCCCGTGGTGCCGAGCGGAATGATGCGCGGTTTCCGCTGTGCTTCGTTCAACCGTCAGAGCAGTCGCTCTTTTGGTGCTCAAGTAGGCGGAGTACCCAGTGAAAGGCTGCTTCGTTCAGATTGGGACGCTTGTGCGCGAAAGCAGGGCGAGGAGAAATCCTGCGTCGTGGCTGTCAGCTGTGATCGTAGCAGTGTGCAGATGCATTTTCTGGCCAAATCGCCGGGGTGATCTTTTACTGGAAAGGTGTTAAAATGCAGCTGCTTCCTGAAGTGAGATCTGCGGCTTTGATACGTATGGCTGGATTCCGCGTCGTACGAGGCGGTGAACCACATTAGGTTTATTTTGGGAGGTAATGGGGATATGCCAAAACATGTTATGCTTCTGTTTAATCCCCTTCTTTGACCCCGCGTAGACCATCAGATCAGTTTGTTTAGCCCTTTCCAAATATCAACAGTCGTTTTCCTAGGCAAGGAAGGTGGCTCGGACATCCTTTTTTGGGAACAGCTGCGCGAAGATATGTGTGAAAAATGAATTATGGTTTAGGGTGGATATTTTTAAAGAGAAAAAGTGTATTTGAGGGTATTCATACTACAGTGATGAAAGGACAGGTCCGTGGTTTTGAGCCCCCCTTGCAAAATGTCACATGCTGGGGATGAGTTCAATACCTTGAAGCCAGCCCTGAGTATTGACATGGAGCGTGCTGGCGACAAATTATTGGATGTGAAATGCTTTTAATTCTTCTGACTGTTCATTTCAATTGGCCCTGGCTAATGGGATTTTTACAGGGCATGGGAAGTGCTTCTAGAGGAAGCCTCCGTTTTGGTTACTGTGCCTAACTCGTCTAGTTCTGGTGTTCCTGAGTTTGTTGTCAGGTTTTTCAGATGTTAAAGCGTGTATTTTCCAGATTCTTATGTGGGATGCTTTTTCGCTAAGAGTGTGGAAAATAACTCGGGTTTTCTTGGGTTTTGGTGCTAAATAAGTTTGACTGTGGGAAGCGCACATTCTTACAAAGATAGAGCACGCAATTAAAGTTCCCTTTCTTGATAATTAGAGACGATTTTAAATATGTGTCAAATGAAATGCACTAGTTGAGGAACCGGAGCAGTTGAATGAATTGCCTATACCTTTCCTCTGGCGTGAAGTGCGTGGGTGTCTGCGTGAAATGTTTATTTATTCAAAGCAATTGGTAATAAAAATGCATTTGAAAGTTAACGAAATAAATGTGTAGTATGTGTAACACACTGAAGTATGATCTATGGATTAGAGTGAAACTTCAACACACTTTCAATTTGCTTGCTTATAGAACTCAGTTATGTGTTGATACCCAAGTGGACTAATTAAGCACAGCAGTAGAAAATATGGAGTGCAAAACAAAGGTGACTGTTGAGCTTAGTGTTTCAGTATGTTGTAGAGAAACTCAGGAGTCTGGAAAATGCTAAACTGATACATGCTAATGTTCCGTGCAGCACTATGGGCAGCTTTCGGGCAGCTAATCAGAATAAAGTTGAACTAGAAAACCATCAAACTTGTGTCATGTGATCAAAATACCAGAGATTTATCTACAAATAGAAACACAAGGACCATCCGTTGTTGCGTTTACCAAAGAGTTGGAGTATCCCACATTTCTTTCTAATCCTTTTTTCAAGCTTTTATGGCTATTTATTTTTCTGCAAGCATTAGTCTGATGAATTTTATGAGCATTAATGAGATCCTAATGCCCTGGAACACAAAAAATCTTTAATCTTGGACTGGTGATAATAAGCATAGATTCAGGTTTGCAGTTTGAAATGAAATTGCTCTGGAGTCATTTGCTCTCAGTAACAAGAAAAATCAGCAATACAAGGTTCTAATGGAATTTCTGAGCAATGGAGGTAGCCTTATTTGTTGTAGTATTCTTAGTACCCATGACCAAGATTGATGGAGCGACACTCCTGCTAGCTCTGATGAGTGGCATGTAATTGTAGCGTGGTCCGCATCCCCCAGAGGGATGTAAATTCCTTCGAGGTGTGCCTTTATGAAGCCCCAGAACATCTTGTTGTGATGGCATCTTCCTGCGCGCTCTACTTCCGTCCGTACGATGCTTATCGGTGCTTTTAGACATGCGTTCTGCAGCATGCTTTTTTCTTTTCTGTCTTTTCAGACAGTTACTTAGCCCTTCTAAAAGTGTCTCCCTTGAGAATAGAATAGGGCAGCATCTGCTCTCTTCAGCATCAGCTTTATCCAAGATACCGTATGGTTATTATATAACATTTTTTTGTGTTGTTGGTTGCGTAGCAGAGTAACTGCAGGACTCTGCCTGGTTCAGGTTAAACTGAACACTGGGGAGAAAGATGTACTAGGAATTTACTATTTTTGCATTCTTACCATTTTTATCTCATGCTTGAGCTTAGGTATTATCTTTGCTCATTTCAGGACTGCCTCTGAATCGCAGTCCAGAAAGAAGAAACAGTCGTGTTGATTTAAGTTGAACGTTTGTCTCTAAGATTAAGAACAAAGCCATGCCAGTGCTTTCGGAAGACTCAGGTAACTAATCTGCATGCTTTCAACAGATAAGTGACTGAAATCTTAGTGTATGTGTTTCACACAGGAAATGAATTCAAAGTGGAGTTAAATAAATTAGAATTAAGATAGATCAACTCGATTTCTTAGCAGTTGCCTAAAAGAATGCAAGGAAGGTGGAATATAAAAGGTGGAAATTAATACAGTTAGTCAGATTTCAGGAAACACTTGGTTTTGTAAGAACCCTAGAGCTCCTGAATGTATGCTGGTAGACTGACTCCTATGGACAAACTTAGACCTCTTAGTCTAGCGCTGGCTTCTACACATGCTTATTAAAGATCAGCCCTTATGTCTCTGCTGTGCCGCTTCTTGACATTTTCTGAATAGATGTTGTTACGCCTTATTAATATTCTTCCTTTTGACTTAAAAAACAGTGATTCCATTCAAGGCTCGTTAACCAGCTTCTCCAGTATGCTACCCAGGGTGAAGTCACACATGCTAATTATACTGAGTTTTAAAGCAGAAGTGAGTCTGAGTCTTTTTGATCCAAATACACTCTAAAGGTCACGGAGAGAATATCCAAAGGAGCAGATTTTAGCCCTCTTCTTTTTTTGGGGGGGGTATTGTTTTCCCAGTCATGGTCCACGAGGGAAAATCTCATGTTTGACTGGCCCTGTGCACTGCAAAATGACTTAAGCACTTTTCGGAAAGCTAGCCACAAGCTTTCCTTCCAGTGCAGTGGAAATTACACCAGTCCTTTCCTCCTCTGGTCAGACGTGACTTCTGACAGGTACCTCGGAGGTAGCAAGGGCAGGATAACACTTGTAAACAAAGTTGCTCGGGAATTAGAGCTGGTAGCTGTGCAACGAAGGAGGTAGTTGAGTGATTTTGCGAGTCTGCTGTGGCATTCTAGTAACTCAAAGTTTGTTAGACAGTCAGCTGTTCTAGAAACAAAGGGTAACTAGCATGACGAGGGAAACTTCAAAAGAAATGTTTTTAAAAATATACATTGCTTTGGTAGCTTTTGCCTTAATATGGTGTATGTTATGTCTTAAGCTGTGTTTGCCACTTAAGAAGGGAGTGCTACAAAATGGAAGATAAGCACAAATCTCTGCAGACTTAATGATCACCAAGATGGTACCCAAGTAAACGTAGGTGATGTTAAGTTTGCAATAGAAGGTCCTGTGAGACATGCTATCTACAAAGCTTTTGTTCTGTCTTGAATTTAAATTTAGGATTGCATGAAACTTTGGCCCTTTTAACATCTCAGCTAAGACCCGATTCAAATCATAAAGAGGAAATGGGATTCCTTAGGAATGTCTTCAGTGAAAAGAGTCTCAGCTATCTGATGAAGGTAAAAGTTCATTTATGAATGTACATTTTCCTTACAGGTTACTTATTCTGTGTTCCCTTGATTTATCAACTGTTTACTTTGCCAAAGCTTTTTTTGTTTTGTTTTGTTTTGTAGAATTGTATACTGACCAAAGCATGTACTTAGTAAGTGTGTAGTAATACACCTGAATAATCTTTTTCAGATTCATGAAAAACTCCGTCATTATGAAAGACAGAGTCCAACTCCTGTTTTACATAGTGCAGCAGGATTAGTTGAAGATGTGAGTAAAAATTCCTGTCTCCTTATTTTCCTATTATTTAGACCTGCTTTTCTAGCTAGTCAAAGCTTTGCGACAGTGCTAAATCTGTACATGTTTCTCATCTTTCCCAGCTGTCTGTTGGCTAGTTTCACTCATGCTTGGTCAACGAAATGAGAGTTCAAAAAACTCGTGTCATTAAATGTCCAACGAAGGCAGACACAAGCGGGTGGAACAGAAGAATGTTATTAATGGCCTTCATAAGGGGGAGGCTGCAAAAAGCCTTTAGTCCTTTCTTGGCAATAGACTGTCTATCTCAGCTAAGCGTTCAGTCTTAAGGACCTAAATCCATTACAACCCAAGCAGCATTGCTGTTCGCATAGAATGGTTTGGGTTGGAAGAGACCTTGAAAGATCACCTAGTCTAACTAACTGCCCTGCCGTGGGCATGGCCACCTTTCGCTAGGTCGGGTTGCTCAAAGCCCTGTCCACCCTGACTTTGAACGTTTCCAATGGTGGGGCATCCACAGCTTCTCTGGGCAACCTGTTCCAGCATCTCGCCACCCTCACCATAAAAAGTTCTTCTTATACGCAATCTAAATCTGCCCTCTTTGAGTTTAAAACTGCTGCCCCTTGACCTGTCACTACAGGCCTTGGTAAAGAGCTTTTCTCCATCTTTCTTTTAAGCCCTCTTTATATATTGAAAGGCAGCAATAAGGTCTCTCTGGAGCCTTCTCTTCTCCAGGCTGAACAACCCCAGCTCTCTCAGCCTTTCTTCACGGGAGAGGTGTCCCAGCTGTCAGATCATTTTTGTGGTCCTCCTCTGGATGCGCTCTAACAGGCCATGTCTGTCTTGTAGTGGGGAGCTTGGAACTGAATGCAGTGCTCCAGGTGGAGGGTCTCACGAGAACGGAGTAGAGGGGCAGAATCGCCTCCCTTGACTTGCTGGCCATGCTTCTCTTTATGCAGCCTGGGGTGTGATTGGCGTTCTGGGCTGAGAGTGCACATTGCTGTTGTGTGTCTGATTTTTCATCCGCCAGCATCCCCAGGTTCTGTGCCGCAGGGCTGCTCTCAATCAATTTATCCCCCAGTCTGTTCACAGAGCAAAGTTGTGTCTTAGCTTTGTTTGTAATGTGCCTGAAAAAGGGAAATTTATACTGCCTTTGGCAGCTCTTCCCAAGTGGCTTGTGCCTGTTTACTTCCAATGCCTAGCAAAGGGCTGTGGAAGGTTTGGGAGCTAGAGTTTCTCCTTTTGCAAAGCCAGGAGACCCCACTGCCACATCTTAACCTGCAGCGTACCCCCTCTCCCCTTTGCCGCAAGTAGCCTACTGCCTCCATAAAAGTTTTGGCACTGCTGGCTGGCATTTCATACAAAATTACCATCTTCTAAACAGCAAAGGAGAATTTTTATATAGGACTATATGACTTCCCTATCTAGAACACTTTACAGAGAAAGGAAATCTCTCTTGCCTCAACTCCTTTTCCCTTCCTTCTCCCTCCCCACCCTTTTTCTCTCCTCCCACCCAACCAGGCTAGTGCAAGTGCTTCCATTATTTCTCTAACCTTTTGTTTGGAAGGCCTGAGACTCCAGGGCATATTTTGGTATCCAGGCTTTGCAGGGAAACAAGGGAACTTCTGTTGCATGTTCCACACAGATACTGCTGCCCGGTTACAGAGAGGATTAAAGTCCTTTATCATAGTAGAAGCAAAAGAGTACTGTTTCACATATCACTTACGGATTCTATATAGAATTTAAAATTTCAGAACTTGCTCCTGAAATTGCATTGGCGGAATCACTCTTATACACGTAAGTGTATGCTTAAGGGCTAGGATCCTGATTTCTGTTGATGTCTTCCTGCACTTAGAAAAACAAAACAGGTGAGGAAGATTTCATTTCTCATAGGATTTGTGCGCTATTGATTGGCATTGGTTTTGTTCTGTGCACGCTACTTTGAAGGATGATGGAAGTTAGCGAATGCTCACCAGGAACACTCACTTGCAAATATATGATCTTGTTTGGTGGAGTCCTTTCATTTTTAAGTTGTTAATTTTTATTTTAAAGGTAATAGAAGAATTGCAGACCACACCGGCGAATAATGAAGAGAAAGAGCTACTTCAGCTGTTGTCAACACCACATCTCAGGGTAAAAAACACAGCAGGGACCTTAACAAAAGTCCTTTGCGGCATTCTAGTAGAACATTTTGCAATGGAAAAGTTACATTGGAGAGTCCCTAAGAGAAAGGAAAAACCTCCTACAGACTGTAATTCTATTCCACTGTGATTTTCTGCATGGGCTTTAGAATGCAAAGGGGATTGAGAAGACGCAGCGTAGACCTTTCATGCGTAATGCACTGCATTGTCTTCCCTTCCCTCCTTAATATTTTCTGAGGGAGCAGAAAAGAAAAGCGTACCATTTCTCAACTTTTTGCTTTCCGTAGTCCACCTCCATTCTGTAAGTTTATTTAGGCTGAGCTTCGTTATTGCCTGAATTTACTTTAAATATTGTCATACACCAATATATAGTTTACATGATGGGTGTGACAATTGCTAAATCTTTTTTGGGGGATTTATAGTGAGGATGGGAAGGGGAGGTTTAAATTTGCTGTAATGTTGGAAACATGAGAACTGGAAACTGTAGTATTACCCCACTACATTACTGTTTCTTATTTCCCCTGTGCAGGCAATGCTTGTAGTACATGACACGGTAGCACAGAAGAACTTTGACCCAGTCCTTCCACCTCTACCCAATAACTTCGATGATGATTTTGATGAGGAATCGGTGAAAATTGTCCGACTAGTGAAAAATAAAGAACCCTTGGTACATAATAAGATAACCTGTCTCCAGTCATAAAACTCTGTAGAGTGAAAGTGTTACTGTGAGTATGGAGGAGATACTTGAAGATGTCATCAAATAGTCTGCAAAAACTAGGAGTGTTCTGAAAGCGAGTGAAATAACATGAAAGTAAACCTTTGGTAAATACACCTTCACAATTTTGTGTGAGACCCTTTATAGGCATGGGTTTATAATGCCATGTAACGCAGGAACGTGATCTCTGAGGAAACTGTATAAGTTGAAGCAATTATGCTTATTATAAATATTTTTTCATATTGAGGCTAACAATTAATACCTTCATTTGCATGAAAGTCAGTGATATATGGGAAGAGTACATTTGATAGCTGTATGTAAACACTGTGTTGACAAGGTACTAATTTTATACAAGTGGAAATGGAAGCATTGATTTCCTAAGAAAAAACAATTGCGTCGGGGAAGAAATCTACTAAATTGGGTTTTTTTGTATATGACCGTAGGTAGTGGAAGAGAGCAATGACTTAATTCGTAATTGAAGCTTTATATTGCCAGCAGAGGTAGGAGAAGGAAAAAAAACCAACCTAATTAGTTGACTTTCCTTGCTTTTATATGTAAAAGTGCTGGCTGTATTGTATAAAGATTCAGAAGACGCATAGAGAAAGCTTGTTGTGAGAAATTCTGTTTAGCACACTTGAGTGACTTTGGTCACCACATCAGTGTAGGTAGTGTAAGCACTCAGCAAATTCGGTAGAAAGGAAGGTGCGCGCACCTTCCCGCAATTACACGACATGGGCACAGGCAAAAGTTGAATAATGGTGAACATTGTCAAGGAGGAAGACAAAATGTATAGAACAAATTAATTCCAGTTTAAAAGACACGTTAGCTTGCATGTTATGTCACCACTCACTGTATTCTAAGCAAATTTCTTATGATGGTTTCTTGTGGGGGGCATGGGTATGTTTTATTTCAGGGAGCTACCATCAGAAGAGATGAGCATACAGGAGCTGTGATTGTAGCGAGGATCATGAGAGGTGGTGCAGCTGATCGCAGTGGTAAATTTCTGAAGAACAGGGAATTTAAAATTGCATTTGTAAACTGTTTTAAAATTTCCAAAATTATACACACACACCTACTGTCTGTGCATACCTACAGCGATAATCTCTAACTAAACCCGATGGTTATTCATTCCAAAACCAGTCCTTCGGACCCAGGTGTTTAATACATGTATAGACTATTTGGTGTGTAAAAAAAAAAAAAAAAAAAAAAAAAAAAAAAAAAAAAAAAAAAAAAAAAAAAAAAAAAA
>VZSC01017595.1:304762-326013 GCA_013398225.1 Steatornis caripensis | reverse complement strand
AAAAAAAAAAAAAAAAAAAAAAAAAAAAAAAAAAAAAAAAAAGAAAAAAGATAACAGCCTATCAAAATCTTAATAGGCAACTGTTAGGTGTCAAGTCTGACTTAGTATGTAGCCTCTCTCTGTAGTCAGTGTAGGGAGATGGACATTGCTGGAGAACAAATCATTTGAAAGAGCTTTATAGTGGGATAGGTCACTGCTGGAATTGCCTTTCTTCCTTATTGACTATAAAGGGATCCTACATGGTAAGCTCACTTGAAAACTGTATTTATGGTGTCTGTGGCAGGAGAGACTCCCGTGTGTAGGCTGTCATTCAGTATGCCTTCAGGGTCTACAGGGTTAATTCGTGCAGTATTTGACCTTCCATTTCCTAGAAGGTGATCATACAGATTGTATTTAGTACGCTGAAATGGCTTTATGTGAGCTGATAGACTCCAAGCTTTATGCACTTTTTTTAAAATACAAGTAATGCAATGCCAAAATCAATGAATTAGTCATGAAAAAATACTAGCTAATTACAGCTTTCTTCTTGATAATTGTCGTTCTTCAAATTGGTGTAATCTGATAAATGTAATGTGAAATGTGCTTAGCATTTCTGTATTTCATCAGTAATCTATTAATTTAATCAGATAGGTTTTTCTCTAAAATAGCCGCTAAGGAAAAATGCCAACAGAGATGGGAGAAGTAGGTCTAAGCTTTAGAAGAAAGAAAAGAAAAGAATGTTTTTTACTTTAATCTACTACCTTGTTTCAGTCAGTGTATCGTGTTGGTTTCTGTTTGCTTTACTGAGAAATTCTTTTATGTTGGCTAACACTAGTTAGATAACACAAGTACAATATTTCTTACTGTACTTGATAAAGAAACCTAAAACTTTAAAGGGCCTCTTCGTGGCTTGTTAAAAAAAATTAGTCCAGTGTTACTTCTGGGACTGTGTAGTGTTGATCTGTGAGTTGATGGCCGTGTCATTCCTGCCTTTATAGTCAGCAGCATGTCTCCTGACTCTACAAGATTTGATCATCCTCATGAAACTGTTCCAGTTTTGCATTATTAGTGCTGATCCAAATATAGAGCCAGTGATTTTCCATAGTATCTTGCCGCATGTTCTCTGTCTCCATGCTGGTCTCCTATTAGACTGTGCTGCACGGAAAAAAAAAGTCTACATGGAATGAAGGCGAGAGACTTCAGAGCACGTTGCCAACAAAGGCACTTGGCTCTAGTAGAAATTCCATTAAGCTGAGGGGAGGGAGAGGAGGTACATGCTGTTGACTTAGGTCAGACACCAGAGGAGTGATGCTTTCCAGTCTGTAGACTTTAATATACTTACCGTCTTTTCAGGTCTTGTCCATGTTGGCGATGAACTAAGAGAAGTCAATGGTATTACTGTGCTTCACAAACGACCGGAAGAAATAAGTCAGATCTTGGTCTGCACTGATTTTCATTTCAAGATCTTCTTTTGGGTGATCTAGTAATTACAATAGATGATGAAATTTAACCGTGGATTTAAATATACGTATAGAGCTGAAAGATGCAATCCCTGCTTCTCTTTACGTTAAGAGTTTTTCTTCTCCCAGTGGATTAGTTTTCTTCTTTTGACTTCAGAACCTTTTGCTAACTGAACTGGTACCAAGTAAATGGGTATTTATGACAACCGTTCATGCTTCTTTATGACAAGCAAATTGCAAATTAAAAGTGCATTCCTAGAAGATAAGCAGTTTATTCATAATATGGTATGTTAGGAAGCTGAAGAAAGTCTCAGCTGTGTGTCCAATAGAGCTGTCAGTCTGTTCTTTACCAGCAGATTACTTGTGACATTAGCAAATTCTTGCTTCAAGCTTCTCTAATGTTAATGCCAACAAATCTTGGTAAGTCTTTCTAAACCTTCACGTATGTGGTCAGCCTGCTGTGTTGCAGAAAGCGTCATAGCTCTTATGCTTATTTGTCTCTGACTCCCCTCTTGTGACTTGGTTCCCCCTTGTCTTGCTGTGGAGTGGAGTTATGGACACGGTAAGAAGAATGGCAGCACTAGGATTCTGAAGTATCTGGCATTGGTTCCACTACCTAGTTTAAATTTAGATCAAAATAATCCTGAATAATGAGAATGACTGACTGTTTTTAACGGGGGGGGGGGGGATCAAAACTGTATTTTGAAATATTGTGTAAAGTTTTATTTGTGGGGACCCTGAGATGCTATTAAACTGCCCCGTTTTAAATTCCTGCAATGTAATAGTTTCCTTTTCACAGTTTATGTTTTGAGGCAGAGCTACAATTGTTTGTCCCAAGATGGTTGTCCTGCTTCCTTTTTAATCTGTGCAGAATAGCAGCCTTCTCTAGGACACAGTTCATCTCATCCAAAATAAGGCATCTAAAATAGATCAGATAGATAGATAGATAGAAGTATTACAGATTTCCAAAGCATCTAGAAGCGCTTTTTAATTTACTATAACTAATAATTGAAATTTACTAGCAAAGATTTTTAGAGTGAAAGTAGATGTTTACTTTGTAGATGCTTACATTTCACCCTAACTAGTTAGCCACTATGTGGGAAAATACAGCAATATTTTTCAAAGGATCACTTTAACATCGTTAGTCTGCAAAAACTTAAGTTAGTGTTGTACTAAAAGCCACAGAAGTATTTAATGCCATGAGGACTGTAATCCAGAAATTAACTCGGTTGCTAAAAGTAAGTGAAGGCATTTTAATGCAGATCTTAATATGTTCCAGCCAAGTAGTTACTGTGGATGTTTCCATGGGGAAGACACTGTTGTGAAGGATTCATGGAACATCACGATAGCCTCTGTGATGAAGTTAAATAGTGGATTAGCTTGACCTATTAAAGTTCTGAGAAGAACGGACAGTCGCTAGCTCCTTCACTGGAACTTGAACAGTCTCGATTGTGTCCTTGACCTGCTTTCAAAGTAAAAAACGTTTATCTCTTTCTTAGGCTCAGTCTCAGGGATCAATAACATTAAAAATAATTCCAGCCATCAAAGAAGAAGATCGTCTAAAAGACAGCAAGGTACGCAACCTAGCGAAACACTGAAGCATGCATTCTCGTATTTACACAATTCTGGCATCTCTGTAAATGCAAGATGCCTGCTGTTGCAGTGAGGAGCGTCACAGACCCGTAATTGAACTAAAAAGATAATAGAGCAGTTTCTTCTTGTAGAACTACTTGGATGACCTCTCGTCTTCATCGTCTTGGCGCACATTCTTTCATAGCATTTCTGAAATCTAGTCTCTTCTTTTTGTTCACGTACTTAAAATTGGTGTTCCTGCCAGTCTCCTCTTACCATGACAGCTGCTATCTGTCCATTATCTGTGGGCATTATGCCACTCTCTTGAGTCAAAACAGACCTACTTGCAAACAGATGCATTCATCATTTGACCCCATTAGCCCACTGCAAACACCATCATGCCTGAGTGCTTCATTTGCCCTCCTTGATCGGCAATAATTTGCTGTTCGACTGGTCCCTTCCAGGATTCCTCTGTCAGCCTCTATTTCTGCTTCCCTCCTCTCAGTTGCTGAATTTTTCCTTGAAGCCCACCAAATAGCTTTTAAAAGTAGTTCCACTGCAATGTCGTGAACAGTGGTAAGATGCAAATTCAAAGTTGAATAGTAGATTTTGATGCACTAAGGGAACATTTTCAGGACAGTCTTTATAATTGGCCAACTTTGCTATAAATACCTTTTTATTGTTTTCTCCCTCCCCTTAACTTTTTTTCACTTTGTTTGTTGCGTTTTGTCCTTACATACACTGTGAACTGCGTTTCTTGGGACTTTGATCTTTGAGTCCCATGTTTGACAATGCCAGTACATAATGACAGGGTATGTGCTTGAAAGTTTCTGCGTAAATAAGTCAGTCAAATACAGATGCAGCTTGTTAGGTTTCAGTATTTTTGAGTACTGTAAAGCATAAAGGAGAGATGAAGAGTATATATAGTTAGCAGAGTAAGCACTGGGGAAGCCTTTTAAAGGTAGTGTGAAATTCCAAATAGGACAACAAGAAAGGCTGTGTTTCTTTTAAAGGTGTTTATGAGGGCGCTTTTCTGCTATAATCCTAAAGAAGACAGAGCCATTCCTTGCCAGGAGGCTGGGCTGCCATTTAAGAGACGACACATCCTAGAAGTTGTAAGCCAAGATGACCCCACATGGTGGCAAGCAAAGCGTGTTGGAGATACCAACCTCAGAGCAGGCTTGATCCCCTCAAAACAGTTCCAAGAAAGGTTTGTCAATGAAGATTACAGATTTTTTGTCACGCATATAGTGTCACACTGATTTGATGCTGCTTTTTTTTTTTCACAGGAAATGAAGGGCAGGATCATGCCAGGGTGAATACGAAATGCTTAGAGGAAAGTAGTAAAAAAAAAGCGTATCTGATCTTTATCCTGGCTCCTAAGAGAGTATTTAGCTTGGACCAGGATACTTTCTAGAGCTTGAAGTTTCTCTATTTTCACAGGAAGATCTATGTATCTTCTAAAGCAAAAATATCCCAAAGTCTTGTATTTACAGTACGGAAGTCTTCTATTTAAGAAGGATTCTGATTTAGGCCGCTGGTCTCATTGTGTGCTTCTTACTAGATGTGTCGTCTTTGGATTGTAGGTGTTACAAATCGTAAGAATTGAACACGTCTGTTTCTATTGCTGGCATCCAAGGTTTGCATAAGGTTTCTAATAGAGCACTTTGCTCCGCTGTACGAATGCTCCTTCGAAATACTGGGCAAATTCTGCCTGAACAGCTGTATCCCTCTTCGTGTGTGTGCATGTATGTCNTTACAAATCGTAAGAATTGAACACGTCTGTTTCTATTGCTGGCATCCAAGGTTTGCATAAGGTTTCTAATAGAGCACTTTGCTCCGCTGTACGAATGCTCCTTCGAAATACTGGGCAAATTCTGCCTGAACAGCTGTATCCCTCTTCGTGTGCCTGCATGTATGTCAACAGATGCTGCTGCACTGCAGTCTTTTTTTTTTTCCCCTTTTTTTCTCAGATGTTGTAAACTACATTTCAATGTATGCAAGAATTACTTCAGTGTCTGTTTCCCCCGAGTGACTGTGTAAAAGCCTGAGCATATTCTTTAGTCTGATACAAATGTTGGTGTGTTACAAAAAAAAACACTTGGAAGAAAATGTGGTTTCCTTTGACAACAGAGAGGGATTTCTTGAGGACTGGATTTTTGTCCTGGGTTGTTGGGGGGTTTTTTGTGTTGGGTTTTTGGGATGGGTGGGGTGAGGTTTTCTGAGCAAATTCAAGAGTGAGAGATTGGAAATTGAGCTCTGGTTCATGATTTTAACACTTCAGAAAACTTTAGTTGATACTCTGTTGTTACATTTTCACACAAGCTGGGTAACTTGGAGTGCTTCCTAGTAGGTAACAGAAAACTCCAAACTGATCTGGAAGGCAGTGGATAATTTCTGAGTATGCAAAGCTGCAGTGATCATTTTGGACAAAGGTTATCTCCTTTTGAGTTCTCTTTGAGGTTAGTACTTTTAGGATTGTGGCGGACAGGAATTTTGCCCATCGTGTGTAAAAATGGCAAATGGAAGTTGGATTCTCAGCAGAATTAAACTAGAATAGAGTAGTTGTTGTTTCCCTAATCTTGCAAAAAAAAATTGGTTGGGGAAAAGGATATAGAAAAAAAATTACATTTATAGAAGTAACGTGCTATTGATTTCTGTGCTGTGATGTATGAAAGCCTAAGATGTTTTAGAATCTTCTCTCTCGGTCACTTATCAGTAGCAATCTGAGACCGCCATAGTTTTAAAGAAAAAGTCTTTTAAAATGTTGAATCGGAGACATTTTCTGTTTTTCAAGGAAAAGCACTATTTTATTTTCAATGCCATATGTGTAACATACTATAAATTCTTTATAATTCCTTATAATTTGGAGCTTACATGGCTGAAATATAATTATTTTCTATTTAGACGATTGACTTACAGAAGGACAGTAGGCACTCTGCAGAATCCCAGAACTCTGAAGAAACCATTATGTAAGTCTGTTCTGTTCCTTCAGCGATGTCCTTGTTGATACCAACTTCTCAGTATTTTTCTGTTACTTCAACAATTATGTGTTTGAATATGTTTTGTGTAATCTGTCATTGATTGATTTGCATGAATACAAGCTGCCACTTGAGAGGATTTGAGTTTGAGTTTTATCTGGTGTTGCTAGTGCCTGTTGTTTTCAAAAAACACGGCTGTGCCTCTTTTCCCGCTTTCAAGAACGAGGCACTACGTACTGTTTAGATACTTTAAAATTTGCTAGTGTACGCATTTTTTCTACGGTTTGAAACTTGAAAGCTGCAAAAGTAGCCCAATGCACACTTCTTGAAGTTCTTACATAAGTGCATGAAACAACTCTAAGGTCGTATGAAAATAAACTGTAGCTTTAAGGAGGATAAAAGTCACTGGAGCTGGCAAGAGCATCTGCATTTCCAGCTTCGCATTAGAGCTGGTCTTAAGTAGACTTTAAAATTATTCTTGTTTACAGCTCTGAAGCCTCTGTCAGTGAATTACTCACACAAAAACTGCTACTTGTGATGAAATTGCTAGACAGTGATGAAAGGCAGAATACATTCTTACCATCCCAGAATATAATGTTCCTGTTGCTCTTGGGTACTTCAGCACAGCTGTTATTGATGTGCGGGGCACCCCTGTGACTGTGTGAAGCCAGACATAGTGCTAGGAGTGCCATCCACATCTAACTTGGATTCTGATAATTGTCCATCTTAAGTGATATAAGTGAACTTCTGACCCGTGGTGCATGGCACATCTCATGAGAAGATACAGGTACTCTTACACAGATAGAGGTATTCTTATGCTGCAAAGAGAAGGGAAGCTGCTGTGCTTTAAATGAAGCTTTTCCAAATTACTTTCCATTACATTCAAGTGTTAGGAGGCATGTAATGAGGATTGCTACTTAGGCTTTTTCTCAGACATTCTCCAAGACAATTAGGCTGATAACTGGTTATAATACTAAATTTTAGCAGAAGGGTCTTTTAATCAGTTGATAAGGGTACATCACGGCATTTTTTTTTTTTAAGACAGAAAAGTCTGTTAAGCAAATCAGATCAGAACAACTGAACTTTCCATTCCCTCTAATTTTACTCAATCATTTGCCAGTCTTTTAATATCATACCAACTCTGTCTTTCATGCTAACTACAGATGATCAGTCTTCTGATAAAGGTAGGTACTCTCCTAACTAATTTTCTGTCTGAATGTAAACAACCAATGAATTTCCTAAAATACTTGCTAAGCATGTGCATATAATGCAGGACATAAAACTTCTCCTTCCTTCACCAGTCAGCCAGACTGGTATGGCAGGCACTGTTTAAGATATCTCCCTCCTCCCCTCTCACTCTCCTTTCTCCCGTGTCCTTACCCTCCCCTTCTCCCCGCCCCCACTGCTTTTTAATTTACAGAAGACTGTGACTGTGAAGGATATTTCAACGGACAGTACATAGGTGAGAAACCAAAACCCCTTTCCCCGTCCCTAACAACCCCCACCCAAAAAACCACCCCCCATCCTACTCCCCCCCCCCAAAAAAAACCCCAAGCACTACCCCTACATTAAAAAAGAAAAACTAGCTTATTTACATTAGAGTGAATTTCCCATACATTCGTAAGCCAGATTGTCTCCGTGCAGTCATAACTGGACTTTGGNAAAAACCCCCCCCCCCCCCCCCCCCCCCCCCCCCAAAAAAAAACCCCAAGCACTACCCCTACATTAAAAAAGAAAAACTAGCTTATTTACATTAGAGTGAATTTCCCATACATTCGTAAGCCAGATTGTCTCCGTGCAGTCATAACTGGACTTTGGCATAGCCCACACTTGGTGACTCAAGGTGATACGAGGGGGGTTTTATTACAGATCGAGTGCTTGGTTTTCTACCTCACATGCAATTTTTTCACCTATAAAATTAGCATATGTGCACTGATTTGATTATTTTAAAAAATTGTGAGAGTAACTCAAAGACAGTGTAACTTCTAGCTGAACAAGCTTGAAAAGTTAGATGGAGACGTGGTTTCATATATCTCTTGTTTCCCTCTACAGCAGGCTTACGCAGGAGCTTTAGATTAAGTCGTAAAGAAAAGGAGAACAATCTAAATGAAGGAAAGCAAGCAGAGCAGGCAGATGCAGCAGAGTTCCTAACATACGAAGAAGTCACGAGATACCAGCAGCAGCCTGGTGAACAGCAGAGGCTGGTGGTTTTGATTGGTATGATACAGAATTGGTTCAAAATTTTTCACCTATCTCCTTCTTCCTTTATCACCTGTGCTCCAAGAGGCTTTCTTTAGGTATTTGGGTTTTGGTTTTGTGGTTCTGGTGAGGGTTTTTTCAAGGTTTTTCTGGTTTGGGCCAGAAGTTGTTCTTTTCTTCTAAATGACGCTTTAAAATATTTCTTAAAAAAAATAATAAAACCCAAAAACAAACGCCCCCAAAAAACAACCAAACTCAACAAATCCTTCTAAAAATAATGATGCGGGACCATTTCTCATTTTTCTGATTCAATTTCCATAGGTTCTCAGTCAAACGTGCATACTTATGCTGTCAGAACAACTGATGAAAAGGTAGATGTTAGTATTATCTAGCAAAGTTTTGCATGCAATGTTAATTCATTGTGCTTAACAGCTTTGCGTTAAGCCATTTTCCCAGGACGTCATAGAAATCAAGGGTATGTCATGAAACTGACTGCTAAGGTTACAGATTTTCTGACTTAGTGCGTGACAAATGTTTGTCCAACAGCTGTTCAAGGATTGTTTGTTCCTGATTATGTTCTTCAAAGCAGAATGTGGTGGGTCATGAGGTATCTCATGTACAGGTTTCTTCAGGTGCACTCCTGATCATATTATTTGTGTGAAATTGGTATTATTTATTCTCTTTGCAGTATTTCGTTCCACACAGAAATCTGTCAGTCAGTTCTATTTTATTAGGTTGTTTGGGGGCCAAATTAAGTGAGCTCAAGCAGAAGGTTGTGTCAGAGAACCCACATGAGTATGGCGTTGCAGTTCCACGTGAGTAAAACTTACTGACTTTTGTGTATCGCCACTTTATTCCTTAAATGCTGTCTAATAGTGTAGTGCTAGCTGCATTGATGAATGGCAATTTCTGTTTTGACGATTGATTATATGCGTATTTCAGAAGTACTTCAAATTATTTTTCTCATTGTAATATACTGTGCTTGACCTCAAGAGCTGAATTGATCACTACATAACCTGGCACATAGGCACTTTGGAATTCCTTCAACTCAGCTGATTTTCTTGACTTGTGCTTTCATATGTGAGCAGATTGCATTTTCCCAGTGTCCATTAAAAAAAATGAGAAACTGAAAACAGGAAGAAAAAAAATAAGATTGTAAATTACAAAAAGAACTAGTGTGAAAACCTAGAATCTTAAGATTCAGCCAAAACATTATATGTGCTTAAAAGAGGATGATTTTTCTTCAGTATATCATACCAGCTGAAGTTTTTTTTTAAAAAAGTAGACAGCAATAACCCAAGTCAAAATTTTTATGAGATTTTAAGTTGTTGATGGGTATGTCTGGGCTGTTCAAACAAGCCAGTCACAGCGATAGAGAAATTAATGATTCTGCTGCATGGTTTTGTGGCTAGAGTTACACCAAAATTTTTTTTGCTGGATCATTTTCTAAAAAAAAAAAAAAATTAGACACACACAAAATAAATCTAGCAATATTTGTATTCCCCAACATGATATTTTTGCAATCCAAAAAAATAACATTGAGGGCACTGTTTCTATGTTATTTTAGAATTCCAATAAACGTCTGTCAGGCAGACCTACGGTTAGTTAGCAGTAGAACCCATATGGGTAATTTTTACTTGAATTTAAACACATACACAAAAAAATAGCAGACATCACTTTTCTGGTCAGGCATAGGTTTGTAGAATGATCACCAAAGCTTCTCCTACAGTATTAAAAATTATTAAAAGAAATTACAACATCAAAGGTAAGGGGGACACACAATTACGTAAGTTTCACAGTAGCATGGGAAAGCTGCTGGGGATATTCTTACCCTAAATTCAGAAGCAACATAATAGGACTTTATATATTTCCTGGTTCTATTTTCTGAGTTTCAAAGAAAATGAGAGTCCAATACTCCAAAGAGTTGAGAGACTGTTTTCCATAGGATATACTCTACTGCTTCTGCCAGGTGTGTAAGAAGCATGCCTCCTAATTTTTGTGTTAGTTACAGCATGCTTGGGAGGAAAACAACTTCATTATTGCTCTTACAATTTTTGAAATTGAGTTTAAAACAGAATTATAATAATATTTGATTTATATTTTATGTTTACTTGAATTTGCCAGGGTGTAACTACCTTGTTTGAGGTTATGAAAACATGACTGGAACTAAACAGAGAAAATATAGCTGTTTGCAAAGGCTGATCTGTCTCCTGTGTCTTGCTTCCATTCTCTTCTAGATACAACCAGGTCAAAGAAAAGTCATGAGAAAGAGGGAGTAGAATACAATTTTGTCTCTAAGCAGTCATTTGAGGCAGATGTGCAGCAAAACAAGTGAGTTATTTTTAAAATACTGGCATAAGTGACTGTGTTTCAAAAATATTGCTAGTTGAATCTTACATCATATGAATACCAAAATCATGTGTGAAGTTGGACTGGCTGTATTATAAGGGTCCAGCTTTCCAAGCAGAAGGCTCTTTATTCTGCCTGGACTGTTAGCGTGAACTCAGAAATTTAGTGAGAAGAGATGTAGAAACAAAATAGGACTAGTAGGAGGATCACAAGTTATGATTTAAGCCTGCATATCACAAGTAGTATGATTGGTCGGAGTTGAATCTAGTGAAAGTAAACAGATACTTAGTGGGGCCTACTTTTCATTTAATATGATAGGTAACAAGTTTTATTCACAAGTATGCTTTAAAGTGTGTTCTAGACTGAATCCCTGGATATAAAGAACTTACTTTCTCTAAGATTCTGTTTCCTGAAAGTACAGATTTTTGGCTAGTCTCCCAGAAGATGGAAGAATTTGAGTCTATTTCTTTGCCAGCTTTGTTCTGTTCTCTTTGAAAAACACCCTCTTTGTGCTCTTAGGCTTCAAAATCAGTCAGATGAATTAATGCAGTTAATTCTTCCCCTATTTGTCAGTAGTGCTGAGTAGCTATTAGTGCCATGTGAAGAAGACATGCTACTAAGCAACCAGAAGGAAAAAAATAATCAGAAAAAAATAAGCCCTTTTCCACCCCACCCCTGCATTGACTAGTGTGACTTCAGGAAATGGCTATCAAATGTTGTAAGTTAAATCTTCTCTATGGATGGTACTTAAAAATGTTTTGACTTTTTAGATTTGTGGAACACGGAGAATACAAAGAAAATCTGTATGGTACAAGTCTTGAGGCAATCCGGTCCGTGATGGCCAAAAAGAAGGTTTGTTTGGTGGATGTGGTACCTGAAGTAAGTTCTGCAGCTTATTTTAAAGAAAGCAAGTATTTCTTACTGGGCTGCCAGCCTAAGTAACTGATGTTGTTCACCATTTGTGACTATTTGCTCTGCAAAGAACAACAATGCTCTAACAGGTGGCCTGACTGCTAGCTAAGCAGAATAGAAAGATTCTTTCTTTTCTTTAGAAAGCAGTGCAGTATTTACAGTTTCTAGATATCTAGTTGATACAGCCTAGATGACACGTTGTCAGTTCTCACTTTGGGATTTTTCCCTTGCTGTAGGAGAAATGTGCATCACTGTCCTAGCCTGCTCAAGTCTTAGAGAGAATACTTAGAATATGGATGGGTTTTTCATTCTTGTTCCTGCCTATTGCCTCTGAAGCGTTACCAGCATTGGAACCAGTGCCAGTATGCCTGCTCTTAATCCCTCCAATACTGGAAGTTAGTCTTTGAAATTTTGATTCAGATTTTGTAACTGGGCCAGGAAGAGACTTATAATACTACCTCAGCTGAATTCCAGGTTTAAAATTTCCAGTGTTCGGACTCTTAAGCAAAGCAAATGATAACTGGACTGTCAAGTCAATTTTTTTTTTATACTCTTCTCAGTATCTTTTGCCATGTCCTTGTTCCTGATACCGCAATGCATAGCGGGGCAGGTGCGCAGTTAGACCATGTTCCAGGAAGCACATGTACTCCTGTAAGCTAGCCAGGACACTGACATTAACCTTTTCTTTTGAAGAAGAAAAGGTTACTGTGGTCAGATGTATAGTACACAGGACTCACACTACAGTGTGTACTAGTGGAACTGTTGAACCCAGCTTGAGTAGATCAATGATATATTACCCAAAAAAATTTTAAAACTGGTGTAACAAAAAACATCTGTTCACAGGCAGTAAAGCACTTGAGGACTCCAGAGTTTAAGCCTTATGTTATCTTTGTGAAGCCTCTCATTCCAGAAAAGAAAAAACATGTCCTAAAATCTCCCATGTCAGAAGAAATCTCAGTCCCCCTTGTAAGTATTCTAACTTTAATCTCTTCTTTTTAGACATAAAAGAAGTATTTGGGCTACCATTTCCATGATATGGAAGAGTTCCTCTTCCGTGACAGTGAACTGAGTGGGGCACTAAGTGGGTCCTGTGCACGTACAGCCTTTCAGCTGGATTTTTAGAAAGAATTTTTTTTGTTCTTTTAAAATTCCACTACGTAAGTACCATGAAGCAAGGTGCACATCTTCCGTGTGGATCTGTGTACAACACTCAGGGCTGCAGCAGGGGAAGCTGCTATTGAACTCAGATGCACTAATAATCATTTTACATTTCTGATGAGCAGCCCCATTGAATGGTAAGGGTAGCCACCTATTCCTGATACCTCCAGAGTGACACCCACACAGGCTGTTAATCAGGTACACACAAACTGCAGCATGCAGATGTCTAGGATGGACCAAACCTAGACCAACTACAACTTGGTGATACGTAAATGTGAACAGAAATACTGAGAGTGCATAACGTTATTACATTGGGTAACCTGAACTTGAATCTACATGTCACAGAACTCAGTTCACTTGGTAAGTTTTCATTTAAGCCCTTAAAATTCTTGAACTTGGGGACAGTGGGTCCAGCATTCCTTTTCAGCTTTTGAAGGTGATGATTTCTAGGTGTTAGGTTAGGCAGTGACTCCAACTTCATAAAATGCAGTGTCACCATCTTCCATCCCTCCTGTAACATGTTTTTTCCTCCCGTTCCCTATCACCTTTTGCATTTTTGAAACAGCCTACCACAGTCCAGCAGTAGCATACTGCTCCTTGATCTCAGTTGTAGTATCTTACATATCCTTTCAAAGTAATGACTTACTGTGCTAATATACTTTACAATGCTAGTTACTAAAGAGACATGCTGTAAATCTCATACCCTCTTCTCATGTTGATCAGCAGGATGAAGAACAGCAGGAAATTGTTAATTCAGCAGCATTCATTGAAGAGCAGTATGGCCATTTAATTGATACTGTACTGGTGAAAGAAGACCTCCAGAGTGCATGTAATCAGCTGAAAACTGTGTTAGATAAACTAAACAAGGATTCATTTTGGGTGCCAGTCAACTGGATTAGGTCATAGCTTGTTATCACTTGTTCAAAGAAAAGGTTGTATAAAAGTGTCTTGTAAATATATGGATTAGAAAAGGGAAGTACGTTAAATTCACTTCAAAACTGCTGATCTGTCTAGCAGATAATACGTAATGACTGTATGAGAAAAACTAAACAAAGTCAGAAGCTGACAGTGCCTTCCTGAATCAAAAAATTTAGTGGCTATGATTAAGGGAGCTGAACAAGGCACTTTCAGGAACGAGCATGCCTACAGAACAAGCTACGAAAGCTTGGTGGGAGGGATGTCCTTTGGAGAATGCTTACACCATGTCAGTTACTCAGAAGTTCAACTGGCTGACAGGCCACCAAAACGTTTCCCTTCGCTCAGGATCATTAGTTGCAAATCCTTTCCAATTAGGCACTAAAACTAGGCCAGTTATGTAAGTTGTAGATGGGTCCCATCCCACATTTCCCAGTGCTTCCAAGTTGTCTTGCACAGGTGTTAGTCTGCTCATCCATAGCACATATCCACTTTCCCAGTCTCTTCCTACTGACATAGGACAAATGTTAAAGAACCTGTGAATGCACCTGTGTGACCAGAAACACTTTTTTAGTTTACATGAAAATAATTGCATATGATTTAAAATAGAACTTCTAAGACGCTTGTTTCCTGAAAGACATCTTTGCAAATGCCACCTGATGGGATACCACCTTGACACCAACATAGCAGCTCTGAAAAGAGTGCTAAAAGGAGGAGGCTGAAGTACCAAGTAGCTGAGCTACAGGTCCAAATCATCACCCTTCCAGCATTTATGGCTACCTTTGTTCCACATTAGGTAAGGGCTTCCGAGCATCCCATTGGCTACATCGAGTTCTGAAGAAGAAATCGTAACTGCTTTGTATGTATTTCAAGAGACTTGAACATAGAGGATTTTTAGATGCAGAGACACGATTCTGGAAGCACCTATGCTTTATAATTACTTGGAAAAAACCTGAGTATTGTACAGGTGCATGCTAGCTGAAACTTAGTTCCTGTTTTCCATTGCCTGCTGAGATCTGATCTTTCCTGTGCACTGTGCCCTTCAACAAGGCCTGTTGGTGCACCAGTCTCATTCTTTTCATCTTAACGGTATGATGTTATTCTTGTTCCACTGCATTTAGCAAAACTAACAACATTGCATATTAAAAGCACATTTCTTACATACCAGTGTCACTGAATCTGCGTTTACTCTAGCCTAAAAAGGTGTGTAGGACAGTCACACATATCCATCTTCTCCAAAGGTGTACTCTGCAAGTTTCATGTGTTGTTCTACCTACAGGCATTGAGGGTCCCATTCTGACAACAATAAGCACTTTTCACAGTCAGATACCTATGCTGGCTTGTTAGAGCAGATGTGCTGCCAGACTGGTGACCTCAGCAAATTTACAAGGACTCCTTCACATGTGGGTGGCCCATCAGCTCTGCACAATTTTGTCCCAGCTCAGCCACCAAAACTAACGTGGCTTACAAGAGAGACACATTGCCAAGTGAATTTTGTGACAGATGTACCTTCATCCTATGAAAAACCGAGTGTAATATTTTAAAAACTGATTAAGTAACAGCATTTCAAACTGAGTAATTTTATAAAAAATACAAAATGGGCAGATTGATCTCACAGTAGACATATATTGCAGATTACAAGCAGGTTTGTACAGTCTGCAAGACATAAACATGTTTGGAGGATACAGATGTAATTAAAAATTAATGAAATTATATTTGTAAGGCACATGTGTGTTATTGGCTTCGGTCACCATTTCCATAACAGCATGTTAAGGGCATGTACCTTTATCACAGCTCACTGTCTTATCCTTTCCATGCACAGTTCTGTCTTAAGTCAGACTTACGCCTACGTAACATCAGTTACTCTCGTACAGCGTTCACAACTACAGGCACCACCGAATAGGTAAAGTGATCTCACTTGTGAAGATCTAAAAGCGTGACTGTACGTGGAAAGTAAGTCACAAGAGAACAGCTGTTGTGAATAGGTAAGGGAGGCAGTGATAATACACTGCCATTCATTAAAGGGATGTGTACTACACATGCAGGCTTTTTCACTGCAAATATAGAACCAATGGATGGCTGGTTGTAAAGTCAATCAAGTGTGACTAAATCACAACGACAAAGCAAGTTTGGGGTTGCAGTCCATGTGTTAGGGCAGTCTGGAAAAAAAAACTTCAGGAGAACTGAGGTTGGCAGAAAAAAATACGAGGACGACAGCCAATGAAAGATGCAGGCAAAGCCCTAGCGAGGAGCAACATTTCCATGGCTGGACAGTATAGGATGATAGGCAGCATACCTTTGCACAAAATGACAGTGACTAGTGGAAGCTCTGGAAGAAAAAATAATACAACATAAAAGCATTTCAGTAGACACATGTTATACTCAATGAAAAGGAACAAAATCTCAGAAAAACTGGTTCACTTAGTATTTGTTGCGGGGGAGAGGGGGGTGTGTATGAAACATATTTTGTATACAGAATGAAGACAGAACTCTGTAAGGATACTATAGCAGATGGGGCTACAGGGAGCTTGAAAATGCAGTTGAATTCTAAAAATAATAGCAGAACAGAACTCTGAAAACCCATTTAACTCCAGGAGATGAGGTAGGAATGTACTGCCTCCCTTGCAGGTGCTAATTTAGCTCCCTCTGTTACAGATAGCCGCTTCTGAAGCTGAAATGCGTCATCAAGGAGCCCTTCTGTGGATGCAATTTTGTGTGAGGCAGTGCAGCTTTTCAGAAACATTATGAGTAGAAATGAAAAGCTGAGAGCTGTAGCACTAATTTTGCAAGCTGTGGATCCATCCCATAACATTATGCAACACCCTTCCTTTCTGCATACACACACCTGCCCTCCTGGAACAAATGGAAGCAGCTAGCACCTCTGAAAGCGTTCATTCCAACAGTCCACCCTCCCTGTCCTTTGTTAAATCTCAGGTAGCCTTTCCAAGAGCTTTGCATCTCTTTCAATCTGGCCAATCCATTTGTGGTCCTCCTGTGCAAGAGAACAAGTTTATAATATCATTCTCATAAGAATCTTTGCTGGGCTGCTTCTCACAGTTCTGTTACCCTATTCATTGCTCATATATATTATATTAATATATATAAATATATATAGAAAACAAATATTAAAAAAGCACCTTCTCATTTCTGCAGCTGGTCACATGCAAAGTCACCATACCCTCTTGCTGTTCTTTATCACTACTTCCTTGTTTTCCTTCTCTCAGCACTCCCATTTATATATGCATATAAACAAACTAACAAGATAGGACAACAGAAATGCCTTTTTTTTTTTTTGCTGTCCTCACCAAATGGAAGTAAGGATAGAAAGGGTAATTCAAAGACTTTAGGCCTCCCACAAGCCCCCCACTCTACATTTGCCTGAAGACTTCCCTACCACCTGAGGCACTGCCACAACACAGACTTAGGGGTACCATTACCTAAATCTTGCCCAGGTTAAAATGCTGGGTCTGTGCATGTGGACACTTACTATCCACCCAAGATCTTGCTTAAGGCCGGGGAAAGCTTTAAGTGAAAACAAGTCTTAGGGAGATATTCAGTCTCAAATCCCTTCACCCAGCTTTTCCTCCGCCAGCCTCCCCTAATAAACCCAGAAACAGCTTTTGCTGGGAAGAGCACTACAAGTCTGCATTGCTTTGTAGAAGCAGTAGAAATGAGAATAATGTTTCAGGCTTGCAGAGACAGGAAGGGGAGTACTCTCATTTCAGAGCTACATAACCACTGTTTAGTAATATTTTCCTATTCACATGCCAAACTAGTGATACTGTGCCTCAACTCACAGTAAGTGAACTGCAGAATTGTTTTAACAGTTTTTCTGTTCATAGAAGTATGAACTTGGAAAAAAAAAAATCTTCCTTCATCCATTGTAGCTCAAGCTTCATCAGAAGTCAAATTAATTTCAAAAAATACAGTAATTCAACAAGTCCACTTACTGAGATTAACTAGCCAGTTTTAATACATCTAGTGATAAGGAGAACTGAAATTTCCCAACAGGATCTCTACAAATATTTCATGCTGATAGCAGCTCCCATTTCTCATACTTTTGTTCAATTTATAGTTTAAATAGTTTAAGATGCTTCTTAGCAGTTTTTCAGTAAAAATGAAAACCACCAAACAAAACAATCTTGGCATTAAAAAACCCAATCAAACCAAAATTCTTGACTGAAGTATAGGGGTGCAATAATTTTAGAAACATACCAAATTCTAGGTTGTTCTTGCAAGTCAAACACCACCTAGATTTTTCTTTATTGCAGCTCTTTGCTCACAATTTGCAACTATGACAGAATAGACTAAATACCACACGGTATGCATCTTTGCCAGAGCTATTTGTTTGTCTTCACAGGACTTTCACCCTGTCATGAATTAGCTTCTGATGTCACAGCAAGAGTATCTATGACAACTTCCAGTGATACCACCAGTCAAATCTGTAATATAGTTCGTTTTCCTTGATATTTGAAGTTAGAAAGCCAAAGTTAGACGATCAGATGATAACTTCTGCACTGCTTATATGCATTCCGTAACACTAACAGTTCACTCAGACCTAAACACTCAATTTTACATTTAATTTTGCCACTCAATTTTACATTTAATTTTGCAAATCTCAAAACTGTAGACACATTTATTTTAGTTTCTAGTACGAATGAGCATACATATTTACATTACTTTCAAACCTGACTATATTCAAAACTGAATGAAAGACAGATTCATCTAGCTCAGTCCCCTCAAAAACTGTTATTACTATAAACAATGACAATAAAAAATCGTAAATTAATCAAGGTGGACTGTGGTTCTGGCTTTTTTCCTCCCACCAAATACAACAGAAGCAGCATTCATTCAGTAGCATTGCATTTGCAGCAAACTGAAGCATGATGCAAAGGAAGATGACGTTACTTTTTAAAAGGGCTGCCAGCTGTTTAATTACTTCTAAAGAATATGCCATTCTTAAAAGTGAGGCCTTCTAAGGAATGCAGATACCAACTGCAGCACAGACCAGCTAAGCAGTTTTACCCCCATTCAACAGGACAGCAACAGAACAGTCTTCTCTCCAATCACTTCCCCAATCCCAGGAAACACAGGAAAGAAGCGACTACCCTGGTGACAGGTTCATTGTACGGAAGTCGTACCTGTCACCATAAAAACCCTACACAAACAGCAGAGAATGCACCAGGACCATTGAACGACTTCTGATCAGCAGGCCATACATCTCAGCTTCTCATGATCGTCTCCTTCCTAGCCTTCCCACCTGGTTTTATGGCTTTGTTACAGTTGCCATTGCCTCCCATCTTCTGAAATTGACTTCCTACTCTTCCTTTCTTGTGTCCATGCTTCGTTCGCAGTTATACCTGGAGGTTCCAGGCCATCTCAAATTGCGACATGCTTACATTATGCTGATAGACACTCAGTAGTTTAACAAACCACACCACCTGTGATATGCTTAAAGTATGCCTAGCCAGCTGCTATCGGTCACGCCAATACACACAAACAGAAACTACTTTCTCATCTACTCTCTCTCATAAGCTGATATGGCTAAATATTCCAAAGGGACATCTCATAGACCAAAACCAAGATGGAAGCAGTCCTTCACCTGGCTGCAAGCAGATGTGTTTCCACTGCTAAAGACATTAAAAACTACTATAAGATCTGACATCTCCCTCAGATGGATTTCAGCAGAGGGAAATACACAGGAGTGATATTCCAACTATGTAGCCACTTAGATCCACTGCAAGGCAGACGGAAGTTCATGCAAAAACCCAATACAGGTATTTCTACTCACTTTAGCGACAATTATACAGGCACACTTTTCTCAAAAGAAAACAGCTCCACAAAGAGCAATTTTGCAGAGAACGGCTAGAATAGTTTCAAAGTGAGGTTGAAGTTTATATGCCTTGTCTTCAGCTGTGTTGTCCTGGAACTCATGACAAATCACTGGTGGTACTCAGGAAGGCACTCGCACTCATGTAAATCAACTTGATAGCAATGAATCATGAAAACAGGCATCTTAAAAAAAGGGGCAATTTTTCTGTTCTGACTTGACAGCGTCCTGTAATGGAAGACCGTCTTTGGATTTGTCACTTGTTAACAAGCACTTCAGTTTACATTTTAAATGCTTTTAGTATTGTCCCCAAATCTGATACTTTTAGAGGGTTGCAGGCAGCCAACTAGAAGTCTTCTAGAGGCACTGCTACCAAGATCAGAGTCTAGGCTAACATCTTTCATGACAAGTTTATTTCCAAGAAAAGGCAGTGAATTTAATGGGTGGAAAAAAGGTAAAGAAATGCAGTCATCTGACAGAACTTCGTAACGGGACTGGCAATAGACAGACTCATCCTAGTGGAAAGTCTTCCATAACCAGCACATTTTTTAATAAAAACTTAGTTTTAGCCCTGTAATTGCTGAATGAGGGCAGAAACATGAGTCTGCAGAGAGCCTCCTTAACTGCAAAAAGGACCCACAGTGTAAACCAGCAATGAGTAACCTACAGTGTACTGCACACATAGTGTTTTTTTTTTTTCCTGCCAAATGTTAATACACCTCTTCACTACAACCCCAAAATTAAGTAGTAACTCAACTTACTATCCAGGGACATGCAGCAATTTTGACTGCTTAAAACCATCTGAAATAGGGAAAATGTCACTGCTCAGGGTGACTCCTGACTGTTAGCTACATTTAAGGGAACTCAGGTGCCTAAAACACTCTAACGCCATTCTGGGGAAGAGAAGCTTTTCAATAATATTTCAAAATGGAGTACTACATCATTTTATGCTAAGGCAGGAATTTCAGAAAACGTCAATGTTGAATGCCATACAGCAAGAGCACAATACTGTAAAAAGCACTATGATTTAATAGTGAAAAATCTGACATTTACCAGAAAAATATCTGAAGACATCAGAGCGCATAAGGGAAGGAGAAATTGTACTTTGTTAATGGACAAAAATGTATTTTGCTAATCAGTTTGGGGTTTGTATCTACACAACTGGTGGTGGGTCAAACAAGGCACGGACTAGTGCTTGGAATCTCCTCCTCTTTTTGTTTTGTTTTTGTTTGTTTGTTTTGTTTTTTGTTTGTTTGTTTTAAAAAAAACAGCCACCTGTAGATTTAAGAAAGCGGACAAAATGCACCACATAAGCTTTTATCCTGCTGTGCTGAAGACTCCATTAGCTGGACTCCTCGCTTCTCTGTGCTTTTATCCCAAACACCTGGTGTCTGCAGGATTTTTATGACTAGTTCCTCAAAGGCATGTTGCACTCCATCCTGTGTCTTGGCACTGGTCTCTGGTGGAGGGGGAAGAAAGGAGGGGAGGAAAGTATTTTATCTTATTTGCAGGGAGCATTCCACTTGGTAAGAAGTCTTTTGGTATCAGAGAGAAGATGTAATTCTAATGACTGAACATCCTCTCCATTCTCCCTTAAAGGCACACTTAAGTTGAGTATGATAAACAGAAATGCATCCCAGCCTGAAGCATCTCATTTTTCCACCTGAAAAAATTCCACAGCTCCCCGTTCTCTCCATAATGCAAAGACAGAAATTGTTCTCAGGTCATGATAGTAAATCTACAAGATAATTATTCCATAACTAAGTTGGGAAACAAAAAACGCAGAAGCAATTACATGTTTTCCCCTACGCATTTGTTCCACTTCCTTCTGGAAAGCTTTTCAAGAAGCTTCACTCAAAAGGTACTTCCCCCGGCCCCTACCCCCCAACCCCCCCC
>VZSC01017595.1:288432-298599 GCA_013398225.1 Steatornis caripensis | reverse complement strand
GGGCCGGGGCCGAGGCCGAGGCCGAGGCGGGCGGCTCGCGACAGGCGAGGCCGGCCGCAGTGGAGGCGAGGGACCCGTGTCTGCCGGCCTGCGAGCGGCGCTCTCGTAGGCGCTTGAGCGCCGAGGTCGGGGCGGGGGGGCCGCGAGACCGTGCAGGGTCGTGAGGCGCAGGGGGTTCACCGCGTAGCCGCCCCAACGGCAGTTTGAGGCGGAGGCGGTCAGGCTGCGGGGCGGCAGCTGCCGGCGCGCTGCGGGCCTCGGGAGCGCTGCGGAGCCCGGCCCGAGCTGTGCGGGCGAGGGTCTCGGCTTCGGGGAGCCGTCAGGCCCGAGCGGCCTGGCAGCGGGGCTGCCGGGGCTTCCTGCTGGCGCCTGACGAGGCGCGGCTCGTGAGTGGCATCTGCTGAAATGTTCCGTGCCCTGCTGAAGTCCCAAATCTAAGCTAAAACAGATCTGAAAGAACATCAAAACTAATGAAGTCGCTCAAGAGCGCAGCACACCTGCTCAGCTGTGTCAGTGCTGGGCTTTTTTCTCTGCTGGTATTTTCTGCCCTTGCTGACAAGTTGTGGTCGTCCACACAGAAGGGAGGAGAGACAAGACGCCGTGCGGTGTATGTATGATATCATCTGCGGAAGCCCGATTGCACCGCCAGTGTGATAACTGTATGTCAGAGGAGTGGGGTAAGCTGGAATATGAAGAATGAGCAAAGTTGCAATATGGGTGTTAGATCTTGTTTTAACCATGTGCAAAATTCCCTAAAGGAAGCAAGACTTTAATAGGAGTCGCCACTCCTGTCTGTGATTGGTCAAATGAATGTTTTTGCCCTCTAAGCCCTAAAAAAACTCACCCTAATTAAGTATTTATGCACATGGTGGAAACCAGAGCGATACAAGTATGGCTACGATGAAGGCCCTTAAATGGGGAAAAGTCTTCAGGGTTCACCAACAGCACGTCTTTTCTCAATTATATGATGTTTATTCTTTGCGCTGATTATGATTTCAGTTATCTGTTCCAATCCTATCGTATCCTGATGATTCTCTTTCTCCATTTGATCCATCTTTTTACACTTTATCTGTGTGAAACTGGGGACTTTTTGAAACGTGTGTAGTGTACTGGATCCCTATTCTCATTTGAAGCTTGTAACTCCAAAGAAATATAAGCCAAACCCATAGGTTTTCGTTAACTTTCTCCTAAGCCAAACCAAATTATGTCACCGCCAGTTGATGCAGAACATGCATGTCTAGAGACAGGACCAAAATTATTATCTCAATAGCCAGTCTGACATCTGACAGCCACCTTGTCCTTCGTATTTTTAGCAATTACCTGGAAGAAATGAAGTCATAGCCTGCAAGGTGATTTGCGCATTTATTTGTATTTGCAGTTCATTAGCCTGCCTTGTTCTGCGCTAGCATCTGTGCAGCGCTTGGAATACATCTGTCATTTGAAGCTACCTCGGTGTGGTGCGCATCTGATTGGTGTGCACCTTGTGTCTCGGTTTTGGCCTTTGTTGCGAATCTCCTTACTGAATCTCTGAGGAGTCGTTGGAAGCACTTTGTATTGGGCTACAGGGAAGTCCGGGAAGGCAGAACAGCGGGAGAACAAAGTACTGCAGTCATTTGATCTGACATTCAAATATCTGCTTTGACTTGAATGGATCAAACCTTGCTGCACTATAGGGTCACATTTGTTACTATAGGCAGTAGTGATTTTATAACAATAAGAATTCACAGAGTAGCCACATACGTAGAGTTGTGACATGGAGGGACTGGAATCCCAATATGTGGCATAAAAGCAGTAGAATTTGAACAGGAACTCCCAGGAAAAAATAAAAACATCTGAGTGAGATTCAGAAACTTCCATTGGAAACCTTTTAGAATATTTTGCATAGAGGTGCTGCTGTCTCTCCTTAAAAGTAACTAATCTTTAGATAAAAATGGCAACACAGAGACATCAAGGCAGATAAGATTAAATTGTGTCATAGTGTAGAATAACAATTTATGTGTCAAATGGCTTCAAGTTACAGGCAGAGCCAAAGTACTAGATCTTCCATGAAATACGTGAAAGTCGTAATTAGTGAAAACACAGAGGTAAAATGATAAAATATTTTGAAAACAATCTTTTTGCATGTTGCAGTAGACAATTCTACCCTCTCAAGAAGATTAGACAAGATTTGTGAAGACAAGAGCAAAGATGTAGTATCACTAAACCAAGAATTGTTATATAGGTGACAGACTAGCAGAATTGTATATTTTTCAAGCAACAACGAAATAAGAATTCAGGATACACTGGAAGTACAAATAATTTCCTGTTTCTGTACAAGTCAAGATGTGTTTCAGTGTAACATCTTAATGAGTGACCAGGACAGTTGGACAGAATGCGTGTTTATCAGGGTTGCAGATGACACCAAAATAGGGGGAGCAGTCAGTGCACTGGAGGGTAGGGTTTTTATTCAGAGCAACCGTGTCTTTGTCAAAACCAGTGTTTTGCCAGAAAGCAAGCAGGCTTAGCTTTCTAAACTACTGGCTAAGGGAATCTGTTTGTGGGTTTTTTCAGACTATTGGAATCCTGTAATAATTGAAGCCATGTTTCCAGAACTGTATTTGGTAAAAAGGTTCCGGTTATGAATGCCCAATCTGCATTTTCTGTCTGCTTTAATGTGTGTGGGTAACCCATGAAGCAATTCTTTGTTTTTGATGTGCTAGAAGTGCAGGTGTGTTGTAAGGAGTATGAAAGGCATTTTCTCAAAATTAATATTAAATTTAGTGACTGTAAGGGAAGAAGCGATGAGGAAACAATGTTGCATGAACGTAACAGTGGAAATTAAAATGTATTAATGTGATGGCATTTTTTGCCATTAAGGACTTAGTTTATTTGCTTATAATCCCATATGGCAATACTTTATAGCCTCATGTACCCTTAATTGCTGTGCATGGCTTTCTAAGACCTGTGTTTTGTGGCTGGTAAAATTGTTCATCTCCATTCAAAACAAACACTTCTTACTAGTGTTACTCAAAGGACGAGGAACTCTCAGTCTTCCATGTTGAGAACAGACAAGATTCTGTGATTTTTCTTAGGGAAATAGAAGAAGCCGATGCTAGCATGTCTCTGCTATTTGGAGGAGCTGGCATTTCAACATTGAGCATGATGCAGCTGGAATGAAATGTTAAGGATGGGAGAGATCCAAGGACTGTTTCGAAGGGGAGAAAAAAAATGGCATACAAATACTCTTTCTTTTTCACCTCTAGTTGTGTAACAAAATAATCTATTCAATTTGCAAAAATCATTCACTGGGAATGCGGTTGCCTCCAGGGAAGCCAGTCTCTTTCGCCAGATTCAACCACGGTTCCAGGACATGAACCCCTGTTCATCCTGACCACTCTCAGGTGTATACTGATCTATATACTACTGCTTAAACCATATACTCACCCCCACTAAGCATAGGAACTCAGAGCTGAATTAACACTTTTTGTTTTGGCCTTGCACTGTAGGATTGACTTTTGTGTTGCAAGCAGAATTCCCCAGGCACTGATACTTGTCTCCTGGCACAGATGATGTCCTGCCAGATGGAAAATCTGTCAACATTTGTTTGGGTAATGAAGTCTTTACAAATATTTGGCTCATTGCCATAGTTCTTTGGCACAGACAGCAGAAAATGTTGAAACTTGACTCATGCATAAGGATTCATCTGCTTACATTACAATTTAAGGGGTGAACGGTCATTGGGAGAAAAGTAATGCTGTATATGCTCACATAGCCTTGAATTATGTGAAAATTGTGAGTGATTGCACTCAGATTCATATAGATATAAACTGAATAATTTGGGTATTTATTTTAACGTTTTTAGAATAGCTAAGTGTCCAGCCAAAACCCTTAGGTGCATTGCCATCTCTTAGAAACTTGTCCAAAAACATACTGCATAAATGCTTATTGGAGCTCAGCTTGATACTAAGACTCCTTATATTTGCAATTTATGACTTGAGCTGTACAGAGATTTTCCATAAGATTTCTGTTTCCACATCCAGTTAGACACATAGTGAAAGCCGCCTTTAAAAACAGTAAAGGGATTTATGTCTGTTTCGCCTGCCTCTTTTCACAAAGGGTGCGGGAACTGAGTTATCTTTCAACTAAAGCCTTTGGTCACAGTCTGCTAATGTTGACCAGCGTGCTCAGATTTTGCTAGGAGACCACATGGTGTGATAAAACATACTTTTATTTTTTTTCTTCCCAGAAGAGCAAGGCAAATATTGGGATTGACATACAGAAATAACCGGAGTCAAAAAAAAGTAGTGGTTTCACGACAAAAAGGAGTCAATTATTTAATGGTTGTCTATCTCCTCTTACTATAGATTGCGTTCCAGTTCACAAGTAGAGATTTGTGCACAATCAGTTGTGTCACTAAGGAGATGGATTGTTTGCCATTGTACAATCTGGAGCCTTTATCAGAGCTGACGGCATTATTACTGGGTCTAATTCATTGTCATCGTCAAGCCTGAAAGGCATTATTATTATGTACCATCCTGCTCGGTTGTTCACTCATACGTAGGGTGCTCTTTTAGCCACTTAAAGATGGAAGCAGGTGGGTTTGCTATGATTACTTGGTAGAACTGAGGAGCTGTAAAGGCCTTAAACGACCTAAAAGTACTGAATGCTTTCTTAAGCACCTAAGCGTCTCAAACATCACTCGTCTGGATTATTTCCTATTCAGAAATTGATTCCAACTAAGATACTAAAAATTATAACACTTGTGATAAAAACACTGAGTGGCAAAGACGGAATTACATCGCTATATTGCTGGCCTTTGGATAGCCTTGCCAGATCTTTCCATGGCTTCAAAGATGATGAATAGCACAGGGACAGAGGACTGTACTTCATAGGTGTCTTCAGATGAGACCTTTGAAGATGCAGGAACATTTACGCATAGTTACTCTCTATCTTCCTGTGGCCTGAGAAGGAGCCAGTGCTGTTTCACAGTGGTTAAAGTTGCCCCCTAAAATGTCTGTTTGTCTGGACTGACTGCTAGAGAAGCAAGTACTGCTTACCTAGCCCTGCAACACTGGTCGCTGACAGTAGAGGTTTTTTTATAACTGGTTTTTCAATTATCTTATGCAGATGGTGGTTAGTCTTAGAAGTTACTATCCGGGGCTTTCTGTTGTCTCCAGTATTTTCTTACTTTGGTCAGAATTTTTACGTTCAGGAAGAGTTACAATTTTATGCCGTAGCAGGGTCTAGCAGATTGTTTCATGTGTGCGCCACTCAGTTGACAGCAAAGAAACTAGTGTTCTCTCATGCACAAGTAGTGACCATGGCTCTAAATATTTCTGTGAATAGCTAGTTCACTTTTGGGCACAGTATATTTAGCATCTGTTAACAGAAAAACCAAAGGGTTTGGTTGTCAATACCTTCTGGGGACATAAATACTGAGATGATTCACCAAGTTCTAATAGTTTTCTTGACACTTTTTATCATACAGGTTCATAGCCAAGAACATTATGAGGCTGCAGCGTCTGGGAATAACCCATGTTCTGAATGCAGCAGAGGGGAAATCATTCATGCATGTGAACACTAATGCAGAATTCTATGAAGGCACAGGCATCAGATACCATGGAATTAAAGCTAACGATACACAAGAATTTAACCTCAGTCGCTATTTTGAGGAGGCAGCTGATTTTATTGAGAAAGCACTTTCCCAGAAGGATGGTAAGGCAAACTGAAATATCTTTCTACAATGTTTTCTGCGTACTGCATATGTTTCTTAGCAATTTATTTTACTGTTTAAAATGGTTCTTTGCTCAGATTATCAGCTGAACAAGCAAGTCAGGAAGGCAGATCAAGGCTCTGGATCAAAGACAGTAGAATACACAATAAAACATCTTAATCTTCTGTCTGTACATGTAGGTCTCCAGTAAATGCAAATGGAAGTCTGTCACTGTAGGGGTGACTTTGAAAAGTGAAACAGCTGCTGCATCCTATAGTAGCGCCTTTGTGGGAAGATGTGTTCTTATTTTTCCTTAGAAGTGGTAAATCACATAAAAATTAAAAAAAATAAGTTCAGCATCTAGAAGTTGTTTTAGGGTACTAGAAATATAAATTAAAGGCAGAAGTGATACAAGTACTGCATTGCTTAAGAGTACTCGCACAACCTGCTGTATAGGATTTTTTTTCCCAAATGTACAGTAAGGATAGAGACTGTGGCCTTAGAATTTTTATTACAGTAAGTCATTAAATTTTTTTATGTGACTGTTACCTCTTTATTCCCTAGGATTGCAGTAAGGCTGGAGATGATATTTGCAATGTTTTTGATTGCCACATTTCTCTGCAGTGTTGTTCCCTCAGAGCAGAAATCCTAGGACATAGTGCAGTGGGCCAGACGGTGTTTGTCATTGTCTGACTGTTTCAGCGTACCAGTTATTTCTACGTGTGCTTAATTTCTTTCTTGCTTCATGACTGAATGTGAGAAGGAGGAACGAGAATTCCCACAATTCTAGAAGTTCTTTCTCTGGAATAGGCAAAAAGGGCACTAGAGCTGTGATGTGCTTATGACAGATGGAAAGAAATTTTACCTCCAGTTTGGTGGAATATAAAAAACTCTGAAAATTGAAATGCAGCTCTTCCAGTTAGCATCGTGACTCACTGAAACAGGTTGCAGTAGGAAAGAGGAATTTAACAATGCTGGCTGTGCCATGACTGGCCCTACTCTGATCTAAACAGCTGTCGAGTCAATCTCAATTTACAGTAGCAATTCTGTTTGCTGACTCTTTCAGTCTTAGTAGTTGTCTGCCACGCCTGCCACTGTTTTCTTACGGTGGTAAACAAAGAGGAACTTTGTAGCTGGGTGATGCTGGAACCAGTTTTAAGATTAACTCGCTACTGAAATTTCATAGTTTTAGTTGACATTGAAGTGTAGAGTAAGGACAGTGAAGTGAAGAAGGATGTGGTAGTATTTTCCTTCAATTTCATTTTAGCGTCAAAGTTGCATGAAGTTCTGGAAGGCAGGTCTGGTATACTAAAGGTCCGGAAGGCAGCCCTTAAGATGCTGCTTTTCACAGAGGAAAGCTAGAAACCCCTTTGCTTCTGATCATTTGCAGAGGGAAATTCAATTCTCTTCCATGTATATGATCAAGAATCCCTAAATCTTGCTAATTTATGGCTACGGGCCCTCAAGAAATGTTGGGAATCCACTGTTTTAGCTGTTTTAACTTGCTATTGATTAGAGATTTGCCTTGAGTTGAGAGGTCTCTGCAGGTCAAGGCAAATGTGGTAACTGGTGTTCTGTTGCTGTGGTTCAAAGCAAGTTGTGGTTATGATGAAAATGTGTGCGTATGGTTCATCTGTTCTCTTGTCTCAGAAAAAAAATTGCTCTGGAGGGTAGCCTGGGGCCATATGTGTCACTGCATTTGGGAAGGGGAAAATTTTTATGTCTGGAAAAGCAGGTCAAAGAGGAAGCAGCTGAGAAGCAATAAAATCGAGTTAGATTCCTCAAAGGGAGCAGTGGCCTGCTTTAGTATTGTTGGATACCTACCTACAGGATTTACCCATGTGGTGGGTTAACTTCAGCAGGATGTCAGGTGCCCACCAAGCCACTCTGACTCCACCTCCTCAGCTGGACGGGTGGAGAACAATATGACGAAAAGCTTGTAGGTCCAGATAAGGACAGCGAGATCACTCAGCGATTACTATCACAGGCAAAACAGACTTGATTTGGGTAAATTAATTTAATTTATTACCAATCGAATCAGAGTAGGATACTGAGAAGTAAAACCAAATCTTAAAGCACCTTCCTCCTGCNCTCTTCCAGTTAGCATCGTGACTCACTGAAACAGGTTGCAGTAGGAAAGAGGAATTTAACAATGCTGGCTGTGCCATGACTGGCCCTACTCTGATCTAAACAGCTGTCGAGTCAATCTCAATTTACAGTAGCAATTCTGTTTGCTGACTCTTTCAGTCTTAGTAGTTGTCTGCCACGCCTGCCACTGTTTTCTTACGGTGGTAAACAAAGAGGAACTTTGTAGCTAGGTGATGCTGGAACCAGTTTTAAGATTAACTCGCTACTGAAATTTCATAGTTTTAGTTGACATTGAAGTGTAGAGTAAGGACAGTGAAGTGAAGAAGGATGTGGTAGTATTTTCCTTCAATTTCATTTTAGCGTCAAAGTTGCATGAAGTTCTGGAAGGCAGGTCTGGTATACTAAAGGTCCGGAAGGCAGCCCTTAAGATGCTGCTTTTCACAGAGGAAAGCTAGAAACCCCTTTGCTTCTGATCATTTGCAGAGGGAAATTCAATTCTCTTCCATGTATATGATCAAGAATCCCTAAATCTTGCTAATTTATGGCTACGGGCCCTCAAGAAATGTTGGGAATCCACTGTTTTAGCTGTTTTAACTTGCTATTGATTAGAGATTTGCCTTGAGTTGAGAGGTCTCTGCAGGTCAAGGCAAATGTGGTAACTGGTGTTCTGTTGCTGTGGTTCAAAGCAAGTTGTGGTTATGATGAAAATGTGTGCGTATGGTTCATCTGTTCTCTTGTCTCAGAAAAAAAATTGCTCTGGAGGGTAGCCTGGGGCCATATGTGTCACTGCATTTGGGAAGGGGAAAATTTTTATGTCTGGAAAAGCAGGTCAAAGAGGAAGCAGCTGAGAAGCAATAAAATCGAGTTAGATTCCTCAAAGGGAGCAGTGGCCTGCTTTAGTATTGTTGGATACCTACCTACAGGATTTACCCATGTGGTGGGTTAACTTCAGCAGGATGTCAGGTGCCCACCAAGCCACTCTGACTCCACCTCCTCAGCTGGACGGGTGGAGAACAATATGACGAAAAGCTTGTAGGTCCAGATAAGGACAGCGAGATCACTCAGCGATTACTATCACAGGCAAAACAGACTTGATTTGGGTAAATTAATTTAATTTATTACCAATCGAATCAGAGTAGGATACTGAGAAGTAAAACCAAATCTTAAAGCACCTTCCTCCTGCCCCTCCCTTCTTCCTGGGTTCAGCTTCACTCCCAATTTTCTCTGCCTCCTCCCCCAAGCGGCACAAGGGGATGGGGAATGGGGGTTGCAGTCAGTTCATCACACGTTGTCTTTGCCACTCCTTCCTCCTCAGTCTCTTCCCCTGCTGCAGTCGTGGCCTCCTACCCATGGGAGATGGTAGTCCTCTACAAACTTCTTCAGCATGGGTCCTTCCCATGGGCTGCAGCTCTTCACTAACTGCTCCAGCATGGGTCCTTTCCATGGGGTGCAGTCCTTCATGAACAGACTGCTCCAGCGTGGGTACCCCACGCGGTCACAAGTCCTGCCAGAAAACCTGCTCCAGCGTGTGCTCCTCGTCATGGGGTCACAGGTCCTGCCAGGAGCCTGCTCTAGCACGGTCTCTCCATGGGGTCACAGCCTCCTTCAGGCATCCACCTGCTTTGGCCTGGAGTCCTCCACGGGCTGCAGGTGGATATCTGCTCCACCATGGACCTCCGCGAGCCGCAGGGGGACAGCCTGCCTCGCCATGGTCTTCACCACGGGCTGCAGGAGAATCTCTGCTCCGGTGCCTGGAGTACGACCTTCCCCTCCTTCTTCGTTGACCTTGGTATCTGCAGTTGTTTGTCTCACATATTCTCACGCCTCTCTCCCAGCTGCTGTTGCGCAGCAGGTTTTTTTCCCCTTCTTAAATACATTATCCCAGAGACGCTACCACCGTTGCTGATGGGCTGAGCTTTGGCCAGCAGCAGGTTTGTCTTGGAGCTGGCTGACACTGGCTCTGTCGGACACAAGGGAAGCTTCTGGCGGTGTCTGAGAGAAGCCACCCCTGTAGCCCCCCGCCACTACCAAAACTTTGCCACACGAATGCAGAATAAGTTCCCTTTACAGTTAGCTGGAAGCATTTTATTGGGGCTGGCATAGGTGTTATTAGATGTTTCCTGTTCTTGTTGCTGCACAGTCAGCAGTTTCATTTACTTAACTGTTAAAGTAGCTTCATAGATAGCCAGAGAAGTAGCCAGGCATGATCCAACATGGAGTTGGCATAGGATTTGGCATCCACACAGCTAAAAGGTTAGGTATCTTTGAAGAGATGCAGTATATGACAAACAGTGTATTTCTCTGTCTTCAGTGTGTTTTAAACTTTGCGTCATTTATTTGTGCCCTTTGGTACTGGTCATCTTTAGGGGCAAGGCTTATTCTAAACC
>VZSC01017595.1:238648-279858 GCA_013398225.1 Steatornis caripensis | reverse complement strand
GGGGGGGGGGGGGGGGGGGGGGGGGGGGGGGGGGGGGGGGGGGCGGGGCGGAGAGGAAGAACAACAGTAAAAATAAAAAGTCTGAAAAACCTTTGGAGAAGACAATAGCCAAAGATTCAGATATGGAGGTAGAAGCAGGTTGTAATTATACCATTGTTAGAAAAAACGGCAGAAAGACTTATCAGGTTGCAATTCATCCTAGTCTTGTCAATCACCATTGTTGCCAGGCACAAAAATGAAGCGCATATGAGAAGTTTGTACATAGAAGTTGTAGAATATTGTCACTAACCCACCCCCACACACCCATTTTATTTCACACTGACAAAAGCTGAGATGAATGAGTTGTTGTCTGGCCCTTCCCACTTTGTATAGTCATTGGCTGGCTTGGTTCTAAAAAGGATTTTAAAAAGGGGAATAATGTGCCTTTGCCTGGGATCTGAAACTGTCAGGGTGCTGAAAAGCTAATCTGTAAGCTGCCACCATGCAGATCTCTTGGGCTGTGTGCTCTGTTTGTGTCTTAATACAAATTGCATTTCGATCTGTAGAAGGGTGGCAAATGTTTAAAAATGATGCTACAGAAATAATTCCTGAGATCACTGAAAATACAGAAACACCAATGGAGCAGACTTTCAGCAACAACAACACAATGAACCAGGCAAAGCATGGAGGAAGACACATACAACAAGCTCCAGACCCTAACGGTAAGAAAAATAACGTCATTTTTACTGTTTTGGGCCCCAACAGACAGTTTATAAAAGAATACTTCTTATCATGTATGTTTATTTATTAAAACCTTGAAGTGTGGACCTAATGCTGTAAGTGGTAGGGAGTTACATCTACTGTTGAAGAAGTATCGATGTAAACGTTAGAAAGGATATACCCGAGTTTACTGATGAAAAGTGTGGTCTATCTATTGAACAATCCTTAGGTGCTGCAATATGCATTCCTATTCTGCCCAGCTGCTCTCAGCAGACTCAACTCCAATACATAAAAGATACTACTTAAATTAAGGTAAATACATAAAAAGATATTACTTGAATTTGTCTGTGCTTTCTGTTTGCAAGCACTGTAAGGAAATATCACAAGTAATCTTTCTTTGACTTTAGGATGGGGCAATGAGTTGACAGTGCAGACATGACATAAATTCTTAATGTTTAGAAAGAGTCACACGAGTAAAAGATCACACGGCAAAAATGGCGCACAGAGGTTGCATTCAGCTAGGTGAGAGAAGTGTGCTGCTCACTGTCCTTTGCCAACAGCCAGATTTTCAGCCAGATTCCAGCAGGCAAAAAAGCTGTTACGAAAAGTTAAAGCACTCCCAAGGGGAAATCATGCCCAAATGAATTGGAGGGGACTTTATTTTGCAGAGGTTTGCAATCTGGGAATCAGCTTGGCTACTTTAATGGCACTGACATACTTCGCAATGTATTGTCCATGCATTTAGCCAAATGTCTAACATTTACAATGATAGAAAACACAAGCTTTGCGAGGAGAGATGGAAGATGAGGAGTTAGCACCAGAGAAAGATAGTAGTAAAGAAGTGTTCCACTGGCAAATGGGGCGACCGTGGTCCTCCAGACCAACATGTTTGGCTACCAAATGCACATAGCAACAGGTCAAACTTACAGTTTCCACTGTTATGCATTGTAGATTTGAGCTAGCCTTATTTTTCTGGGGACAACTGGAAGGAAGCTGTGTTTTTCTGCTGCAGTTGTCAGTTAAGGTGTTTAAAACTATAGCATTAACAGTATTTTAAAAGAAAAAAAGATGAAGTAATGTTTTTGAGAGTCCGACTTCATAAGAGTCTTAAATCCCTTAAAGGGGGGGCACTCTGCCTCTCACAGGCAGCCCCACCAACCACCAGGTCAAGGCAGTTTGGTTTTGTTGTTACATCTGAGTAACTTCATTTTTCAGCCTTTTACTGCTCTGACTTCAGCTGGAGGGAATCTGTCACAGTGATACGTGCGCATTTTTTGAAGTGGAGAGGATATTTACTTAAGAAAGAGAGAGTGAGGGAGACTGGACAGTTATTCAAGATATGCAATGGTCTTGCACACTTATTTTAACATCTTTAACACAAGGACTCAAAATGATGATCCAAAGTGGCCAGACCTTCCTGGGACACAGGAGGTTGCACTAGACTATGAATAATTTTGCAGTATGTGGAACGTGCATACATACAGGACAGGATATATGTGCACAGAAAACAAACCTGTATAGCTGAGGCAAATGCCCATATATTTAACTGTATCTGCCTATGTGCTGTGGTGGTACAATACACCTGATTCAGAGCATTATTTTTTAAATAGACATGATTTTCTTAAATGCTTAGGGAACTTGGGAGGATAGACTGAGCGCACATGGAGTTCATTTGTCGGCATTTTTGTCACAGCTTTGTGGCAAGGATTGTTTCATTTCATTAATGCAAGCCTTAAAACTTTTTAAAAATGAAATCTTCCTAGCCAGACTTGGATAAATATAAACCTGAGCACTAAAAAATTCACGTTTCTGTACTTCTCAGGGTAAACAAAAATTAAAATGTCTATACAAATATTGTTCTGCCACTAATGACGCAGGGGCAGAATTCTCTTTTGATGTACTGAGGAGCGAATCACCTGTGCATAGCAAGGAGAATGGGCCTAGCCGGCAGAGCCTTCTGTTTGTAAGCTGACTTTTGAGGATTTGCACTACAAGTACCATTCATGAGTTAAAATTATCCTTTTGGTTAAGAGAAGATTAAAATATGCTTATCTAGCTGAATTTCTTTGATAAACACCTTCAAAAATCAAATTCTGTGTCTTCCAAACAAGTCAATTAGCCAAGCATGTCACTTGGCAAAAGAAATGCCTTCAGAAAAAGTCTGTTCCTATAACTGGGAAGTTTTTCTAAATCCTTAATGCTAAAAAAATCTTGTATTTCCTAATGTTTCGTTTGTCAGTAGCTATCCATTGAGAAAAAGGGGGGGAAAAAACCACTGTGAGGTTCTCAATCAGCTAGAAGATGCCTCTAGCTGTGGGACGTGCGATTATCACGGAAAGCAGTAAACTTGGAAAACCTTAACGCCTGAAGAGTGGGGATTCCTTAGCACTGTTGTTATCTACTTATTTCCCTAATCTGAAACACATTATGCTAGCTAAAAATAACTTAAGGAACACTTTCTGTGTTACAAAAGAATTTAAATCTGGAGTCAACCTCTGAAGTCTATAATAGAGTTAAACTAGAGCAATGGGGGACGCTTTTGCCAGGGGTAAGCGAAGCCAGGAGAATCCCATCAAAATTTCCCATCAAGTAACTGCTGCTACACTTCAGAAGCTCCACTGCCCACCTGCACAACCCTGACGTGGAATTTGCCTAGTGGCAAGAGAAGGATTTTATTCATCAATTTGTACCTTGTTATTCAAGGGTCTCGTAACTGGAGTAGCCGAGTATTCAGAAGCTGCACAAATCCGACCTGGATGCGTTTGTGTGCAACCTGCTCTAGTGAACCTACTTTAGCAGGGGGGCTGGACTGGATGGTCTCCAGAGGGCCCTTCCAACCCCTACCATGCTGTGATTCTGTGAAACGAGTCTTTGGAGATACTCTTCCCAAAATCTGCCATTCAAGATGTCCGGCTTGTATCTGGCTCAGATGTAGATATCTGCCACAGAAACAAAAAAGTTCTTGCTCCAGGATAGGGAAGAAAGTAGTAACTAATGTATTTCTTTTTTGCAGATGCTTCCGACTTTAGCTGCAGAGAAATGCGAACCACCCGCTATGTCACAGAGGGGCCTTGCCGCAGCATCAAGCCTGTCAAGGAACTGGTCTGCTCTGGTCAGTGTGTCCCCTCACACCTCCTTCCCAACTCTATTGGTAGAGGGAAGTGGTGGCGTCAGAATGCCCTGGATTATCGCTGCATTCCTGCTCACACTCGCACGCAGCGCATCCAGATGGCTTGTCCCGAGGAAGAGACTCGGACTTACAAATTCCGAGCTGTCACATCCTGCAAATGCAAGCGCTACACTCGCTACCACAACCAGTCTGAGCTGAAGGACTTTGGAAAGGAAACTGTCAGGCCTCAGAAGAACAAGAAGCCCCGTCTCTCCAGAGCCAGGAGCAGCAAATCTAACCAATATGAGTTAGAAAATGCTTATTAGAAGGTGGCATTGAGTGACACAGCCTAGCAGCTCTGGATATTTTACAAAACATCAAATGGCACTCACAGGCCACAACATGGCGTTCTGATGGCAGTAGGTTCCATTTCCTTCTCCTAAGCTGGGTCAAAGGCTCACATAGTCAAAAATCTGTCAGATTATAGCAGTTATGGTCTGATAAGAGAATGAGGTAAACCGAGCTGGAGGTACCAACACCTAAATTCAGTATCAGAGGAGAGGTACACCTTGGAGTTTCACGTGAGGTCATGTGGCTTGTAGGAAGGCAGAGGACAGTGAAGCTTTTATGGTGACATTCACATTTTGTTAGAAGCCATTCTACTCACTTTGTGTGAAAAGAACACAGATCCCTTTCCCACTTTTATGAGTGCTGTGATGCAGGACAAGCATGCAATTAGGGAAGCACCAGGAGAGTTGCCACTCTCTGAATGAGTTGTACAAAGCTAGTGATAGCAGGGATTTCATCAATTATGGTGACTAAAGTCAAATTGTTAGGACGTTAACATCCTGCAGATGTCCTCACGCCCCAGTTGTGCCCTCTAAAACACGAAAATCAAACTATGACGCACGTGTTCTGAAAAGTAAAAGCATGACAAATCTATTTCATACTTTAAAAGACTGCAGGATCAACAGATCCAAAACAGATTTGACAACTAAAACCGTATTTGTTTTAGGGACAATAATTTGTTTCAGGAATAATTAAACAAATTCTACTAAGTGGAGCAGGTTTATGAAATGAATGCTCCTCTCAAACCAGGTAACCTCACTGATGTTTGTCCTGTAAACAGCTAACGATGTGCATAATTTAACATAAAAGATACTGATTGCTCCTTATTTCCTAGAACACGATTGACTTTAGTATCAGGTTGGATATCTCAATTTACATTTTCTATTCTGTAGAGTTTGGATTATCTGGCCATACACTTTGTAGCGCTAAGACTGCAAGCCAAGTTCTGGGAGTAAGGTGCTGCTTCTGCATTAAAAGTGAGCCTCTGCTAATTTAAAGTCATGAATTCCTCTAGAAAAGTCTTTGGTGTGTGCAACTTTGGTAAGTCTTTAGTGTGACAGCAACTTTCCTTTACTTAGCTTCTGAACATTGAGACTAATGTTTGTGTTTTTACATTAAAGAATATTATTAGAACGTGAATTGTCACATGCTGTATATATCCTGTATAAGTGCTAAGCCTAGTATCAGATGAACACAGTTTGGGATAAGACACTTTCTCGCTATTTTTATTTTCTACGTAGAGTTTACGCTGAAATCATATAAACTATGGAAATTCGCGATGTTGATAGATTTTGCAATTATTTTATGTGGGACCAGAACCTAGAGAGAAAAAGTATTGTTTCAGAGAGTGAATTACGTATTTATTTTTTTCTCAGAAATTATTTATGCGATGTTTTTCCTTGTAGAGAATGAGAAGTTAATGCTGCTTTAAAAATATTAGTCTGTTAATTTTAAATACATTGTTAATAAAGTAGAAACAATGATTAATTATAGGAAGACTCATTGATTTTCAGCTGTATTATAAAGCTGATTTGCTGCAAAGCCAGTGAATTACAGAAGACTCAGGGTGTTGACTCCCATTTCTGTGACAGAGAACGTCAGCGTTCTTAATTCTCAATCTGTAACCCACACGTCTGTAAAGAAACTCCCATCCTGGAGCTTCTTGCTCCAATGCGCGATGTTTCTCATGGAAAAAAGTCTTCCTGGGTAGATGCGGAGATCAGAACTATTTCAGTAGTCTCATTTCTACCTCCTCTGTGAAAGTAAAACTCAACTGATTTCAGTTTCCCTCCTACTCCCAGTGACATTTCCTGATTCATATGTTCACAACCTGATAAAGCCACCAAAGAAAACAAGTTGGCTCTGAACTGTCGATCAAGATTTCTTGATGGAAATCTCTTTGCTTCAGATTTGTCTCTGAAAAAAATGAAGTGTGGAATCCCCTTGCAAGTGCTGCCAAGCAACAGTTAAACTTTTCAACAATTTGTTATTGTAGACCTATGCCCGTTTTCATTTATAAGGCCATGTTCTTTAAGAAGCAAAGACATTGTCAAATGAAGTCAGGGAAAAAAACTGAGCTTGGACTGCACAGAGCATGCAGATCTTTCAATACAGCTGTAAAGATGAACAGTTTTTTCAAGATAGCCAGTAGATAAGGTGTCCTTTCACTACTGTCATTTGATACCTCATATAAAAACCTAATACAAACAGTTGTCGTACCTGTGGCAACATTTTCCAGGCTTGTCTTTGACTTTATGAATTTGGTGCTTGGGGCTTAATTTTTGGAAATCAGCATGAGCACCTGCAAGTGCTTCTTAAGTAAGAAAACCAGTTCAGTTCCTCTGAAAATCTATTCCACAGATCTAGTCTCACTGGCATCTAAAGTTGTTTTTAAAATGTTGGGTTTATATATTACGAATATTGTTTTTAAAATGTTGACTGTGATAAGCCATTGAAAGAGACTTACTCCATTTTATCTGAGACTTCATGCTGGATTCCAGGCAGTTCGGAAGCATAGGGCCTGCTGCAGGTGAACCAGTAATGTCTTTCTACCAAATGTTTCACCTTAAAAACGTCCTCTTCCAAAAGAAACCCAGTACTCCCACACAGTTCTCTTCCACTAAAAGTGCAAAAGTTTCCTGCTGTTCAGCTGCTATTCAGAATCTTGCAGTTTTCTGACTTACAATGCAGTGATTGGTTCTTTGTATGTTATAAAAGCCTTTACAAGAATGCCAGTGGACAGGGAGTCCTGAGGCACTTACGCTCCTGTATCTCTCAACGCCCATCCTGTTTACAGTTGCTTCTCTCTGGTTTCTTACCACAGGTTAAAAGTGAATTAAATGGGCCATCTGCAGATACGCTTAGTCTTCTGTAATCTTGCTCCTGAAACAGTCCCCTCCAACCACCTCTTTTGCAATTCATGTTATCAGGAGAGGAACGGGAAATAGTAGCGTTCTGCAAACAGCTGGGAAAATCAAAATGTGGGCTGTTGCACAGAGGAAGACTGATACATTCCCCTCCCCCTACCTCCATGTGGGTTCTTTTTGAACACAGCATTTGGGTTTATTTCTCTCTCTCTCTAATAAAGGTTCACGTGATTTTAGCCTCACGTTAGTACACATAACTTACAGCTGTTAGTAGGGCTCTAGAACAAGACAGACATTTAAGGAATGATTTACTGATCTTAAGCATCTACGTCAGTGTTGGCTGAAAGCGTTATTTACGACTCACGGGACATGCTGTACAGAGGAGATGCCATCTCTAACTGGGAGTTTGAGAATGAGCATCTGCAGGAAATTTCAGTTTGTCTTTCCCATCAAATCTATACACTTCCAGTTCTTTCCAAAGAAAAAAGCTTGATACTGTACACAGAGGAAGCAACTGGAAACAGAGCGACTTTATAGATTGTCCTTACATCATTGAAACATTGCTGGACACAAGACATACATGGGACAGGCTCTTTCAGAGTAATAAATATTCCAAAGGGGCTTTGTAACGGGCAGAGACCTGCTGTGCACTCCTTTTATGTAAGCATTAAATAGTTTTTCTTCAGGCAAGAGTGAATTTCTTCGTTGTAATTTTCCCAATAAAATAGCACACTGGTATGTAATTTAGGTGCTACTGAACTGTAAGTAGTAACAGGTCACTTCACTTGGCTGGAGACAGCTGCCTGTCAGCAACTGAACAACTGTCGTAATGGGTAGTCCACAGAAAAACGACCAAGTTGCTTTTTTCAGACCGGATTCATGATTTCTCCAGATCAGCTTTGAACATTGATTTGTCCCCCATTTTTATTTCCAATTTGTGTAAACAACAAACCATGACACATTCTCTGCAATATACTCACTGACTTAGAATAAACAGTCAGTGTCCCTACTTTATTTCTTTTTCTAGCAAAAATACAATTCTGCTATTATTCAGTGAAAGTTGAAAGCTACAGGCAGCACTGCTGGTATCCACAAGGTTCGAGAGATATTGCATGAGGTTCAACTTTTTAATTACAAATTGCACGATAAAGAACATAACTTTATCCAGTGAGGCCCTAGGCCCAGAAAACACATTATGCATGTGTTTTGCAAATGTGGTCGAGAAAGTCAGCGTCGTGAAATATGGAAGGAATAAACATGTATTTTTTTAGCCATATGACATCAACTTATAATTAGCTTGTTTCACTCAAATTAGTGCAGTATATGGGCACAGAGGACAACTTTTCTATAGTAAACAGGCTCAAAAGTCTTAAATTAACACAGAACTTATTTATATGTTGCTTCAGTTTGGATTGAACATGCTGTGCAGCTGTAAACTGAAATTTGAATAAACTAAAACTCCCCTTGATAGCCAAGTAGTAGAAGTCCACCTTTAAAATAACTCAGTTTAAAATAAAGCCAATACGAGTTGCAGAACTTGCAACAAATGTAGATGATGTCACTCAGTTATACAAAACAGTGCAACTGCTCCCCTTTCACTCTTAGAATCATCTAAGGACAATTCTGCACAAAGTTTTTTCCAGTTATATACAAAGGGATGGACATTTCTCTTTTGTTCCCAGAATTGTGGAAACAGTTTTTGCACTGAATGTTGGAGAGTTGTAACATCAACCTGTAGTGTTTCATGGACAAGGCTCATGATGCCTTGTTGTCTTTTCATTGAATTAGGAATATGGTGCTTTTCTGTATTTTTTGGTGCCAAAATTATTTTTATTCTCACTAGAGTATAAAAAACATACTGTGCCTGATGTCCAAGGGAAGGAAGTAATGCTGATTCTTCTGTCCCATTAACCATTCTTGACACTGTATCATGAACTAGCTGTTTCTTTCAATCCTCAAAGCTTTCACTGCTCTTTTATGAGGCCAAGTTATTACTGTAAAAAGAGGATAATAAAATTAATCAGTGTAACTCATCAGCACCAGCCCTGCTAATTCTGAAATAAAAGTATAAGGAACACAAAGACAATCTTCAAAACACTACCTCACCTCTACCACATCACGATGTAGGGCTAAATCAAACACTTCCAGGGAGAAGGCATCCACAACTTCTCTGGGCAACCTATTCCAGTGTCTCACCACTCTCACAGTAAAGAATTTATTCCTAAGATCTAACCTAAATCTACCCTCTTTCAGTTTAAATCCATTGCCCCTCATCCTGTCACTAGATTCCCTGATAAAGAGCCCATCCCCATCTTTCCTGTAGACCCCATTTAAGTACTGGAAGGCCACTATGAGGTCTCCCCAGAGCCCTCTCTTCTCTAGGCTAAGCAACCCCAGCGCTCTCAGCCTGTCCTCGTAGGGGATGTGCCCCCTGATCATCTTTGCGGCCCTCCTCTGGATGCACTCAAGGAGGTCTCTGTCTTTCTTACGCTGGGGCCCCAGAGCTGCACGCAGCACTGCAGGCGTGGTCTCACCAGAGCGGCGTAGAGGGGCAGAATCTCCTCCCTTGACCTGCTGGCCATGCTTCTTCTGATGCAGCCTGGGATGTGATTGGCCTGCTGGGCTGTGAGCACACATTGCCAGCTCATATTCAGCTTTTCATCCAGTAATACTCCCAAGTCCTTCTCTGCAAGGCTGCTTGCAATCGACTCCTTGCCCAGCCTGTACCCATGTTTGGGATTGACTCCACCCAGGCGCAGGACCTTGCCCTTGGCCTTGTTGAACTTCATGAAGTTCACACAGGCTTACCTCTCTAGCCTGTCAAGGTCCCTCTGGATGGCATCCCTTCCCTCTAGAGTATCAACCACACCACTCAGCTTGGTGTCATTTTGAACACTTTAGTATCTAAGCTTCTAATCCATTCCGACCCTGCTCATCCCTGGTGCTGACTGGTTCATGCTGGTGCCATGAACATTCACTTTAGCCATCCCAGGTGAGGCAGTGTGTGATGTGAATCACTTTTTTTGCCACATACTGGGTACTCAGATTCTAACTGATCTAAGTGGGGCTGTCATGACACTTTGGCACCAGCACTTTAAACGTGTCCCTTTCTTATGAATTTGTACAGCACCCAGGATGTGCAAACATTGGTCTGTGCTTGGTGTCCATACGGGTAATACCATCATTTTCATCTGAAAGGGAAGCAGCCCCAACTCCTTGACTGAGTTACAAGTCCAAAGTCATGCTTCGCCCTGCTGAAGACTCCCACGTCAGGCTGTTTGTAGTATTAACCTTCAGACTCAAGATTTCTTGTTCATGGCTTTCCAGGCAATTTAAATGTACTCTCAAACCAAGAAATAAAAGTGTATTCATTTCATGGTTATTAAGCCCCTAAACTAAATGACATCTTTATCGCTTTGTCAACAATTTAAAACTTGTGGCATGAGGTTATTTCAATGCCTTAAGAAAACAGCTCAGCTCTGGCTAAATAAATAAGTGATGTCATTCTTCATTCAGGCTACTAGATTCTTTGTTGTAAAAACTTCCCTTAGGAGAGGCCCTGGGACACAGTGGCTCCTCTGAGACTATTTACATCTGTTAGATTCTTTAATCTCTTCTTCCTTCCTTCCTCCTGTCTGTTTCCTTCCCTTTCACTATAAAATGGCTAGTATTTAACTCTAATGCTTCCAGTCTGCACAACATGCTTTTAGAATTGGGTGGTTGTTGGGCTTTTTTTTTTTATAACCAGAAATAAGGCTTAATTTAAGGTAATTACTCGTCCATTTGGAGGGTTTTGCTATTTGCAGGGCCTTACTTTTTTCTAGTCAAATTAGCAGGAGAAGTTAGTTTTTAAAGTGACAGTTTTATTCTAAAATTGTTCTTCAGATTAAGGGTGGTGCTCAGAACCAGAAACTTTTCACTCATGATGAATGTCTAGAAACAAAAGTAGCGCTATCAGGAAATCATTGTTGAGGGGACATAGAGGACAGAAAATTGCACAGACTTCCAGTTAATTGAAAAAATGCATGTGAAATTTCAGCCTGCTCATCAACTAATATGCGCCTCTGAATAAATTAATCTTCAAATCAGAGGTGTCTGGGGACGTCCTAGGAGCCAAAAATAGGCCCAGTCATTTTAAAAGATACATTTTTCTAGAATTATTTTTGTCATTAACATCTCTAATATGACATCAAGAGCTAATGATCAGTCATAAGGATTATTCTTTGGATTTGTACTTGCAACAAGAACAGAACAATAGTACTTTGTGGAGTGAAAAGTGTTAATAAATGCAAACGTTCAATGGAATAGGTTCAGTGACAGGAATTAGTGATTAGACTATCCTTACTGGGAAAACTGGCATACGTTCAGAATTTAAGCATTGTCTCCTCAACCATGTCCCTTTCTTCTAGTCGGAAATGCTGTCTGTCTAGAATTTAAGGATTTTGACTAGTATTTCATTATTTTGGGATGCTTGGAACCTCAAAGTGGCCATCAGATGTGTATGCAACCGATTTGTAGCATAGTTTGAACAGGCAGTCTGCATATGAGCAATAAACTCAGTCCGTGTCTAATTTACTTTTAAAGCTATACAGCTCTCAAATATATAATTCTGTCTTGGTCAGCAGTACTATCACCCTCTATTTACTGAAATACACCACTATTATCTTGAAGTGCATGTTACATACAGACATTATAGCCAATGGCTTTGAATTTACTTGTATTTCTCTGCAAACACTGAAAATATAACTTTTAATATATATAGAATGCTCTGCTATTTAGAAGGCAAACAGAAGGCCCAAGAGCAGTGGAAATGACACGTGCCTAAGGGCATTCACATAAAAACCCCTGACTTATTATAGAAAGTTTATGGACGGTCTTCGGGGCAATGGCAGGTATACCAAAAACATATTTGGAACTGGCTGTTTGGTGAAACCTCGCACGCAAGTCTGATGAGAAGCTGCTGGTGGAAACATTTGTTTTTCTAAAGCAAAACATAACTAAGAAGAAAACCAGGTCCAAGAGAAAACTGCAACCAATATGGATTTCAGTGGAGCTGTACTCATTTTTGACATCTGGATCCTAAGACAATATTTAGAGGACAAACACCCAGACTATGTTTATGCAGTTTAAAAAAAATCTTTCTACTTATAAAATGCTAAAAACGTCGTACTAATCAGCAAAAAGAAACACATTTAGCATTAATAATGGAAGGATTCTTCAAATCTGCAGCACCTGACAATTTAAAATGAGATAACATTCAAGAAATACACTTAACGGAAAAAAAAAATCAGACAATTTCTTGAGTCAAGGGCTGTGAACACCTAGACTCTGGGAACTGCTTCTGAGGGGGGTGCTCTGGAAACCGACAGAGAAAAACGGCCCTATGGCAAATACATTCACTATGCAGGAGGGTACAGCGTCACTGGAAATTGCCAGGTGTCTGGCAATTTAAAAAGCTGGAAAAGGCTCTATTCTGATTACTTAGGTATCAAAAAAATCTCAAATATAATTATGACATGTTCCCAAGTAAAATTAAAAAATCCTGCAAAATGTTTCATGAGTGAGGAGCTCTTTGGACCATTATTCCACAGTTGCCAAAGAGAAGCCTTTACAGTTATAGCTATGTCTGATCGTCTCCGTGCTAGTGTACATTGTCACCCCCCTTCATAACAGGAATATGGCAGAGAATCACAGTTTAAATTCAGTGTTCTTAAAAATCTGCTGCCGTACTCTCAGAACCCTTTCTACTCACACTCTGTTCTTTACAGAACGAACTTCTGTGCAGTTCGCAGGATGTGTAGGTTAAGCAAGGCCCGCATTCTTAAGAAGACAAGAGCTGTCCGTTAGACCCAGCTGCAGGTCTGCGTGCTGTGCTTCTGGACAGAGAGCTTCCTCGGTACCAGCGTACGTGGAATTAGCAATGGTTTGCAGAATCAAACATCAGCCATTTCAGTCTGTTTACGTACATAGGCATGAATTACATCTCTTGAGGGAGAAAACTGAGAATTCTCAGTAACATTTAAAATCTCAAAAATAATTGACCTACATAGCAGGTAAGAATGTTTGGATTTAATGCTTAAAAAATTAATAACCTCTCAGAATATGAATAAACAAGGATTAAGTTGTCAGTTGGTTTCAGATGAGGTCTCTCCTTTGACTTAATTTCAATTACATTTTTTGCAAGCTGTTGAGGACAAGGCCAAGTACATGGTTTACCTTAAAAAACCCACGCACATTCTTTTGGACATACTTTGTAGTAAATTAGCATGTAGCAGTGTTATTTCAAAATATTTTTACTCAGATACGATATTAAACTCTACACAGGTAGCAGGTAGGATGTTTCATTAGTCTTTTTTTATTATTTAATAAATACACCTCTCTTCCTTAACATATTCAGTGTTTTACATTTTAATTTTTAGCAGGAAAAAAGTGTAGATTGTCTGACATATTTTTCTGATTGTAATAGCAGGAAGAAAATTATAGCATGCTCTTGTGCCCACAGTTAAGAATCACAGAGAATGTGAAGATATTAAAAGCTGCATCAACAACCATAAAATGGATCTATGCTTTCTAACTGGGGAAAAAAAGGAAAAAAGAAAAAAAAATTAAACTTGCTGGCCTGATTCATTTGACTGTTTCCAAAGAAAAGAAGAAAAAGCACCTGGTCATGATTTGGTTGAGAAGCTGAACAATCTATTATTGCTTTACAGCAGTTCATTGAATAAATGTATTTCAAACACTAAACAATACAGCACTTAGACGCCCCCCCCCCAAAAAAAAACCCTCGTACATACAGTGTTGCTATGTATTCTTTTTCATGCTGTCACATGCATCAATATGTCGCCACTGTTAAAAGCTAAATTTAATTCTGGTCAAGTAGACAAATTTGAAAGGTCTAAAACCAGCTGGAACATTTAAAGTAGTTCTAGTCATGGAGGTCATAGCACTCATTTGTTACGAATAACGTATTCAAAGCAGTCCCTTCTCTGTAGGTAAATTATACTAACTGCAAAACCTGGTAAAATATAGTCAGCAGGTACACTGTAAAAACTTTCAGGCTGCAAGCTCTTCACGTGTTGGACTGAAAAATCTCAGCCCAATGGAGGCAGTTAGGGCTGTACAGTACAAGCGTAAAATAATGACAGAATAAAATAACAAAAGAAAAGCAGGTTAAACATTCTGGCACTTCCAAGAAAATACAAAGCCTCACGTTATGAAAGGCATTTAGTGCCCTTAAAGAGGGTATTTTGTGCTGCCATCAGCTTGAGGGATTTACAAGATTTAATTGCAGAGTGAGTTGGGTCAGGAGACTGTCACTGGAAGGAGAGAAGGTGTAGTCAGCATGTACTCTTTTTTTCTGAGAACATAACATTTTTTGCTTGCTATTTAATTACATGGGAGAGTGTTTGCTTTTTTTATAGTGCCTTTTTTGGGTTTTTTGCATGTAAGAATACTGGAAAATGTTTTTAGCAACTGTGAAAATGATTAAGGTGTATACGTATTTCTAAAAGACCCTCTGTGTAAGTGCCGTGGTGACTTTGGAAAGGCTGCTGCTCCAGAGGAAGTAACTATTTAGCTGTCACTTTCTACTCACTCTTTTCCCTATGTCACAATACTGTTTTATTGCATTGTCCACTGTAGCTCTCTCTTTATTTTGCATGCATTGACTGATTCCAGCCATTGTCTTTTTCCTATTGGAAATGCATGTCTTGAGGTGCTATCTCATTGCTGCTTTTTGAAAAACGCTCAAACACGAACCTTATGGTGCCTGCCAAAGGTTCCGCACAAATGGCTCCTCCTGTGTTTCCTGGAAGCTACTGCAGACCACACAGCTACATGCTACATGTGGTTTTTTTCATATCTGCTATATGTTTGTGGAAAAGTAAAGTCTACGCATCTGTTCAAGTTAATTTGGAAAAACATTGCCTGATTTCAGAACGCACAAGCTGCGTAACTAAGGAAGACTAAAAAGGTGAATTGCCAAGCTCCAATACTGCAGGAGACATTGCTGCAGGAATAGGATGTAGAAGGCAGCTCCTAGTCACTAACATCTGCTCTCCTAGCATGTGAGTGTTACGCATAAATCATTGCTTAAACTCTATTGTTGAGCATCACGGACCAGATTCTCTTTTATATTTTGCCAAGGTAAAATGACATCAAAACAAGGTTTCTGTCCTTAAGGCAAAAGCTGACTTCATCATAATCAGACTCTTTTTCATTTGTATGCATATGTACACGTAAAGGAGCGTGCACATAAACTTTTTCCAATACTTGCAAATGCTAGAGATTGACCTCTGTAGCAAATACTGTGCTATATCACAGTTCTATTATATGGAAATGCATGTGAACAGTAGAAAAGAAGCTGTTAGATCCTCACTTTCAAAAGCAGATCAGGATTTCCAGATACTGAGATCAGTATCACACCCCGGATTCCTGAGAGGCAGCTGTCAGCGTGAGCTGCCCACCTACGAGCTGCAGGAGCGTAACGGCGAGCAGTGTTTGCGGCGTGTGCTGCTGTCAGAGCCTTTGAGGCTAAGTGCAGGGAAGAAAGCTACTCACCCAAGCTTTCGAAACAGGCCTCTCAATGCTTTTAAGTTTTCGTCATCTCTGACATTCTTTATTCTTTGCATAATCAAAATGACGGATCACAAGATTTTAAAATGAGATTTCCTCACCTAGCCTAACTATTCACGGGAACTTCAGCCCTTACAAACAAGTAAATGGCTGACAACAGACTTTCAAACATAAAAATAAGCTTAAGCAATATCCCATGAAGGTGGAAATTTTATGCTCCATAAAAATAATGATCTAGTGAGAGGCCTGAAGCTCTATATCAGGTCTTCAAAAGAAAAGGGCACATACATGTTAATTTTGAACTCGACCTATAACTTGAAGAAGACCTACAGTGAATCATGCAATAATTTAAAATGTATAAACTTCCAGTTCAGAATACTTCTTTTTGACTACAGAAGCCAAGTTGAGCAAGTCAGATCAAATCATCTGAGAAACAATATTTTCCAGGCATTGCAAAAAAGTCACAGCATTTTCTTTGCTGGAATTGCCTACTGGCTTGTCATTACTGCTTGCAGCCTTGGCATGGTAGAAGCTGGGCATCTTTGTCCTCAGGAACTATCCCCCAAGTCCTGACAAAGGAATAGGCTAAAGTTAACTGCTATTAGACACCTTTTCACTACTACCATGAACCAGCAAGCCCGGACAACAAAAATCCCAGTGCTTCAGTTTAGGATCTTGAGGCACACACTTTATAGGCAGACACTCCAACCCGATCCTCTTCACTGTGCTGGGCAGTAGTCTGAACCCATGTGTCTGTAGTTAGCATGGATGCTGATGCTATGTCTGAGCCACATTACTTTACAATATAAATAATTCTTTACAATTTAAATAATTCTGCCTGGAACAGCAGGCTCCTGATTACGAGACATAGTTTTACAGTGTAACTATAAGCTTTCATTTTGGGTCCACAGCTGGTAATACTGTGGAGGTACACTGGAACGGATTACCCAGAGAGGTTGTAGAATCTCCATCCATAGAGATATTCAAATCCCGGCTGGACACAGTCCTGGGCAACCTTCTCTAGCTGACCCTGCTTGAGCAAGGTGGTTGGACTAGACGGTTTCAAGAGATCTCTTCCGATCTCAAAAATTCTGTGATGCTGTGGCTGTATAATGAGCAGATAGTTTGCTCATGTCATGGCTGTTTTTCCCTCTTTGGAACAAAACTAGGAAGCTCTAACCTTTAGGACCTCCAATGGTAGTGGCTAATTCAAAGGACTTCCCTTAACTCACCTGGTTAATGCCAATGTTATTTTAAGACCACATCAGTTCTTTGCCAGTGCTTTGTACGGTGTTCCAAACTCCCTGAAGTGTAAAGCTTGAAGAGAGTCTTCTGGTCCATTTTAAATAAGAATGGTTAGTAACTATTATTTACAGCACTGAGGGTTTATTTACTGCTTTATGTGACAAATGCAGACAAAAATCATCACAATCTGCATTAGCTAACTGAATTAGCTCAGCAGGCTATTCTTATACAACATAGAATTCAAAAGAGACTCTAAAAAGAAAACTAAGCCTTCATTAGGTAAGTAAGCTTGTGAGAAATTGGGTATATATTACATTCTGAGTAACTGAGCAGTATATAGACATAATTAGCTCCAGTGGCACATATGTAAAGCCTATAGATATGAAAGATGTACATGAAAGTAGAATAGGATAAATGCATTGCAGTTGTGGGGCAATGGATTTTTTTAAGGAAGAAAAGCAGCCGGAATATTGGCAAGTCGAATCAGAAAAGCTGAAATGGGGTGGGAGTTATTCCCCTGTCCCCAGTCCCTTCCGTTTGACTGACCAAAGCTTTAAGTCCTGTGTACGCTTGGTGTTTTGTGTCCTAAATTACAATATCTGGCAAGAAATTTTTTTTTTTGCCTTTGATCCTCAGTTAAAGCAGACTGAGAAAATCCCTTTGTAATTGGTTAATAGTTCATGGGGCTAAAGTTGTTGTTGTAGCACAATCTGTGGGAACAACACAGGAGAAACATTTCCTGCAGAAAGAATGCTGAAGTTTAATTACTACACATTGCATGGAGAGGATTTCAATTTTTAGGGCCCTGTGTTCATGCAGTTACTAGGTAGCCAGTTTGTACTGGAATATTGATGCTTTAGTCTAATCTCTGTTGTGCCAGAGAACAGTGGAGGGGCCTCATTCTCATGATGGGGTAGAAGGAATGCTACACATTTCTTACGTCTTATCATCGTGTACACTGCTATGCCAGGCAGTTTAATTAATAACTGTCGACATCTTGTCATTTATCATTACCAAAAACGGGAGGTGAGGACCCTTCAATATGCAGGCTGTACAAATAAATTAAAGTTGTCTCAACCAGTCTCACGGGTTTGCTGCTGTCAGTCACTCGTGTTGTCCTTCCTGCAGTTCAAAGACTTGCCTCTTATCTTGCTCTCAGCGCTGGGCAGCTATTTATATAATGTAAACCAAAAACATAAGCACATGCAAGCCTGGTGGGTAATCAACCTCAGTTAATATTGCTGTAGAGAGTTCGATAACTCAGTTTGTGATAAGACCTTTACTACTGGCTTTGAAATGTACATCAAGGAAGAATATTTCAGGAGCAAAGGCAGGCATAGGAATGGGTCCTTGAAATAGTGGGAAAATGCTGCAGTCAGATAATGGCGTCAGTATAAGCTTCTTCACTGACTTCAAATGTCATTAGAGCAGTAGCTTAATTTTATATCAAATATACTGAACTACTTAGTATTTAGCTACGTAAATTGTTTATCTTTCTTTGAAATCAGATTACCATTCTGCACTTGCCTTAAGAATACTCAGAATGGCTGTGGATACTAGACAGGATTTCATTTCTAACAGGCAAGCAGGACATCTTCCTCTCTGTGAATGCTTTGATTCCTGGTAGCGTTTTACAGGAAAGATCAATTCCAACTGAAATGAGAAGGTGGACATAGCTAGAGTAGTCGTGTGAGTAGCACTCTTCCAAACACAATCCTTTTTTGGTAAACAAAAATAAAATGTTCATTAGAGGTGTTGCTCTATCTTCAGGAGCACAGTACGCCAGGAGCTGTACACAGAGAAACGAGAGCCCCACAGATCTTATTATTTAAGTTAAAAAGCAATAAAGTGAACTCCGTTTACTTTGTACAATAAACTGAACTGTGAGAAATCTTCATGCTAATTTGTGGATGCAGACAGAGCTTCTTGTGCCTGCTAAAGACAAGTGATGGAGAATCTCTGTTGTCGTTTTGCAGATACGCTTGACCCACTCTGAAGGGGTGGCATCATTCTTGGCTATTGAAGGCCAGTAGAAACTGCTGGATTCCTGCAAGGACTGCCAGAACCTTCCTTCCAGAAGGAGGGTGCTGGCTACCTTTAAAGAATCATATTAAGCTGCAACTCACTAAAGTGCTTGTTAAAGCCACTAGCACGATTCCGGTCGCACTTTCACTTTTATCAGGAAAATACTTAAGCAAATTGTGAGATATGGCAGTTTGGCCATACCGAGTGTCCTAGCTCTGTTCCTCGTATTGCTTTCGCATAGCAGGTAACTGTACATGCAGGAGAGTTTGTGTAGCACTGGGTAATATCTGTTTCTTACAGACAAACTATACATTACACTAATGTTTCGTGAAGAGAACACGATCAAACAGAGCCAGCATACAGATAAGTGCAAACAAGAAAATCCTGCACCAGAACTTGTGAATTTCCTGTATTTAAAATGTCAAAGGGACAAAAAGTGACACACGTAAGATAGACCGAAACCGAAGAGACCTTTCACATGCCACCCTTAGCAGAAGCCCATGGTAGACCTAATACTTGGGGGTCAAATGGCTGAACTAACTATGACATCATTTTAACAATGTGATACGGTGGTAATTCTGGCCCCTTCTGGCCACAGTAAATTGCCCTGTTTGGATGGAGCCAAGCTGAAATAGCACGTTGTGCATGCATCAGGAAATGATCTCATAATATACGAAGCCTCAGTCTGTAGGTGATAAGTAAGTGCCCGACAAATTAATCTCATCAGCTGCATTCATCTTTGGATGCTACTCTGTGCCAGGCCACAATGTGTGGGCTGGAGTCTATTTTTTTCATTTGTGTAACTTAAACAGGTAGTTTGAATTGCTATGATACAAATGTTCTATTCTGTGCTGTCTGCATCCTAGATTGTTCTTGCTGAAATGGGCAGAAGTATCATGTCATATTTTACAGACAGGGTGACAAATTATTACACTGATGGCTTGCTTTTTGTCAATGTATTTGGAATTATACATTCTGTAAATTTGATGAAGTGAATTTATTGTTTTCCTTAGTATTTTTCTCTTTAATGGCAAGCACCTTTATTAATAATTGTAATTTAATTATGTATGATGCCATTCAGAGTGCACTAATTTCTACGGTCTATCCTTTAATTGCATTCCCCACTATATTATTAAGTCCTTGCAAGATCAGAAATCACATCAAGTGAACTGGAAAGAAAGAGCTGCCTTAGGCTCAGGATTAGAATTTAGGAGATGGTGTGCTAGTAAAAATAAAAAGGAAAAAACCCCACATTAATTTATAGAAAACACCCCCACCCTCCATTTTAAAGAAGCACGTTTCTTGTTCCAAAACACCTCAGTAAATTTTGCTGTCATATGAATGTTTTGGCAGCAGAAAGAACAAAATCTTTACAACACTCTCCCTTTTTATCCCTGATACACACAGTGATTCTATTGCAGACATGAGGAAGGCAGGCAAATCTTTAGTTGCCTGCATTCTGTAGTTCTGGTGTTCATTTTAGACTTAGCAAAGAGAAGATTTTGGGGTGTTTTCCCCAAACCTATTATTTGTTCTCAAAACTAACCATTTTTAGGAACATGAAGACCAAGTTTGTGTGCAGAGTCTTTAGGTTCTTTAGATAAATTTATGAATATGTGCTCAAGACATGAAGAGACCACATATTCCTGTGAGAAATAACCATGTTACTGCAATATCAGAGTCCTTCGACGAACTTACAATGCTTGGCAGATTATAAAAAGCATGACAGTAACCGGCAAAGAATCTCTATATTATCATTTATTTTGCCAGTTCTGTTTCTTTGTTCTGCAAACAGGAACTAACTACATCTTTAACAAGTCATCCCCTAATGGTGGTTACACATGATAGATGTTAAAAGTTAGTTTTCAGTTTGTCTCTACTTTCTAGAAAAGGGAAATTATTCCCTTTGGATGATACCTAAGGCATACAGAGATGGGAGTACCAGTAGTGTAAACAGGTAAGAATATGTGAATATTTCTATTGTAAGATTCTATTTCTTAGTTTCTTCTGTCTTTTATATTGAGTTTTAGATTCTTACTCTACAAAATCATTGGAACAATTCTACTCCAGATAAGAATGCCTTGCTGGCATAAGTCCATGGGAGGAGGTTCCCAGGCACCAGTCTACAGCAGATGACATGGAGGAAAAGAGAGGTTTCTTTATGCTGGTGGGTTGTATTGTAGGAGAGACAGTTTCTGGTAGGATACTTTTTTTCAAACATTCCTCAATATCTAACTTCAGTTGTATAAGCCATAATACCTTGTACAAGTCTGTTTCGGCCAAATCTAAAATTACTGGGCTTCCAAACAGAGCTGAAGTTCTTACATGCGCTAACTGCCTAAGTAGAAATAATATCAGAGAGTCTGAGCAAAATCTGTAAGAGAAAGGCCCTGTGCAACATTAACTGTGTTGGAAACCTACAAGATTGGAAAATATACCATTATCTATCACAATTTTTGAAAACCCCCAACCTCGCAGGTATCTGAAGGCCCAGGACTGACTCCTCTGGCGAGAAGATGGTCTTTAGCGAGAGGTGTTGATAAAATCAAAGATGATCAAGGCGTAAGAATTTATAAATATTTTTTTTTTTTCCTTTGCCTGCTTAAAACCAATTTAACACTTTGACTCTAAGCTAGGAAAAATTCTTAGTGTTCTATAAGGAAATTCAATATGTTTATGCATATTTGGATAGCTAAACAAGTAGAAAAATAAAACATTCAGCATTTCTGCACATTGGATGATGCAAAACTACTTTCTCAAAAGTAAAAAAAAAAAAAATAGACAGTGGCCATTAAAATGTATACACAACAACATTTAGTCCACGATCCCCTACTGATGATACACAAAAACTACTGTACCAGACAGCCTCCTAGGTAGTAAATGTAAAAGTGATAATGAAATGGGTTAGTTCTTCCATCTACAAAAGTCAAAAGCTCTGTGGTACAGCATTCTACACTTGGGCTATTAGACGAGACATAGTTGCGTTTATGCAACTCTAAGAGGCAAGGGGAGAGAAAGGGTCAGAAGCTGATTTTTTTATTAGCAGTTACAACAGCATGACACTTGCAAATTGTCACTGAAACAACGGACTGCAACTATAGGGACTAGAATTCAAATATTAGGACAAAAAGTTCGTTTTAATTCTCTGGGCAAGGAAAAACAATTCAGGTTTAGTTCATGCTTGCTATCCTTTTGTTCACACTTTTGTCTGTGGAAGTATACTGCATGAGTCTTGTATTTGTCTGACTGTTGGTCATCTGCCTTTTATCCACCGGGGTCCCTATAACATCCCAGAAAACACTGAACTGGTGAATTCACAAAGTCTGCTCCTTACTACGGGGTTATATTGGGAGAACACTCTATTCTCTGCATTGTTCCTTCTGCTGCATCTGCTCCTGCCCGGGACCAGGAGAGCCAGTGACTGGATCTGCACCCTCAGGGGTGCTTGCTGAAGACACTTGCAGCTCCTTTTGCATGACAACCCGTGCAGTTTGGCTTCAGCAAAAATTCCTGTCTTCAAACCCTAATTACTATGCTGGCACACCACTCTGAGTGGTTTTCTAATTGTATTTATTTGCAAAGTCTCTATTGCACAGGGTCCTGTGATAAATATAATTCCACTCATGGCTAATTTGATGGGTTTTGGCAGGGAGAGGGGAGAAGGCAGGGTAATTTCATGGTAAACCATAATTACTAGTACAAGTAGTACCTTAATTGCCAATCCAATCCGAGGGGGTAGCTGAGGCTCAAATCAGCCTAATTAGAATTCTACTTGTTCACAATAAATAAGTGGTCATTGCTAACTGGATCTAGCTTACATTATTTTCAAATGGGAACCATTGGAAAGTGTGAATTTAATGTCTAGTTTGTGTTTAAGTTTGGTTATTTCCTACTTGCATTAGGCTGACTGTCTAGCACAGAACTGAACAGAGTAGACAACCAAGTCTTCCACTACTATTAGGTTCTAGTGGCATAGACTCCTGGAAAAACAGAGGATTTGATAAAGCAGCCTATAGCTGTATGTTGAGTGTTGAGCTCTTTTGGAAATCTAGTTCCAGGCGTAGGTGCAACACATAGAAAATTTGGTCCTAGATGAATTACCTACAGCTGTACGGTAACTCAGTCACCACATGGAAATATACTTCCGAATTTCTGCTCCCTGTTCCTCACCTTTTTTAATGAAACCACAGTCCTTCCCAAGTTAAAAATTTCATATTTTATTATTTAGGTCGTTCATGGCTGGAAACCATGATTTCTGATAGGTGTCAAGTAAAAAGATGAACTATCATTACGATATACTGATAACTTGACTCCAACTGTATATCCAGTATGTATTTAATCACGGGCATAACACAAGTATATTTTCCACGCTTCTCCACAATTTACTGACCTAAATACCCGAGATACTCTTGCAGGCCTGAAACAACACTAGCAAGCATAAAGAAAGCATTATAAAAGTATATCTTCTGACATTTTCCCTTCTTTTTTCTCTCTAGGAACTCTACTAGTTGGTAATTGGAATATTATGTTAGACCTATGAACAGGTTCTGACTTCTGATTGATACACATTTTCGGCTGATTGAAGAATCAGACTGTTATAATTATGAAAATTCAGTCAGAGGTTTTTCATTTCCAATGAACCTTACCATTCTATTGCTATTGACTACCAACAAGGAACAGAAGGTTTGATAATTACAGCAGGTATGGTAGAAGTAGCTTTATATCTTATGAATCCCCTAAAAAACATAGGGGTAAGAAGCAACTGTGGGAATTAGAACAAACAGCACTTTGTGGCATCAACCTGAAGTCTTGTAGCTCTTTTGAGCGAGTAAGAGTAATGTTAACTGCAAGACTGACTGGCCAAAAGGCAAATATCCTCTCCAAATCCTATCCAAAATGTTTGTCCTTAGCGTAGTCTAGAATCTTTAACATATTGACATGCTACTCTTCACAAAAATAAGAGAGTTCTCTGACTTCTAAGCGTATCTGAATATATGATAGATACAGAAAAAAACAAGGGGCAGAGTGTTTAAACCTGCCAGTAGCAGTATACACTCCTAGCTGCAGCTAGTCACAGTAAAAAGTACACCGGATTGATCAGTAGCTCTTTTTTGCAATTTGGAGTCCTTCAGAGAGAAATGGAAGAATTCCTTGGGGTGTTTTTTTTAGACGCTTATGTTCTCATAGCTTCTGGGCAAATAAGTCCTTATTTGCAAGAGGGCTTAGGGCCCTGGGAACTCAGCGAGGGGCAAGTGGACAAGCTGCTCACACTCTTTCTTACCAAGCTAAAAATCACTTTTTCTATCAATCAAACCCTACATGAGGCCTCCTTCAACTTACAGGCTCCTCACCTTTGCATTATGATCCTGCTAGGCACTGTCATGGCAACCACAGAGGCCATTCCACCAGAGACAACTGCCTTGGCAATTAGGAGGGAGCCTGTGGACCGCGAATCCCTGCAATGGATTTATGGTGCTGTGGAGGGTTTCACGGGACAAGAGCGAGGAAGCGTCAGTACAGTGGGAACTTTGCATGATAACTGCTAGTAAATTTTCTGTAAGCAAAAACCCCCAACCAACAAGGAATGAATATTCGTATCCTCAAAGATGAATCTGGGTGCAGAGAGCCCTTCTGGCTGCAACTAACGGGAAAGACTGCACAAAGATACAGCCCCCACCCTTCCGGAAATGCTACCCTTCTCGTTATACAAGCCTCCCTTAGCACCTACTGCTGATGTTCCCCACCTATACTTTGGAGAATCCTCAAAGATGTTTGTGCCCTTCACCACATTCCCCCAACTGCCTACAAAGGTGCGTAATAGTTCAGGAAAAAGAAACATTATCATCTTGGAAAGCTCACATGCCTTACTGGGAGTTTATTCAAGGTTCTGATTTAGATTATGCTCTTATCAAACCGTTTCTGATACTACAGAGGATGGCTGCACTCTGATTTCTTGCATCTTCTTTTCATTACCCGAATTTGTATTTACATGTGTATGTCCTTCTCCTATGAAGTTCCTAAGAATCAACGATCGCTTTAAACCATAGAACATATACGTTCTCAGATGTCTGGGGACTTCCGTGTGAAAATGCCTTTAGGAAAAGAGATAATTTCCTGGATAAGTTAACTCTTCACAGCAGTTTCTAGAGATAATTTTGCATAACTGATCTTCATTTTTATAGGCAGCCCTGAACACTTCTGTTCTTTTGCCCAAAGAGGACTGATAGCAACAACTGTAAAGTGATTAAGCAGCCCAATCCCCTACAGAAAAAGCTCATTTCATCTTTTGGAATGTATTAACTGCATTTTCTTCTTGTTTTCTTACAGAAATCACTGCTAAGAGCAGGAAAGTGTCCACAATGTCTCGTTTTGTTGTTTTACAGCGTCAGGACTGATCAAAGTCCCCCAAGAGCTCTGTAGCTTCTGATACAGACACATCTATTAGACGGTCCTTTATAGATGATATTAAACTTTGATCATTTTTGCAACATCTGGTAAAATTTACCTGTGGCAAACTCTGAAGGAGTAAAAATCAACCCAGTTCCACTCTAAGCTTTTCAAAGTTTTTGCTTTTATTGCTTACTTAAATATTTTTACTTACTGAAGGCTGCTTAACTTTCTGCAGAAGTCCTAAATTTACTTCCTAAGATGTACGCTCCTTAACATTGCTGGCTCTCTCTTGGCTAGAGGAAAAGGGCTCTCTGCATTAGCGCGCCTCAGCACCTCGGGCTTGATTCCTACTTTACAGACACTTCTGCTAAAGAATCCTGCCACAAATGCCAATAGCCATTTTTCTCGCGTGAACCCTGGCTAACTGATGGGACCGGTATGTAGTTGTCAAGCCTGAGCAGGTAGTGGTTGACACTACGCAGCAGCTCTTGAGTGACCTGTGTAAAAGGGGTTGGTTGGTCACAGCACCGTTCCGCACATGGACTCTGTCACCCGCCTTGTCGGAGGAGGGAACATTTGGGGTTGCAGCAAAGGGCAGAGGTGAAACTTTAAAACCCAGAGTGTGGTTGGTTTCATCTTCTCAGATGAAGGCTAATGCTTACGATTCTGGAAAACAATAATTTATCTTGAACTAAATGTTTATTCATCCTGAGCTGGATCCTCCTCTCTCAGTCAAATTTAATATAGATTCTTTCCCTTAGTGGCTGATTTCAACGCGCTCTCCCTTGGTCATTCCTTGTTCTGGCTCATGTCCCGCAATTGCTTAGTAGCCCTACGCTGGTGGAACACAAGTTCTTTTTTCGAAACTATTCTGTAGCATCATTATCACATGCACTTCAACTTCTTCAGCGTGTGAGCAGTTAGTGTGTGTAAGTTAACAAATTTCACTTCGGTTCCCTGATCTTAAAGTTTACACCTTTTCTTCAGGAGTCAGTTGCTTGACACTTTTAAAAATAAGGCATCCACTAGAAACATTTTACTTTGTTTTTTTCATAAATGGAACTAAAAAGAGCAAGATATGTAGTACTCAAGAAAATGTGAAAATCAATTTTTTTCTCCATAAACCATAACTGTTACATCCTGAGTCACAGCAGGAACCATGGTGCCTCACTGTCTTCAAGCAACGAAGGAGTGACTGTCGCGGTCACCTTCTAGCAAAGGCTTTTGTTCCTCAGACACGTTTCTCCCACAATAGCAACAGTCCAATGACAAGCTAAAAAATAGCTTCTTCCCTTAGTCTCAGACAACAATCTGGCAAACACACTTATAATTTGCCGAAGGGGCCTGGAGCGTGTAGGTTATAAACATAAAATAAAACCAAGTGAGGATACAGCCATGAGGCAAAGGTTGTAGCTAGGGAGAGGGGAGCATGAATTCAGCAAATCCGTGGACAACCTTACCCCTGGACCCAAAGGCCACCCAGGACTCAAGGACCCTGAAAGCGCACCAGCTCCTGAGCTTGCCCTTGTTTTCCTGTTGGAAAAACAAGTCTTCACATTTCTCATTCGTGTAACCCAGAATAATTGTCCCACCTGAAGCAGTGATTTCCATCACCGTCTGCCGTGAACGGTAGTGTAGGGTGTCTGCTTAACTGAACACTAGGGCATTGGACTTTCCTAAAAGAATTGGTCCATCTGGGAATTTATTAACTACTTCATACGCTTAGGTGTAGACTTGTTTCATGCAAAGGAGTTCCTCACAGTTTTTCCTTGCCACTCAGCTTGAAAGCATGCTGCCCGGCTCTCAACTGCAGCTTGGAGGTCGTGCCAGCAAATCTTGCCAGTGGATCTATGGAATGAACGCTGCAAGGTTACGTGGAAAAGCTCACCGTCCACCCAGCAGTGGACGGTTGCTACAGTTCAGTGATTTTTTTAAAGTGGAAACTAAAAGAATAATGGAGCTTCTTGATAAAGCATCTGTATGCTTTTGTTCTATTTTATTTTGTTTATTTATTTTTAACTGGAAGGAGGGGAGGGGGAAGGGAGCATTTTATTTAAATTTTAGCTACACCTTTTAGTTAAAAATCAGGGTCATTTTACCAAGAATTGCCGGTAGATGTCTCCACCTTGTGGTGTGAACTTGAAGTAGAGTTAGAAAAATTCTGACATGCTGTATTTATGCAAAAACAACTTGTTAAATTCACCTTTGCAAATTATTTTCCGAGGCAAACTGTGCTTGTCAGCAGCATACTCTGCAAAAATGCAGGGAGGGAAAACGTTCTATGGAAAATTGACCGTATATATATACATCTATGGTGGTGCATCATATAACATAAGCGTGCTGCGCTCGGTTACCCTTTCTGTATACAATGATCACATATACCTGCACAGCATGAACAGCTTTCTGATGCCAGGTTTAAAGCACTCTTGTTTTTTAACTTTTTTTTTAAAAAGATTTTAGGACAGTTCTGTGTAATGTAGTACAGAAAACAAGGTCTAAAGCCTCAACTTTTCCTCAAGTCACCTGAGTCACTGAAGTATTTAGGCTTTTCAAAAGTATTTCTAGGTATAGCTTGATTAACTCTGTGCAATTTCTGAGTGCGTATGATTTTACGTAACCATATTCTGGACAGCTCACAACCATCTTAGAATTAGCTTACATACCCAGGTCCTGTTCCCTTGCTTCATCCCATTTATTGTTTCCAGCTGGTAAGCTCCCAGTTTATAATGGAAATTCGTGTTTGTTTGGCAAAATTATTTGCCCAATCTATAAATTGCTATCTGATTTTTGTAACTGTAATTCTCACGATAAACTATTAATTCATCAAAGGAAATAAAACGAGTCACAGACGAGAACGGCGCGGTTTACTCAGGCTGTTAAGCAAGCATCCACTTGCTAAAGGCACGCACATGCTTTGACTCAGACAGCTAAAATCAGGCCTTCTAGGGCACGGTGGAACTGGTCCGCAATTCAGTGGAAGCCACAGTTACATGGTATTTGCAAAGGCTGCCAGTAGAGAGAGATACTGCACCACTAAACTAATTCTTTCCAGCAGAACTCACGGGGACAGTTTAAATGGAACGGAAACAGGTCCTCATTGCCCTAGCTCTAAGGTGTAAGACAATACAATACCGTAACTGTAACGTGTGCTATGGTTCCAGCAAAATTTTCTGGCGAAATGACAAACAGTAACTGGCTGAAGTTTAATTACCGTATAGGATTCCAGAGGACATCTTTAACACCAGTCCTGTGGCTATATTCCAACCAGTAAGAATGTCCTGTGACTATATTCCAAATAGTAAGAATTGAAAGAATACTTTTCAAATGTAGGCAAATTAAAAAAATTAAATAATTTCATTGTCCATAACAGGCATTCAGCATAGGAGTGAATTCTGGCTCTTCCAAAAACCTTTTCCAGAATTTTCATTTAACTGCATTTAGTTCAGCTAGCTCCAGTGAGAGAAATCATGCAGCACAATGACAAAAGTAGCAGCAAAGGATGGTCTCAGGAAAAGTAGTGCAGAATTCTTAGAAGATAATCCTATAAATGTATTTATTAGGATTGTCCAGAAACATATGGAATTCTTACTACAATAAAAACTCAAAATAAAAATGTTGCACTCTGTCCCACCCCGAAACACATGAACCATGCACTAAAGCATACGTGTAGATTTGTTAATTTGTACCCACAAAAAATGGTTTGAAAGTTCTGTTCCTATCTGTTCCTTGGGGATGCCATGGTTCCTGTTTCTTTCGTGTGGTCTGATGAAAACAACAGATGAGTTTTGCAATCTGCCAAAAGCTGAGCTAGTTGTATGTTTTTTCAAAATATTCACCCGTCAAACTCTTTAACTGTTCCTTTGCTGATCCTAAAAAGTATTCTTGATTTAATAGAAAGCTTCTGATGCCTTGGACCTTGTTCAGGACATTTAGCTCATCATGAAATATCCACAACAGCATGCACAATGTAAAGACAGGACTCATTATGTTAAAAACGATGATTTAATCAAAGTTTTTGGCTAATGGTCTCTCCTGTCTTAAAGGATTAATGTTGTAGCTGAGACACTGCTTGCTTTTATGACCTTTCAAGGAAAGGATATTCCTCATATTTACATGGCACTGGGCCTCGAATCCAGAAAAAAACCTGAAAGAGGAGAGACAAGCAAGGAATGCAGAAGTTGGTGTCTAGACTTGCAGTCAGAGATCTTTGCCCACTTAGCACACAGCTGCTGAAAGAGTGGAATATACTTTGCCTCCTGTAATTGCCAAGTCTCAAGAAGTGAATATATATTTACCTATTTTCATTCATATTCACTTCTTAATAGTATTACATTAATAGCATTAAATTTCCCAATTTCAGTGACAGCAGCACCACCTTTTTTTTGGAGGGCTTCACATCAGATTTCTTAGGAACAAGGCATTGTCAATGTCACTCTGCCAGACATTCCTTCTCCACAGCACAAGTAATATTGGTAGTTGCTTTCTCATCATCTGCAGACTTGAGTTTTTTGATCAAGCTTTCTTATCTGCTTACACAGTTGGATGAGGTAGCAATTACTTCAGCAAGAAGAGCTGGGATATTGTTTTTGCCCTGGTACAGCAGAAGTACCAGGGAAAAACAAACTGAGAAATGGTAAGACAAAGACAGAGCTCATTTATTCAATACCATTATTGCAGATGCAACTGAGATTTTCCTGCGATCGAACCCGCTGAATCCAGTTAACCCAACTTTGCCATCATTTGCCTGTAACTCCCATCACACCTTTCATTTCTAAAAACCCAAACTTCTTGTAGTAAACATAGTAATAAAAACACCTAAAAACCAAAACAAAAAAGGGATTTTTCAAACAAGAAGTGCTAAAACTAACAGACCATGCATTGTGTAATGCGATTAGCAGTTTCCAGCTAGTGTTTTTTCCTTTTAATATTTCTGCAAAGTTAAAGCTGGCCACCTCATTCTTTTGCTTTTTGCTTGTACTGCTCTCTGTCCTGAGCTAAATTAGCAAGGAAGCGTCTCTGAACACATCTCCATGTTTCCTGTACCTGAAGCACGATTTTTCACTACTGTGAAGCCATCAAATTCAATTAACACTAAATATCGGCTTAAAGAATAGTATTTGTTTGGGGTATTTTTTAAGTATACTGTGCTTTTGGTAAAACTCTTCAGGGCTAAAAGCATTAATTACTCACATAACCTAAGAAAATCATTATACTACTTCAGACTGAGAAGCTGGTTGTTTGGCATCTTCTCTCCAACATAATTTCTCTGACATTACATATAATTTCTGCTTGAACGCTCCCTACAAACTGACTGAAAACCTGTGCCTAGAAGCTTGGGGAGAAGAGAGAGAAATATATCACACAGCCATGATATCACTGTAATAAAACAGCTGTGGGGGTTTTTGGATGTTTTGGGGGTTTTTTGTTTTGTTTTTGAGAAGGAACGCAGGCTTTCTCACTCTCTGTATGTACAAATTCTCAAAACCCTAATACATACTTCCTGCAAATACAGATCTTTTAAACTGGACTAATCTGTCGTGTGACATTAGAGTAAAATGCAAGTTCACATTTCTCGATGTTTCGCCCATTATCTAGTGTCTTTCAAGATAGCTCTTTAACCACATGGCTCTGAGTTTCATTGGTAGGAGACGATTTTTCCCTTCCAGGTACGCTGCCTCTATTAGTCTAAGCTTTACGCTTTTTCTGTTCTTTTATTCCTTCAGAACGGCTGAGAAAACTATTAAAACGACTGACAAACCCAAAGCGCCCGTCTTTGGGCTTAGCATTTCCTTTCTAACTCTCATTGCTGTTTTAGCCTCCTTCTTTCCTTCACAAGGCCTTGCTGTTTCTGTCCTTGACACATCCCTCTCCAACCCTCTACCCTCTGCTGGGTCTCCTGCAGTGGTTCAGATTCAGCAAAGCTCTCAAGTGCCTAATTCTCCCCTCTTCTCTCTCCTGCTTCATGCTTCACGCTTCACTCTCTGTGTGTTTACTACCTTACCTACCACACATTTTTCCTGTCCACTACAGTGGAAAAGACAATGAATGCTGGAGGCTGAATTGTCTTCAAAAGTGCATGTGCAGTTAAAGAGGCTTAAGATTCAGTTTCAGAATTTTCAGTTCGGTGCTAGTTTCAGCACTTTCAATTCTCCAGGCAGACAAGCGATGGTCCTAAATCCCTGTCCATGTTAGTCGACGTCTGTGTGCTACTGACTTCAGCGGGTGTAAGCTTAACCACTCAGATGTAGGAGACATCACCTACTCCGTACAAAGTTTCTGCCTCAGGTCATACTGGCTTGGCCTTTACTCAGCTGTGAAAGGGAACTACAGTCTCTGACTACGGCTCTACTTCTTCAGCCTCCAGAAGGCTATTTAACTTGTTTCTGCCATGTAAGAATAAGAACTGTAACTATTCATGAACCCTGTCTGCAAAATGCCTCTGAAAATGAACTTCAGAGATGCTGGATATTATGGGCCATTCTTGCAATGCTTTAACATGTCAAAATTGCCCAACAGATGAGGCAAACCCAGAGCCAGCTCCATTCTTTGGTTTAGACTCTCAATCCTCCCTCTTCCCTGTTCACGTGTCAATGCCAACATACTATTTTAGTTTCACAGTCTCATGAAAGCAGAACAAGTATGAGATTGCCAAATGACCAATCCTATACATGAGAACTGGTCAGGAGGAGTAGCCCAGTGAATAGTCAACAACAATTTTTCCTCACATTGCAATGACTTTTGTGGCAGAAGATGGCTTCCTAATGGAATACTGAACTGTCTCTCTGGGAGCATTTGCCATGCCAACGAGTGTAATCTTGTATCAGTGCACTTATTGGTCTTTGCTGATTCAGCAGCTTCGGGCAGCAGTATAATTTTCTTTCATGTCTCTTTCTGAATGTCTTGCTGCAATGACTTTTAGCCTAACATCACATCCCTTCTTTAGGGAAACGCTGCTGTTCAGCAGATATACAAATTTGGGTACATTTGCGAGGGAGGTTCTAAGCACAGGGGAGCACATCTCGCACATGATCCGTTGGAAACTGAACTTAGCGATCCTGCAGTGCTGCAGTTTCTTTCGGAAATTATTCTTCCTTGTCCACTGATTGTACCAACAGCCTCAGCTTAGAGCTAGTGTATGTTCAATCCTAGCACTGCAACTTAGAGAGAATTCAAAGCACCAGAAACATGATTAAGAGGCCATAGTGATTGACTCGGAGGAAAGATTAGAAGTCTGAAATACATCTGGCTTGTCTTTAAGATGGCTTACCATAGATACCACAAAATTTTAAAACTCGCTTGAATAATTGCTCTCCACCTGCACTGTGCCAGCAGGCTGTTACTCAAAATAATGAGGAGGAGTCAGTAAAAGTGAGAACTGAGTCTTGACTCTAGAAAGAGTGAAGAACTGTCTTCCTCAAAGGGAAAGTGGAAGACTGAAACTGTGACCGTTACTCGGGTCTGGGCAATATCCTAGAAGATTACACTGGAACAGGTTGCCCAGAGAAGTTGTGGATGCCCCCTCCCTGGAAGTGTTCAAGGCCAAGCTGGATGGGGCTTTGAACAACTTGATCTAGTGGAAGGTGTCCCTGCTCATAGCAGGCCGGTTGGAAGTAGGTGATCTTTAAGGTCCCTTCCAACCCAAACCATTCTTTGATTCTATGGAAACGCCTAGTAGAGAACAATAAAACAACTGCCTGTAGGAAGACTAAGTAACCTAATAAACTTTTCCCATCTTTAACTCCTGGGGAGATTCCAACTGCACACAAGAGGAAAATTTTTCACGATGAGAACAATCAGCCATTGGAATAATCTCCCCAGGGGAGTGGTGGATTCCCCAACATTGGACACTTTTAAGACTCAGCTGGACAGGATGCTGGGCTGTCTTGTCTAGACCGTGCTTTTGCCAAGAAAGGTTGGACCAGATGATCCTTGAGGTCCCTTCCAACCTGGTCTTCTATGATTCTGTAACTAAGCAGCAGCTTCCTGAATTTAGTATTGGCCATTGGCTGCTCTCCAGCTTTCTTTCTTCAGTGCTAAAATGCTCAGCGGAGTTAATAACAAGGGCTCTTCCATGTAGGAGGAATTTCCCAGTCTTGGTCCAGTAACAGCATGGAGGAAATCTTTTCCAGTTACTTCAATTGCATGCATGGCAGGTTGTAGCATGGCATCGTTTAGGATTTATTAAAAAAAATGTTTAGAGAGCACTATTTTTTAATGAAAGATGTTGTTAACTTGCAATTTAGTAGCTCATAAAATTTCAAGAGCAGACCTTGGTGCCTTGAGTTTTCTTCATGACAGGGGTGTAAATTTTTCTTAAACTTCTCACAAGATAAGCATCTAGCCACTGTCTCTCTGTTGCAAAGCTAAATCTTCCTTTGCCTTGTGATCAGAGTAAAATCTGTAATCTAAGAAATCACTTAGGATTTCAGGTGCAAAAGCACCAGACACAATTGTACAGGGTCAAGTGCAGCAAAAGCAGAGCCGGACCAGGGCTCCTGCCCCAGACAGCTTCCGTGTTCGAAGAAACAGCAGAGGCGTGAAGGTGATTTAAAAGGGGGCTAAGTTAAAGTGGCATGACATGGTTTAGGTCCTTCTTTAGTGAGAAAGAAAATTGCCTTGCCAGAAAAAGGAAGTGAAGACATGGCACAACTTTTGTCATTTCACCTTCATGAAGCTATGCAAATTACTGTGCGAGGTCTCAGGGTGAGCCAGAGCTCAGAGGCTTCTCGGTCTGTGACATGACTGAGAAATGCTTTCCTGGGGGAGCCACAGAATGAACTGATAGAAAGCTCAAAGGTAAATCCTTTCTTTCCAGCCTTCAGCTTGTTATGGGACCGTTCATTACAAATACTGATCTGCATCCATGCCGTTTTTTTCTACCCAGCACAGCATTTGACTGAAGAGATGTTGACTTCAAGAAGGTTAAAGGTGACTGCCTCAACCAACAAATGGGACGGAGCAAGAGGGGAGGATTGTTGTTCTTTCTTCTTTCAGGAATGAAGTGTCAGGAAGATACAGAGGTCAAACAGGCCCCTGCTGAGCAGCTGAGTGACAGCACCAGCTGCAGAGGGTGCTGGAGCAATGCAAGACCTGAGGGTTCCCACATTTGGGAAGGGCATGCCATCTCCTTTTCCCACATCTGAAGCTGGAGGAATAACAGTGAGAGCTCCACTGGGAAAACAAGGTCCAAGCAATTTAACTCGGAATGCAAAGTGATGTGCAGGAACTGAGCCGTGTCCTACAGATAGACCTCTGCTCGGGCCTCACAGGGATTCTTGAACAGAATCCTAAAGCTTCTCCTGGCCAAAGGGAATACTAGGCTAACAAACAATCCTCCCTTCCTTTCTGTTTCCCCAAGTACATGTGCAAGGACATAAATGTTTGTGTAATTAGCTAGACCATTTTGTAGACTGAAAGTAGGACTGAAAAACAACAGACCTGGGCTTGGATTCATACAAACCCCTAACAGCCTGTGTGAATGAAGTGAGTGGGTGCTACACATATGACAACGCACACAGAGAATGTAAACTAAATACTTTGCATTGGCAAAAAGTTCTGGACTATGACTTAGATTNGGAAATTATTCTTCCTTGTCCACTGATTGTACCAACAGCCTCAGCTTAGAGCTAGTGTATGTTCAATCCTAGCACTGCAACTTAGAGAGAATTCAAAGCACCAGAAACATGATTAAGAGGCCATAGTGATTGACTCGGAGGAAAGATTAGAAGTCTGAAATACATCTGGCTTGTCTTTAAGATGGCTTACCATAGATACCACAAAATTTTAAAACTCGCTTGAATAATTGCTCTCCACCTGCACTGTGCCAGCAGGCTGTTACTCAAAATAATGAGGAGGAGTCAGTAAAAGTGAGAACTGAGTCTTGACTCTAGAAAGAGTGAAGAACTGTCTTCCTCAAAGGGAAAGTGGAAGACTGAAACTGTGACCGTTACTCGGGTCTGGGCAATATCCTAGAAGATTACACTGGAACAGGTTGCCCAGAGAAGTTGTGGATGCCCCCTCCCTGGAAGTGTTCAAGGCCAAGCTGGATGGGGCTTTGAACAACTTGATCTAGTGGAAGGTGTCCCTGCTCATAGCAGGCCGGTTGGAAGTAGGTGATCTTTAAGGTCCCTTCCAACCCAAACCATTCTTTGATTCTATGGAAACGCCTAGTAGAGAACAATAAAACAACTGCCTGTAGGAAGACTAAGTAACCTAATAAACTTTTCCCATCTTTAACTCCTGGGGAGATTCCAACTGCACACAAGAGGAAAATTTTTCACGATGAGAACAATCAGCCATTGGAATAATCTCCCCAGGGGAGTGGTGGATTCCCCAACATTGGACACTTTTAAGACTCAGCTGGACAGGATGCTGGGCTGTCTTGTCTAGACCGTGCTTTTGCCAAGAAAGGTTGGACCAGATGATCCTTGAGGTCCCTTCCAACCTGGTCTTCTATGATTCTGTAACTAAGCAGCAGCTTCCTGAATTTAGTATTGGCCATTGGCTGCTCTCCAGCTTTCTTTCTTCAGTGCTAAAATGCTCAGCGGAGTTAATAACAAGGGCTCTTCCATGTAGGAGGAATTTCCCAGTCTTGGTCCAGTAACAGCATGGAGGAAATCTTTTCCAGTTACTTCAATTGCATGCATGGCAGGTTGTAGCATGGCATCGTTTAGGATTTATTAAAAAAAATGTTTAGAGAGCACTATTTTTTAATGAAAGATGTTGTTAACTTGCAATTTAGTAGCTCATAAAATTTCAAGAGCAGACCTTGGTGCCTTGAGTTTTCTTCATGACAGGGGTGTAAATTTTTCTTAAACTTCTCACAAGATAAGCATCTAGCCACTGTCTCTCTGTTGCAAAGCTAAATCTTCCTTTGCCTTGTGATCAGAGTAAAATCTGTAATCTAAGAAATCACTTAGGATTTCAGGTGCAAAAGCACCAGACACAATTGTACAGGGTCAAGTGCAGCAAAAGCAGAGCCGGACCAGGGCTCCTGCCCCAGACAGCTTCCGTGTTCGAAGAAACAGCAGAGGCGTGAAGGTGATTTAAAAGGGGGCTAAGTTAAAGTGGCATGACATGGTTTAGGTCCTTCTTTAGTGAGAAAGAAAATTGCCTTGCCAGAAAAAGGAAGTGAAGACATGGCACAACTTTTGTCATTTCACCTTCATGAAGCTATGCAAATTACTGTGCGAGGTCTCAGGGTGAGCCAGAGCTCAGAGGCTTCTCGGTCTGTGACATGACTGAGAAATGCTTTCCTGGGGGAGCCACAGAATGAACTGATAGAAAGCTCAAAGGTAAATCCTTTCTTTCCAGCCTTCAGCTTGTTATGGGACCGTTCATTACAAATACTGATCTGCATCCATGCCGTTTTTTTCTACCCAGCACAGCATTTGACTGAAGAGATGTTGACTTCAAGAAGGTTAAAGGTGACTGCCTCAACCAACAAATGGGACGGAGCAAGAGGGGAGGATTGTTGTTCTTTCTTCTTTCAGGAATGAAGTGTCAGGAAGATACAGAGGTCAAACAGGCCCCTGCTGAGCAGCTGAGTGACAGCACCAGCTGCAGAGGGTGCTGGAGCAATGCAAGACCTGAGGGTTCCCACATTTGGGAAGGGCATGCCATCTCCTTTTCCCACATCTGAAGCTGGAGGAATAACAGTGAGAGCTCCACTGGGAAAACAAGGTCCAAGCAATTTAACTCGGAATGCAAAGTGATGTGCAGGAACTGAGCCGTGTCCTACAGATAGACCTCTGCTCGGGCCTCACAGGGATTCTTGAACAGAATCCTAAAGCTTCTCCTGGCCAAAGGGAATACTAGGCTAACAAACAATCCTCCCTTCCTTTCTGTTTCCCCAAGTACATGTGCAAGGACATAAATGTTTGTGTAATTAGCTAGACCATTTTGTAGACTGAAAGTAGGACTGAAAAACAACAGACCTGGGCTTGGATTCATACAAACCCCTAACAGCCTGTGTGAATGAAGTGAGTGGGTGCTACACATATGACAACGCACACAGAGAATGTAAACTAAATACTTTGCATTGGCAAAAAGTTCTGGACTATGACTTAGATTCTGCCAGTGTCTGAAACATTAGCAGCATTCATAAATTCATTATAACCTGAGCTTTCAGAAAAAGAGCAGTCTGGGGGTTTTCCTCCTGCCAGCGAGTAGGAAATATGTTTTAATGTTTATTCTCTAATACAACACAGCAAGAGATTTAAATATTTAAGGAGAGTTCTTCCGAGAGAATGAATTATTTAGCTATTTAGTATTTTGCAAGAAAGTCAAAATTCACTTGATAGAACAGTACTTTATGTCCTCATTCAGAGAGATCTGAACTAAATCCAGTTGATTTCTTGGAAAAGGCCAAGCTCGAAGAACCAACAGATGTATCAGGATAAGCACACCTATTTCTTTTCTTTTCTCTTCTTTTTTCTTCCCCTGCCAGATTCCTCGAAATGTTACAATTCTGAATTATACAGAAGCCAAATAAAAGTATGGCTTAAGCCCCTGTGAAAAATAAAGGCCCGTCTGCTAAATCTGTCCATCTGCTAAAACTAAATCCAGCACAAACAGTGTGAGAAGGGAGAGCTACGTGCAACATCTAGCAAGGCCAAGGGGAATAAGCATTGGAAATGGTTGCAAGCAGATTATGAAAACATGGAACACATGCACACATAAATTGTCATTTAAAACATGGAGAACAACCTTGAGAGAAGTTGCAGTAACCCTAGCATAGCAGCATTTGGGGCATTCCCAGCTGCCACACTTCTGTGAATAAGGGATTGAGAACAGATTGCCTGTTAATGTCTTTTTAACTGTGATGGCTCTAGGGTCTAAGAATCTGCTTTCTGTTAGGAAAAACTATAAAACTTTCAACAAAAGATGAAAAACATGTCTTCCATCGGCATAAAAGCAGGAGATCTCCTTGCAGGAAGGAGTGGCATATTGAAAATTCCCTGGAAAGTAGAATACCGAAAGAATAACTGCCACCAGCAATAAACTCCAGCTCCCAAATACATGTGTTACGAAGCTAACAAAACAAACAAACAAAAATCACTCAAAACCTGGCATAGGTGCACAAGCTAGGTTCAATACTTTTTTTTTTTATAATTTAGGATTGGGCCTTAAATTATATATAATGAGTGAAGTCCTTTATTACTTATATTTCTCATGTTAGTTCTTGAAATTTGGCATCTGCTGAACTCTGTTCGGGCTTTTTCCGAATCCAAGACTTGGGGAATTTCGTTAACAGTGCAATAAAAATAACTTCATAGTGTTACAGGGAAACATTAAAGCCTTTTTTGTGTGCTGCTCCTTCCCTTTTAAAAAAAAAAAATACGGACATTGTTTCTTTAAAAGGCTCCATCTGCAAATCCCATTAGATGTGCATATAAGGTTTCGAATGATTAATAGTGGCCTGCTTTGCTTTGGTTGGAGGGACTGAGTGTATGCACGTTAACCCCTCCCTCCCCTCTCTCATATTTCGCTTCACAAACTTGTCACTCTCTCCCCAGCACAGTATTTAAAAAGTGTTTCACTCATGTCCAGCACTTCACAAGGAAGCACTCTTCAGGCCTTCGGAAGCACTTCAGGGCAATCACTGCATAGATTTGGTTACTGTTTTCCAGTCGGGACAATGAAGACATTCAGAAGAGTTCCCAAAGTAACAAATCTGCAACAGCATAAAATGCACAAACAAACTGTTGTTTAGGAAGGAAATCCCTTCTATAAAATTTGGAAGAATTCCCCCCTGCTCCTCTTTTGATTTTGAAGCCTGAGCGATAACTGGTCACAAACACTGGAGTGTGGACAGATTGGAAGCAAATGGATCCCACCAGCAGCAGCTGCATGCGCAGCCCACCGCTCGCTGCCCCGCTTTGGGGGTGTCTGCGGAGCACCCACACAGATGTCACCACAGCTTCAGGGCTGAACCACTACCCACCAGGACAATTCTCCTTCCATCAAAAATCAGATTTTGCTGCTTACTCTGATTTCTCCACCTCCTGCCTGGTGACTGCTCCCCATAGCTTCCCACACGAAGAGAGGGCATTTGTGGAGCAGCACCCCTCTTTCCAGCACTGTGACTGGCATTTTGCAGCACCCGAGGCCAGAAGGCAACCAAATCCGGAACTGGCTTTGGGTTCTGGGAAGTCAGAAGGCACAAGCCCAAGTCTAGTGAGTGCAGCAGCGGGTACGAATGAAGATGATGAGACTGAGAAAAAGTCATCCGAAAGAAAAAAGGAAAACTCAGGTAAGGCGAGGTGAAATCAGGGTTGTGGGATAGTACAGGCTGTGGAATAAGAGCACCTTTAAGATTAGGAATTAAGAAATAAAGCTGACGAGGAAAGTGTTTTGTAACTCTTGACTGGGGAAACTTACACAATAACACTGAAACTAAATGGCTTATTCTTTGATGACAGCTGGTGTTTGTATTTCACTCCTGCAGATCTTTCTTACTGAACCAGGCATTTTGCTCACCAGCACAGTGTACATTTGCTGTAACTGAACAGGAATCACATGGCACGTGTACGCTAAGCTGAAAGTCCTTGGATGCGGAGTTATATACTGCATACCCACCCTTTGTCCAAGCGTGAGAGAATGGCAAAGAGCAAAGATCCCTCATCATGAGCTGGCTGTGTTAGTTGGAAGAGTTACACTAGGATTTTGACACCTCAGTTTATGGTAAAAAGTACAAGATGCAAAGTCTCCCTTTTAGATATAAATTCTGTTTGGCCTCACTAAATATTAAATGTTTTTACCTCAAAATAGGAGGTACTAAAAATTTGCCCATCAGTACGATGTCCAGCAATGCAGAAGAAGTAGTTTTCCTTACGTCATCCTAGCTAGCAAAACACATTCTTTCTACAGTGCAATATTCAACAATTTCATAGTTACATAACCTCTGATTTGCTGTTGTCTCAAATCCAAGTATGTGAAATACGCATAAAATTGTTTTCTTCTAAGGAAACTATTAAAAATTAAGATGCTTATCTGCATTCATTTGCTATAGCAGTCATTTACAATCTGCAGTGTGCATTTTCCCACAACACTGCTATGAAGTGGGCAATACTTTCAGTATCTCCATTTTACAGGTAGAAACACAGCACTAAAAATATTTATTTATTTATTGATAGGTCTTACAGGTTGGCTACAGAAAAGCCACCTCTAATCCAACTTTCATTTCTCCATTTTGCAATTTAAAGAACAAGCTTGTATTTGTGCTCTCTCTGTCACACAATTAGTTCTAATTTATGTTCTCTTCCAGCACAAATAGGCTGTCACAGATAGCGGACACAAAATAATTAATATTCCAAACCTCTTTATGCCCAGAATCTAGTTTACTCCTCTATGTTATCTGCTTTTTCTTTAGAAACACAGATTTGTAGAACTGAAGTTCATTTCTATTGAAAAAAGCATGTTTGGGGCAAAAATTTCCCAAAAAGCCAAATACAAAGAAGTTTGGGTTGTTTTTTGTTTTAAAAAAAAAAAGTGAACAATGCTTTCATTAAAACATTTGCTAGTCATAGTTAAACGGCGGATTTCAGTATACTCAGATTACAGGGGTATCCTTATTCTCAATGAGACTGATTCCAAAGCACATCTCCCTGTTTTAAGTAGAAGGCAAATGTTCCTTCTATTCTCTATTACCAGCATGCTTGACATTTTCTTTTCATGCTTGCTGCTGTCCCATATACTTTTCCTTACAGAGGAGCTGTGAGTGATGGCATCACTGAAAGGTATGGTGTTTCCTACCTTCTAGCAACTATGGCTGTCTGTATAAGTTGTTACTCTAGCAAATGCAGAATAATGAAAACATCCCAAAGGGAATTCCATGGATTTTCATTTCGCTCCCTTCTTTGCTTACCAGACAGCAGATAGAATTATTTGATATCTCTCCTGCAAGGTTTTCCTTCCTTCTGTCCCCAGACAAAATAAAACAAACGAAGGGA
>VZSC01017595.1:199549-228495 GCA_013398225.1 Steatornis caripensis | reverse complement strand
AGTCCCCTTCCTTCTCAGACCAGCTAGACAGTCAGCAAGCACCGTTACCCATGAAGGGTCCACCTATCTTTCTGCACAAAAAAAGTGCACTTAGTCAGCTTGAGCTTAAATGGGTGCTGCATTTACTGCAAATTAGTAATTAATAAATAATCAGCTAAAATAATTAGGAGTATGCACGTGCTCTCTCTGAGCTAGATCTACCCATGTCTCTTCACGGTAAGGAAACACTACCCTCAGTTTCCTCGCAGGAATTTGTGTGTGAATGGTACGATATTTCAACGAGACATCCTGTAAACAGGAAGTGACCGCTGGATCCCAGTTACCCCAGCAGAAATAAGCAATAAGCTATTATTTGCATTACAAACCTGGCATTAATAATCGGTTAATAATCTCACTGTTCAGGTTACGTAAAACTAGTTGCCTAAAAAAATTTGCCTATGCACAGATAAGAAGTTACAGATTTCTGTAACTTTAAGAGCAGAAAACATCCATGGCTCTGCTTAAACCCTCATGCCTCTAATTAAGCTTCTGACTACACTCGCTAGTTTAGCTCTTTGGAAGCACTGGAAAAAGCTGGTTTTGTGAAGAACTCTGGCGCTAACGCAGACATCCTGCCCTCATCTCCAGGAAGACAAAACACCATGGGGCAGGAGTTCCTTGTTACTCACTTCCTTGGAAGCTCTTAAGCCAATTACACACTGTGCATCACGCCACCGCCTCTTTCCCATTGTGGTTCGAAAGTTTGCAAGCTGCAGAAGCAGCTTATTTTGTGATGAAAACTTTTGGGCTCTTGGCTAACAACATAAGCCAAAATCAGCGCCTCACCCAGAAAGCAGGCTCATAAATCTTCCCTTTCAAGGAAGCTGTCGACAGTAGTCTACTGCATCCTAATTCACTTAAAAGCTAGTCAATGGGATCTCAGTCCATACCCATAATTACAGCTCCTAAACAGTTCTTGCTCTGGCTTTTGAGACATAAGGTATGAGTCACCTGTGAGATCATTTTATGCTTAGGCAGTTTCCGCAAGAAACCATCTGCTTATTCTAAGACTTTAGTGTTTTGCGAAGGAACGTTTCACTCCTGACACCAAAGCATTTGACCCCTGAACCTCTGGTGCCAAGAATCTTTCAGGCAAAGTCTGTTGTCTGGGAGCAAAATCTCTGACCTGCAATTATTTTTCACAGAAATACACATCAGGCTTTCTTCTCCTCACAGAAGGCAAGTAAGCTACCTGGGGATGCTTGGCAGTGCCTGATTCTCAATAAATAATCTGAGCGCACAATCACCCACATAACATCAGAAAGCTCTGGCAGGTCTTCCACAGGAAGCACATGCAGGCAGAGAAGAAAGATTTTCTTCCCACATAAGGCCAACGCAAATAACCCACAGGAAACGGGGATATTTGTATAAACACAAAAATATGTGCTGTAGCCCTTTATATCTGTGCTGCCTCTTCTAAACACAGGAAGAGAAGCACTTTCCTTAGAGTCACAGATTTTTATGGACATTTTATCTACCTAGGCAGATGCCAGTGTAGCATAGGCCCTAATTTGTTTTACGTAGTTTCTGTATCCCATGGCTCCTCTGCTGGTAGCCCTCGGTTTCTCTGCATCTGTCTATAGCATTAAGCTAGTGATTTTTCCAGTCAATGGAGCCACTTGGACAACTTAAAAATAACCCAAAGGTGACAAAGAATGCATGTACTCCTGTGTGTGTGTACACTTGGTAAAGCCTTAGACTGGTCCACAACCCCACTGGAAAAAGCTTTAGATGGTCCATAACTTTAAATAACCACCGATTTTCAATGTCAGCCATACTAATAGTGCCCTTACCCCCCTTCCCCCAAGCGCCCCCGCCCCCCCCAATAAATCAACTTAGTAGACATCAGGAGACTTAGCAGCAATGGTACAATTTTAGAAGACAATGCTACTATGAATCCCTGATCTAGTTTTCTAGCTGTTGTCTAAGAATACCGTTGCATGGATTCTAATTGAATAAACTGTAGATCTAGACCTCTGCAATGCACTCTCCAACTCATACATGGGTAAGTATTTACTCATTTGCAGTTTTTTAATGATGTCTTGGAGCTCCAAGCAGAAAAGGCGCATTGTACCTCCTATTTACTTCATTTCAGAACTAGTCTTTCCACAATAACCTTGAAATTGCTGATATACTAGTGAGATTGTTACAATCCATGAACTGGCACTCTGTTGGAGAATTTCCTACCACTTTGTCATGTCAATAGAATCATAGAATGGTTTGGGTTGGAAGGGACTTTAAAGATCATCTAGCCCAGCCCTCCTGCCACAAGCAGGGACATCTCTCACTAGCGTCGGGTTGCTCAAAGCCCCATCCAACCTGATACCGAACGCTTCCAGGGAGGGGGCACCCACAACTTCTCTTGGCAACTTGTTCCAGTGTCTCACCGTGCTCGCGGTACAGAATTTCTTCCGTATATCTAATCTCAGTCTACCCTCTTTTAGTTTAAAACTGTTGCCCCTTGTCCTATCACCACAGGCCCTGGCAAAAGTAACTCCTGCTGCTGCAAATCTCTGTCTCTCTGAGACGGAACCTTTCTCTGTCAGGATTACAAGCTGGTGAAAGGCCTAAGGAACGGATACTTGCTCACAACTGCACTTTTCGCCGAGGCTGGTCATAAAAGGTATCCAATAAAAACATGACACTTCCTTTTTCATAAGGTATTACTTAAGTAGATTTGACTGTATTTCATTATGGAGACACCAAAGTGAAAAATTAGAAGCAACAGCTCTGTTTCCCTTCAAACACTTTTTAAAGCTGTGGCATATCCTTGCTAATGTTTTGTTAAACCACCTGCTCCTGCTTTTCCCTGACAGCGTAAGAGGCAGAGATTGTGGAGGGGAGAGCTGTGCACCCCAAGGGTAAAACTGCTCGAACTGGCTGTCTGTAACTCAGAGGAAAGCTGTGATACTTTCTACATCTCCTCCAAGAGGCTTATTACAAGGGTTGAGAAAACTAGGTGCTAAGAGAGAGCAAGCAAGACACATCTAGTGGCTGGCTGTCCATAGAATTTGCTCAAGCAGAACTGCTGCTTTTTGTCCAAAGACATTTGTGACCCTTCCGGGGCAGATAATTATTCTCTTCCCCCTGAGCGCAAGTCTGAACCAGTTACGATCACACGACTAAACATTCACTACCCTGCCTTTCCCGAGCTGCTTTTCCTGTGACAGTTTTCTCCCATGTAGTAAGTACTAAAGTCGTAGGAGACAGACACTGCCTTACTTTATCATGTAGGCTATCTAGTACCAACGTTCAGAAGTGGTGTGGGTGGAGGGAAAGAAAGAAACTGGAGAATGTTTTTTGCAATGCATCCTCAAACCTGCACAACAGGAGGCTGAGCAGGCAATCCAGAGCCCTTTTGTAGCGGTGTTTGTTGCAGTGGCTGCAACACCAAGAGGGCCGCCATTTGGCACTGGAGCCTCCAAGCATCTCCTGTTCGAAAGCCAGTCTCAGTAACAGGGTCCCTGGCAGTTTGACACTTGCATCCCGGGTCTAGTTTCAGATTTTAAGATAACAGACTACTCTGTTTTTATCGTTTCCAAGTGAAGTGGAGCTATTTGGGGCTGGAGCTGAGTTTCAAGCCATGATGTGTCAGCTCCAGCTATGAGATTTCTCCTGCTAATTAATTGCAACTTAGCGACAAATTTGATTTAGTCTGTATGAAGTGTGAGTAGATGATGAAAGTATATGAATTGACATGCAAATTCAGTGATGCAAAACTAAACGGCAGTGAGAGGACCCTGCATTAAAGTTGGCTTAATCTAGGGAAACACCAATCATTTCAAAGATGAACAGGTAAATGTGGCATTATGTAGTTGGTATTGATCGGTGGAAGGGTAAATAGGATTACCATAGTTCTACTATTAGGGCAGTGTATCTTCTGGAAAATATATATTAGCGCAGCCCCTTATAGCAGACCAATCTAAAGAAGGTGGTGGAGCTTAGTGCAACTGTGAGGATGGACAGAAGAGAGTACACATTACGTTTTTGAAGCTATAATAATTATATCAGTATCATAAAAAACAGTCTTGGGATGACAACAACAGGGCAGTACAGACCTTAGCAAGTCTCAGAGAATTCTAAGCCAGTCTCAGGATCTTGTGGCAAGCATTTTCCGGAAGCCTGAGACAGGTTTCCATCTTGAAAAAGAAGTTAACAGAGATTTACCAAAGGAAATTTTTAAAAAGTCCAAAAGAGCATCCAGAAAAAGGTCAAGATTAGTGTTCTGGGTGCATCTCTCAAGTTTCCTGTTAGGCTACCTTTGACTGCTTGCTCCCTAGTTTGACCTGTAAAGTCCCTAATGAATCCTCAGGCAGTTTACCTTGCAGAGGAAGCGAGAGAAATCGTACCATCCTCATTGAGCCAGCTGTTCACATTTGGGTGGCAGGCTCATGAACTTTAAGAGATGCTCTCTCTTTTGACATTACAAACAAAGATAAGCAGTATGGGTGAGCATTGCTGGGTACACAGCCTGCATAACCAGCCAAAATCATTCCCCAAATTGTGAGTTCTAAGAATGAGCAAATGGAACTCCTACCTCTTCCAACATGCTACTTTGACACGTTCCCAAGAACCCCATACTGTGCCATCCGATAGTGGATAGTAGTCACTAAATAAACAGAATGAAAATAATGCCAACTATGAAGGAAAACTGTGGAAAAAACCTGGATGCTTCTTTTTCTGTATTGAATAATCTGGAGAAGCAAGTTGTCAAAAAAAGTAAAATGCAAAGATGCACAGCGAAAGCGTGATAGATATCTATATATAGGTACACATATCTAGAGAGAGAGAGCGCATACACAAAAGACATTTGGTATGTGATGACTTCTGGAATTAAGATGAACTCAATCTGACAAAAAATCAGAATCCATATTTCACAAAAACCCCCTTCCTATTAAAAATCACTTTGATTTTTTTTAGATAAAAGCAATTAAGCTGGCATTTCAGTTCTTTCTTGTGACCTTTGATTTCTAGAGAAACATCATTGCAGCATTCTGTTACAGCTGTTTGAAGCATGAAGAGATCCTTTCAAGATGAGTTACACAAACATAGGCTGCCTACTAGTATGAACTTTCCAACAGCCTGGCCTCTCCTCGTTATTCAGTGTTACTCTTTGTGCTGGCAGCCTCTATCTGCACCATTTATTTCTACGGTGAGGCGGGTCTCTAGAGATGCACCAGCAATGCTAGCTCAAGCTCCTGTGACAGGAAACGCTCTGGATCAGGCCTGGCAAGGCAATCGCGTTTTACTGAGTAATGCGATGGAGAGGAGTCCCACACAGGATATGGCTGTGTTCTGTCAAACTTTATTTCAGTGTACATCTTGCCAAGACATAATCTAAATCTTTAGTTGTAGAGAGTTACTGTCTCAGCTGTTGTGCATTTGGTTTCTGCATATCCTTTCTCATCAAGCAGGGTGGTTAGTGTTGGATAAAGCGGTGCCAGCTTCGAGAAAACACACAGCTTATGGTTATGCCACAGGACCATTGCTTGACACTGTCAACACTGCTGGAAGAGCTCTGTCTGAATTCTCAGCTTAAATGATGAACACGGGCAAACGCGCTACAGCCAGCTATGCGTGTGCACTGAAAAGACAGAAGCAACCTATGCCACCTAGAGGAAGTTATCACTGTTCGATTAGGTGTGCAACAGTAGGAGATAATGTAGACGCCCCAGACAACATGCCTAGATATCCCATACAGTTTAAAACATCCTATACTTTATTGTCGAATCCCACGGTCCCTATGAAAACAATTGTGATTTTGCTTTTTCCACATCCAGAAGGAATAGATACCTTTCCTAGACCCAGCCGAGAGAAGCGGGTATCTTACACTAATGACCAAATTATGCAGCAATTCTGACAACAGATGCTTTATAGCTACCGAGTATTGTCTGTATAGATGATCTGTGCAAGTGTGGACAGAAAGGGAAAAATCTTTGGCACACGGGTTGAGTCTATATACAGACATGCACATGCCCGGTCGTGTCCTGTGAGTGTTGCCCTGCAACTCCCCTGGTTAGTTTCCTTCTTACCAATTTCCTTCTTATCTGCAGTTCCTTTCAGAATTAGAAGCTCTTTCTTTCCACCTCCTAAGGCCAAGTATGATCACGTCTTCCTGGGTCTAGGGCAGTGAGACCAAACATTAATCTCTGCTGAGATGCTGCTCTGCTGCAGAAACAACAGTCTCTGTCAATGTAATGTGGAAAAAACCTAGCCTGTCATTTATCTCGTTTCACTGGATACACCTTATCACATGGCTAGAAAAGCCTAATGTTTTGTTAAGGAGTGCAAAGGTTAATGCACACCAGATGGCAGAGAAACGCATTTCTGTGGAATCTGGAGAAGTGTTCAGCTGAAAATACATCAGGCTGGAGATCTGGGGAAGAACGATCAGGGGTTTCTCAGCATTTTACACAGAAAAGAAAACTGGTCTGAATGCAAACTATTGAAAGTCTTACTGTCTCTTAAAGGTCTCGAGCTATCATGTCTCATGGAGCATGACGTATGTTTCACACTACACATTTGCCTATGGGCAGCTCGAGAACTTGCATGTGTATGGCACTGTGGAGACATGTAAAGCCCTCACTTAAGGCATTGCGCTAGCGGCTGAGCTCACACACAGCCATTTTAGCCTTACAAAAAGACTAGTGCAAATTATGTGCTTGTGTTTAGCAATGACTAGATTTTTAGGGAGAGTGACACGAAAACAGTGAACTTGGGGGTGGCCAGAGCTCCACTTGATCACGTTTATTTCATGTTTTATTTCGTCACTCAGAACAGACTGCCTCCCCTCCTAGCCAAGAACTCCTATGGCCCGACCTTTCAATGGTCTTTCATATCCCAGCTCCTGGGAAATTTCTTCCCATTCACAGATGAAGCAGATCTGGGCGCACAGAGCTNGAGCTCCACTTGATCACGTTTATTTCATGTTTTATTTCGTCACTCAGAACAGACTGCCTCCCCTCCTAGCCAAGAACTCCTATGGCCCGACCTTTCAATGGTCTTTCATATCCCAGCTCCTGGGAAATTTCTTCCCATTCACAGATGAAGCAGATCTGGGTGCACAGAGCTGTCATGCTGCTCCCTGCTTGGCAGACATCCCCGCTGGCACGCGGGGTGCTGCAGGAAACATGGCTGCACCCAGAGCACACAGGTGGCACATGGGGTGCCTGATAGCTATTGAAAGCTCACATTTCTCCTCCAGTTCTCTTCCAACCCCCCACCCTGTCATGAGCTTTTGAGAAGAGTCCTCAAAGTCCCCACACGTACAGTGCTCCTGACTTGGGGGGCATGGTGTGACTGACGAAACAAACTCTTCAGTTCACACTGCCTGGAAAAGAAGAGAGCCCTTTTAGGAAACACTTCACATATTCTACATGACAAAAGTTACAAGTCCTACTTCCAGCAGAATTTCCTAAGCACGGAAACAAGCACACACGACGGATCAGGGCAGCTTACAGAACAGACACACAATTTTTCAATTACCCCACTTTCTTTCCCCATCCCTAGCAGTGCTTGTATTAAGTTTCACCAGTCACTATCTCATATTTTGGATAATTCCCTTCCCTTGAGGAAAGTGTATGGCCCCTTCAAGAAATATTATATGTTGGCGTTAGTGACTGGACTCTGAATACTGTACCCATGCGGCACTTCTAGGTAGATAGACAGGAAATCCGTTTTCTTCCAGTGATTACAGTAGAAGGGCTTCTGTCTGACTGGAACTTCCCTGGTGTGGCTGTAAAATAATCTCAGCATCAGGGTATCGCGTTTCAGGCTGTCTTTGTGAATTACGATGGGGCAGTTCCCGCTGCGGTACTGGGTATGGGCAGGTGTCTGAAGAGCCCTACAGCTTCTTTCCCCCACCCTCCCCTTCACAATGCCATATTAGTTTAGTTTCTACATAAGGGAAGAATTTTCATACAGGACCAGACTTTTCCACCACTATTCGCTCCCTCTACACTGTAATTCCTTATTTAATTTTTTTAAATAGCTTTTACACAAGGGTAAGCAGCCAGTTGTCTGGAAGGTCCTTCGGGAACAGATTGCAAAGAGATAATGGGAGTAACAGAGAAGATGGTGACTTCATACCATGGATGTTTGAGTCACGTTTCTCTTTCCTTTCTAAAGAGAACATTTTTCAATCATGCCGTGGGTCACTGGCTTTGGAGCAGGAAACAGACATGTGAATTGACACTTGCACTTTATTACAGCCTTTAATTTTTAATTCAGTGGAAGATACCGATGCCCCACACTCATACCCCGTGATAACCTGTCACCTAGAATCCCACATGCAGAGGTATTTCCTCCACTTGGGAATTTATCACCAGGTGAGCATTAGTCCGGCAATGCTACAGGGAAGTCAATGACGGGAGAGACACCAGAAAAAGGATTGTTTCCTCCTTTCAGTAGTCACCACAAACATCCTTACAGTTTTATACTTTCAACTACTTTTCGTTCTATATTTCTATACTTCAATCCTTTTCTATATATCTACATTTCAACTCTTTCCATTCTATATTTCACTCATGAGAGATGATCAAGAAAACCGATGTAACGGATGAGGATCTGTGCACAGTTCCTATTTTAGAAAAAGAAAAGTCTATCAGATCTAATCTCATTGCTCCATCCACTTTCCTTAGCTGCAGGGAGGGAGGAGGATAGACCTCCGGTCCCATGTCTGGGTTACCAACAAATTTAGCCAGGAGCTTCTTTTCCAGGGAAAAAAAGCGTCACTCCCCGTGATAATTATTCACAATTGTTTCTGTCTAAAGTTAATTGAAAAGGAGACTCTGGGGAAAAGCGTAGCTCAATAAGCTGAGCTTCATTTGAATGTTTTGAGATGTCTTGCTCAGGTAAAGTTCTGCTTGCACCCAAGGTCAGCGTCCTCTGTACTCTTCTTTCCTTTAGTGTGATTATTTCAGGCTAACTTCAGCCTGTGCTTGTGTATCATTTGCTGATTTTTGCTCAAGGAATCTAACTTCATGTACTCAGACCTGACTGCAATCTCCGTATTTACACATCATTAAGAGAGGAAATAATACAGCATTTCCATGAAATTCATGGCAGGGAAACTCCTCATTTTCACACAAAGCTGGAAGCAGGCCTTCAAACCAGACAGAGCAAGTAAAAATAAAGACTACTACATTCCCGACAGGAAACACCCAAAAGTTACATTCCCTGATTATTCCGCTTTAAATGTTCTAATGGTTGCTACCCTTATTTGTGACACATGGAGTCCAGAAAAGAACCTAAATGAGAGGAATCTACTACCGCTTTTGTCCTCAGGCAGGTTTATATGCTACCCTCTCCGTGTCAGTCCTTGGGGTTAGTAAACCTCACAGCTCCTCTGAGCTATAATTTCCAGCATAAGCACTTGAAACGCTACACAGCCTGCCTCAAGTGCTTACTGGACATGCTCAGCCATGCCGGTGCTATGTACAGTGCATCATCATCAGTGGGCATTTAAAGGCTTGCTTACAGGAACGACCAATGTGTTGTGTAGAGCCTGTACTAGACACACCAGAAAGAAGATTAACGAACCAAGCAATAGTGTGATCAGACCTGGCAGGGCATTCTCCCATGTCGGGAAGGAGAAAGAAAGTTTAAGAGAATTCTGGCATTACATGGAAATAAGGAAAGCTTTTTTAAAAAAACCCTGAACCTTCATTTTTAAGAGCTTACACTCCCGTACCAGCAGAGCTCCTTTTCTATCTTTCTGCAACAGCACTAGCTCAGATGCTCCTTTATGTCAGATTTCTCATGAGCAATTCTCAATGTATTCTTTTTGTATGCTTCACAACAGTTTTTAAAGATGTTATAGAATCGGCCTTATATACATGAAGGGAAGAAGGACAACAGTACCTCTTTCTTTCTCATGGTGTGCAGTTGGCTGCTGTCTGAAAAAACGGTACCTCTGCCCTAACTGTAAAACAGCTGCTCATCAGCCCTGCCAGAAAGAGCAGAGCGGAGCAAAGGCAGTTGTGTGCAGCTCTAGGAAATGGCTGGGCGATTTAAAAAGGAAAAAAATTATGGCAGACAGCACAGAGGAGATGGAGGAAAGGAATCTCCGTGAAGGATTTGACAAATAGAAAATAAGGAGAAAAAAGAATTCTAAATTATACTCTTCATTATAGGACTATTTTAAACACTGGATACATACGTATCCAGTACTCTATTCTCTGCATTCTGCCAAGAAAATGACACAAAGTGTAAAATAAGGCTTCTTATTTAAAAGGACTAGCAGCATGGACTTGCGTCAGGTTACTTGCTGCCTTCAAGTAGCCTTAATGTAGCTGGATTCAGTTACTGCAAAGTTAGAACACAGTTCTTTAAGATATCACCTTAAAAACAAATCTATTAAAAAGAGAATGAAATAAGGAGATGAGAAATTGTGCGTCTCCGTGAAACATTTTAGGCTCTCTCTCCCTTGTTTATTTGCAGAAGAGAACACAAACACAACTGGGATATGTTTTACATTACACAACATAAGGGTTTGTGGCATTCCTGTCTGCACTGAAGACATGTTTATACTGTTAGGTTCCATTATGAATCTGTTTAATATCCTGTGAATGCTCAGAGTTCTTCACACACTCCAGGCAGGAAATCTTTAAGGCACATACTGAGAAGTCATTTCCAATCATTCAAACATTAGATAAATAAGCATGAAAAGAGTCATTCTACTGCAATAATTAAATTCTTCTTGTGCTTTTGCAAGATTTCTTAGAGAACAAGCTTCCCAATTCTAGCAGAGTTGTTCATAAAGTCCGAGAAAGCCATAAGGGAAACAACCTCAGCGGACAACATTCCGAGTCGTTTATCCTTTGCATTTTGCAGCACCATAAGATATGAGTTACGAACAGAGCCTCATAGTGTGTGGCTCAGAGCGGGCGATGTCTCAAAGGCGTTTTGTCATTTAAAATAGGTAAGTATCAAAAAGAAAACAAAAATAGTCCTATGTACCTATGTCCTTCTCTAACTCTAAAGTGGGGACTTGTGCAATGCTGGAAGAGCGCTAGTAAGGGAACTGAGACATCTGGAGTCCTTGTCAGGTAAATTAATGACAATACCGTTCTTATCCTGATGTTATAGGGTATAACTCTACTCATCTTTGAGAGATCAGAGTCTAGTCCACAGCGACTCATTACTGCTTATACATACTAATTTATTTTGTACTTCTTTTCTTTTTGCATGGTGAGAATTTCTCAGACAGTAAGAAGTTGAGAGAGCAGCTGGAGAGGAAGTTGTGCCTGAAATTTTCTAGAGCTGAAGGCAAAACCAGGTTTCGGGGTCAAATATTCTGAGGCCAGTCGAAAACTTGCCCTTTGAAGACCAGCCCCTGGACGTTGAGAAACAGTTAAAAGAGTTGCAGAGGGTTCTAGATTGCAATTGGAGCATTGGGCAATCATCAATGGCATGAAATTTAGCAAGAGCGAATGCTGGATTCTGCATATGGGAGGGAGTAACACCAGACACAAGTATAAATCAGGAGAGGAATCAGCAGTGTACCCTGGCAGCCAAGTGGGCAAACTGCATCCTGGGGTGCAAACACAGTACAACCAGCCAGTCAAGGGCTGATCATCCTGCTGTATTTAGCATTGGTGTGGCCTCACTATGAGTACCGTGTGCAGTCCTGGGCCCCACCGTTTCAGGCTGTTAAGGTGCTTCAGTTGTCCGGAGCAGGGCAACAAAGCTGGCGATAGGGCTGGAAGGCATGTCCTGTGAGGAGTGACTGAGGACTTTGGGCTTGTCTAGTTTAGAGTGAAGGAGTCCGAGGGGCAACCTCATTGCTCTCTACAGCTTCCCGAGAAGAGGATGTGGAGACGGAGGTGCTGATCTCTCCCTCCCTGAGATTCAGGGACAGGGCGCCTGGGAATGGTTCAAACGTCAACAGAGGAGGTTCAGACGTGACACCAGGAAACATTTCCTCACCAAGAGGGTGGTCAAACCCTGGAACAGGCTTCCTAAAGACATGTTCAATGCCCCGCGCCTGTCAGTGTTTAAGAGGCATTCGGACAGTGTCCTTAATAATATGCTTTAACTTTTGGTCAGCCCTCAAGTTATACAATCTGAGTATAACTTCAAATATGAAGCTTGGCTTGAATTTTCACTTTCCTTCACAGTTGCTATGGCCAACTTGACTAGCATTATTTTTAGGAGAAAAATGAGCTCTCTTTTTACGGTCTTCTCTGCTGTAATTTTATTGCATCTCTGCCAGAAGCAAGATGAGAAGATGCCAAGAAAAAGGATGAGCTCATTGCATTTAATGGTATGAGGTTTCACAAATAAAAACTACATTACTCTATTGAGAAGTAGGCAATGGTATACAACAGGGTTAAAGGGAGGTAATTCTTATTGGAAACAAAAGGAAAATGCTTTATTTTTCAGGGGTGAAACTGGCTCCTAATGTTGCGAGTGCATTTCTTGAAATACTAAACACCCTACCCCACCGCTTGCCAGACTGGCACACCACTCACGAATGGCCATATGTATCTGTCCTACAGCTGCTTATGGGAGAGCGACGTTCAAACGCACTGAATGCTAGCAGCTCTGACTTGCTTTCATGGCATTTCTTCCTGTTTCACATAATTTGAAATCAGGCCATTGCTGAAGTTAGTGAAGGTACAATTATAAGAGCACGTGAGAAGATGACGCATGTATTTTTGAAAGACACCTGTATACTTTATACACATATTAAGCCTTAGAATTTAAAGTCTGGTCATGAGTGTAAATGCTGCAGTGCTTGAGATGCCTCCGCCTCCATTGCACTCTACTGACAGCACTGCAAGCTGCTTTTCTCTTGCCCTACACTATCCATTGGTCTGTAGACGCACAACTGCAGAATGTAGATCGTGAGCGCGTTCCTTAGAATATCTGGGACTTTGCAAGAAGCTGTTCAGGCACAACAGGAAGAAGGCGGACTGGTGCCTGCCTCGACTGTTTGCCAGGTACTGGAATTAGTGTCCAAGCGCGTACTGCTGCTTAGTTCAGCCCCTGCTCTCATCTCTGAGGATTTCCTGCCTGTGGTCACTTATGTCTGCTGTTACACACGTTAAACATTACCTTTAATGTTGGTTGTTCCTGTCCCAACAGCAGCGAAGGCAGATGCAAGTGACTGATATTTGCAGAGTAAGTTATGTGTTCAAATTGCTAACTTCCACCTTCCTGAGCAGCAGGTGGGGAAATGGCTTGCTCTCTGTGAGGTAGAGTCATTAGAAATGTTGAACTTCAGAGTCACAGGCAGTACAGACATTTTCTTAGCTAGATCATTCCTCAAAAGGGCTTGTGCAGCTGCGATTCAATTTTGCATCTCTTTCCAGCTTATCACACGGGCTTTTTAAAGGACAAGGGATCTAGGGTGTCTAAGAAATTTCTCCTGCTGGTAGTCCTTAGAGAAATGATCTGATTGCCCCTCCATAGGGATTGAATATCTGATTATTCACCATTATTCTATTGTTACTGCACTTTTATGACTTAATATTAACTGAACAAACCAAGTGTTATTGGTAAAACAACATAGTGAAAACAGTGAATTAGGGTATTCACTGAAAACAGTGAATAAGAGTAATCTGGATTTTCCTGTTCAAATCCAAGGTGTAAATCTCAGCCTCTGGAATGATGGATTCAGCACCCTTTCCATGCCTTGTTGATTCCTGCTTTGCATTGAGCTCAAGAAGTTCTTGTTCCACAGAACAATGAATCCTACTCAGTGGTGCTCTCAAAGCTGAGAGATCTATCAACCATCACCTCTCCAGCAGTGCATTTTCTGAGAAAGCCAGAGGCTCTTATACAATCTCTTATACAAGGCCCATGCAATCTTTGCAGCATGTTGCATAAAAATGAAGGCATCTTCAACAGGGAAAGACCATTCAGATGTTTGTAAAGTACATCTGAGCTCATATCGTGTTTGACTGGTTGGCTAGATTTTTGCACAAGGGCTTGGACAGGTACGACTAAATCATTTTATGCAAGGTCAGTAGCTGTACCTAGCCATACCAACACCTACGTGTCAAAGGTCGCCTCATTCTCTATGTGACCAAAATTTAAATGAAACTTAAAGATATATAGTTTTCCTGTATCCTTATGAAAATCCTCTAACTATGGTACCAAGCATCCTATGGCTCCAATTTAGAAAGCAGCAGGAAGATATGACCCATCCATCTCCTTCGCTCTTCCTGCAACATAACTGGATCGCAGAGTCTCCTGTGACTTCCCCAGTGGTGTCTGCCCCAATGTCTCACTGACACAGAATGACCTAATTTGTTATGGCTGGGAAGAACTGAGAGAAATGAAATCCAGGGTCTGCAGTTAATTGAGGTCAGGTTGAGATGATTTATGATCGGAGGAATGTACTCACTCTTGACACTATCATACGAAAAACAGTATCAACTGGGCTCAGTAACCTTTGGAATCAAATTAAAATCGGGATTTTCCAGAAAATAAGAAATACCACAGGCTATTTCTCCCTGAGGAATAAGGCAGAGTAGTGGGCAGATGAGGCTGTATTTTATCTACAAAGCCAAGCACCTTCTCTTCCCACACTGTCAATCAGTTAACCTGCAAGTCCTGATTTACTGTGATTCAGAGGAGAGATGTTGCCAGGAATGGATCTATGCCAAGAAAATTTCATCTGTCTGGAATCTGACAGGGAAAAAAAAAAAAAAAAAAGAGGTTTGGAAATTTCAGAGGAAGGTGAGATTTGTCCTAGTTACGGTGTCTTTGTGTTCACTCAGTCAGCTCATGTTAGCAAGCTGAATACTCAATGAAAAAAAGGTGTCAAATGTTTTTCCATCCGTCAAGAACCTTGAGCTTGATCCCAAGTCAGCAGGCTGTGCAGTGTAACCTGTGACCCTAAACAGCCTTCAGCACACTGCCCCATGCCTTTTGCTGTATATCTTAAATCAACATCTTTCTTTTCTGTGTGGGCTTTAGAAAACGATTACGGAAGAGTTACTCTATCTTCAAGTCCAAGGCACTTTAGCACATTTCAGCAGTTAAATACAACATGAAAATAAATTCATCCAATACTGGTTTTCTTTGAAAAAAAATCACTTCAAAAAGTCCTTGTTATTTGAAAAAAAAAAAAAGTCTTTTAAAAAAATTTAACCTTAATGCATTCTGTGTAGATCTGGAACTATGCGGTATATTGAGTCTGCAGCCATTTGGAATCAGCCTTCAGTGTACTGCTTTTCTAACAGACTGGAAAGGAAGCAGATGTCTCCTGATAGCGTGTTACTACTGAGACCAAAGCACTGTACATATCCTGAAAACTTAGTTTTGTTCCCTTTTCATTGTTTTGGTTTAGTTTTTTAATCTCCGTATTTTGTTGGCATTCAGACAAAAGTCTATGAAACAACCTGTGGAGAGCAAAAAATCTCAGTGTCAACACTTTCCTACTCCTTCCAGCACTCCCATACCTCCCAGACAGCAGGAATAAGATGTCAGATGTACTACAGGACTTACACTATTACACTGGGCTCTTTTGGTGTTTTGTTTAAAAAAGAATAATTAAAAAATCCCCTATAGAATATGGAACTGAGCGTTCATGTTGTTTTAGCCACCACATTGACTGAGATACAGACCAGCATCTTTCATAGGTTTAATAGCGTTGTGTTAAATAATGTTAATCTCGTCTCAAAGGATTTGAGATGTCTTCCCATTTAGGAAGACAAATTCACAATTGTTCTAGAGCTACAAAGTGCAGAGGAGCACCTTGAATTGGACAAGAACAGCACCAAAAGAAGAAGAGACAGGAGTCACAGGAAAATACAGACCACTCAGAAGGCTAGTCTGCCTGAAGGTAAGCAACACGGCTGAACTCCTTGTTTTGGAACTCGTGTTATTCAAGAAAAAAATGAAAACTAAGTAAACTCATTCCAGCACGCCCAACTTTTTCTATGCTACCGATTCCCTAGCTATGAAATAGAAAGATTTCATCAGCACAGAAGCCCTTTCACAGGAAAATTTTATCCAAAGATACTAGGGGTTTTTAAAAGCAAAAAAAGTCATCTCTCTTCTGCTAATTTCTATCAAAATAGGCAGAGGAAGGGAAGTAGAGAAAGAAAAACTGTTGCAAGCCCAGGAGTGGTGGTTATGAGAACTCTCAGTAGGATCCTGTGCTTCCTACTGAACCCAGTCTTGCTTACACATACCTTCATCTGCCCTGAAGAGTGCATTAACCCTTTACCTTCCTGTGCCCTAAGAGGGTCTTTGCTTACACAAGTATCTACAGGGATGTGAGCCCAAAAACATACAAAAAATCATTTTCCTAAGAAGCATCACTATGGAGGCGTACAAAATGCTGTATAAGGGCAGAGATGACTGACGATGCAAAAACCAGCCTTCACTGAATCGTCTATGCTGTATCTCAGAGACTTCATCTAAAGGCTCATGCTGAAAGAGCAGAGCATGAGACTGAGTCATCCTCTGCCCCCAGTGGAAGCCCAGAGTGCTCCAGTTTCAACACGGGGAAAGCTAGGAATGTAACATTGTCCTTACGAATCTTTCTGACTCGCTCTTACCTGTGAGACTGTCAGTGGATGCAGTGTGTCAGTAACTACATTTGGCAGCGCTCTTTGCTACCTGCAGTTTAACTCCCAACCAAGCAGACCACAATAACATGGGATATTTATTCAGCTGTGCCTCACTTGTGGATCCCGGGCAGAAAAGATATGTTCTGGCCTCATTAATCACTTCGTTCTTTGCTGGAGTAAACAGGAGGAGCTACAGGGGGTTGTCTTTGCTCAGGAGGTTCTATGATGCATAGGGTTCACTGAAAGAGACACCTTCACTAAAAGAGCACAAAGTTCCTTCACTGGAAGGAGGGGAAGACGAGCTGGGATGACTGCAAATGATAAAGGGAGTACAAAACAGGATTGAACAATGATCCAAACGACAGATCAAGCAGCATCTTGGCTGGTATGCCTTCTGCTGCGCCCAAGGTGGTGTGTGTTTCTTACCATACAGACATTGAAAAGAACGTGAATCATCTACTCTGTGCTCCTGTCTGGTTTCTGTCAGAGGAGCAAGAGCATATTCCCAGTCTGCAAAATCTTCTGGGATCCAGGGCTTAGGGCATGGATTTTTTTAGATTTCCTGCTCTAAAGCATCTATCTTCCTCCATAAGGCACAAAGCAGTACCCCTTTCCATGAAGGCCTCTGACTCACTGAAGCAAGGACAGTATTGAGTCTCGTTTTTCAGGATCCAGGCATACTATAACTTCGCTTTTCAGATGCCACAAGTTAGGAGAGGACTATGACAGCTGCTTGGCTGAATGACTGCGATGTGTCAGTACTGGAGTGGTCAGGGCTACTGGAGCTCTGAGAGGCAAATGAGGCAAGTTGCGTTTCACGGGAACAACCATCCTTGATCCCATTTTAGTTGGAAGCCTCTTAAAGCCAAAGAAGTATTTTTACTTCGTACGAGCCTGCAAAAGGATTAAACACCAGGAGAGAAGCAAATATTTGTATGATGGAAAGTGTATATGAAGTGAAAGTTCAAAGCCACCCAGTGCTCTGCTGTGTTACTAATATTAAACACATGGCTTTGCCAGGCCCTGTACTCTGTAACTTCAGCAGCGTTCAGAAGGGGCTGTCACAGTCTCTTGTAAAGGGAAGTGCTCTGAAAAGGAGAAAGGAGCTGCAACAACACAACCAGACAGCAGAGTTTGGTAAGAAGTATCTGGCCAGTACATCACCATGAACCTACACCGAAAAGTCTGACAAACAGAAGTAATTGGTAGGTGCTTTAAATCATTCTCCAAGTTGGTTGGGAAATTTATGGGGTTTTTCTTGTGAACAATTCCTAAAACATTCTTACACTGAAAATAATTATAAGGAAAAATAAAGGTTTATTTCAAAAACTTGAATTACTGTTTTTAATTTTGGGCTACTAAGAGTAATTTCAGTTCAGCTCAGAGCTGAAGACTTATTGCACTGTTGCTGCCCTTTACACGGAAGAGAAAGTACAGCGGGAGATGTGGCCAGGCAGGCAGGGGTGCATGGGGCTCTGCAGCTCCAGCAGGATGTGGCCTTTGATCTGGTGGGACAAGGCTGTTTCTCTACATCTGCTGCTCAGGAAACTCACCATCCCCACACACCCAAAAGGTGCAGAGCTGCCCCTTTCTCCAGCTCCATGGTGGGGGGGGAAGGGCACAAATCTTGGCCAGTGGTAACTCCTAGCGTCTTTTACCATTACCTACAGTGGGGTTGAGGAAGGGCATTTTCCTAGCTTCCCCATATAAATATATCCACAGTCAGAAAAAGACAACATTATTTACTCATTCAAGACCAAGAGTGGACTATTCAGAGAGGCACATTTATGCTGACTTAAAATGGCTTTTAAATAGCAAACTTAAAATTAATTTCATATATAATACATGTAATGTTTGTATTTCTTTAAGTATTCAGTATGCCATATACCAGTTTGTCTGGCAAAGAAGCATGAACCCCACCCCATCATGGGCTTCATTCAGAAAATTTGTTGTGCTGTAAACGGATGACTCACTCCTTCCCCTCAATAAGCACCAAGCACTCTCTGGCAAGCATACTTGGCCAAACACCAGGACTAAACAGTTTATAAAGAAAACAAAGGTAAAAATCTTATAAAGCAGGATCCTCTTTTCAGACTTTCAGAATCTGGAGTTTTGACATAATGGTTACTACAGGAAAAAACAATCTCAGCTCCTGCAGCTCTACAACCTTCCCGTACCAAGGCAGCTTCTTTAGAAAATAAGTTTTCAAACTGTAATTCTATGGATTTTTCTTACTGCTTTTAAAAAGGGCGTGCAGAGGTTACACGTGTTTTTCACCCAGCCTCTTGGTGTTTGCAAGCTTTCTTCCCCTCCCCCTCCCCTTTTCTGCTTACATGTAATAAAAAAAAAAAAAGTCAGAGGCAGCAAGGGAAGAGAAAAGCAAGAGGGGCTAAGTGTCCCGGGGGTCAGATTTTCTGTATTATTTCTGATACTTTTAAAATTGAAAATGTGGACACAGATTTGACTGATACTTCTGCTTCTGCACGGATGTTCTTAGCTTCTTTACTGTGATTCATATGCAAGAATAAAGTCTGTATTGATTGATCAAGATCTAGCTGTGGATAACTAATTTTTCTAGATACCTGACTTATTTTGCATCACTGAATTTCTCTTCGTTTTCATGTAATGAATGGGGTTGGCAGATGAGCCAGCACTTCGTAAAAATATTTTACAAGTTAATTGAGCCAAATGAAGCCTAGCTGAAACTTAACGCATAGCATAATCTGAATGATTAGATTTTCAGAAGGTCTGTGTTAATAACTTCTATAAGATGCTTTTCCCAGTTTTGTTCTGATTTAATTATGTTCCCATTTCTTTTGGGTTCTTTCCTGAGAAGAGGCAGTAGCAAGGCAGAGACTCTGCCTTTTGTTTTTTAGTCTTAACAATCAATCAATGCTGTCTAAAGCTAGACAACAGAAAGCTGCTTTGGGGACCAAAAGGAGAATCCTATGAGAAACTGAATGATTTTTTTTTTCTGCCTTCTTTTGTTGGGTGGGTTATTTTGAATTTGGGTGCCAGAAAACCCTTCCCTTCGTAACACACTCTTGGGTCCGCCACATTCGTCTTCTGTACTGTCCTAGGCTCAAGATGCCACGCTGATAGCTAGGCTTCTGGCTGGTGACTTTATTACAAAAGCGCTGAGTGATAATTCTAGGTGCGCTGTGAATTGACTGGCAGGGGGCGAAATTAGTTCGAAGACCTGCAAGATGAGCCTGTCACTAGACCATTATCACCACCCACACTGCTAGGTAGTCTGCCATTCCGTATTGTGAACTTCCCAGCCGAGTCTAACACCCGACTCATTGCCCTGGTATTTCTGCTGCGGTTTTCGCCAGCTGGCAGGCGTCGCCCCGCGGATGCGCGGGGGCAAGGAGGGAGCTGGGCTGTCTGCAGTGCCCTCTACTGGGCTGCAGCAGGACAGAGGACCCTTTTCTGGCATGACGGCACTTGGAGGGTTAAAAGTCTGCTGTGAGCTTTGTGGCTTCTTTCCAAAAGGTTTCAGTTAACACCAAAGGTCTCCTTATAGCTCACTTGCTTTAATAGATTTTTCCCATTGACTTCTCACTTTATAGACTATCATTTCCTTTTCTGCTGGGGAGCTATTTTCTGGGTCACTGATCTAACCAACTTAAAAGGCATTTCATTGATTAGGTTTTATCGGTGGTTACTTGAACTGTAATGGGATAAGTTGCTCGTACCTCCTAACAGCTATGTGTCTTGCTTTGGTGCCCTGGCTCTATACACCTACAAGTGAAGTCTGTGCTCCTCTCTCCTGCCTTGATCGAGTACTTGGTAATTACTAGCACCTTCTTTACCTCCTTACAACCTCAGTTGCTTTTGTCCTTTTTCATTTCAGTGCAGCATATCAGCTTGGCCAAGAGCTGCTGACAAAATCCCCTAACTTGTTGTGTGGGGCACCTTATTGCCGTAGTGTCTCTGTGTTTTCTCTGGTCACCCCTGCAGTCACACAAATATTCCCCAGTTGAAGAGCTGCATACCGGCCAGCATCATAAGAACAAATGAAGTCAGGAGATCACCACTTCCGAGACAAAACCGAGTGGGGTGTTTTAGGACAGGATTTTTAATTTTTTTTTTTTTAAACAGTGAAAACAGAAGAGTAGAGCAAAGAAATGGAAAGAGAGCAGAGCTTGCAGACTGACTACATCGAGGGGCCCTCCCCTTGTACTCTTGACTTTTAGTGCTTCATACTGTTGCCTTATCCTATAAGAAAGAAAGGTTGGTAGTCTTAAGGTCGTATTTGTTAGAAGCACACATTGGTAATCAATTCCAGTGCCTTACAAAAACGGTACAGCTCCCTTTTCGCTCCTGAACAATACAGGCTTCATACTCTAAGCTCCTCCAGGCTTTTCTCAGCATCATATTCTTCATGCTGCTCAAACTGCATGACTCTCTTCCAGCCTTCCAGACTTTTCTGCAAATCCACAACACTGCACAGTGACGGCCTATGCGTATCTTTCACCTGCATATGCCTTCCAGTGCCTTTGTTTTAAGTGGTAACCTGCAGACATTTAGGGAGAAGTTGCTCCAATTTCTGCAATTAGAGCAACGAAGGCACCAGACTGTCTCATAAGAAAGCAATTACTACTATTATAATTATTACAGCTTTTGTTGCATGAGAATTTAACCTAATCCTTTTCCCTATCTGGTCAACTCCGGTAGTCTGCAAGCACCAATTAACAATGCATCTCCCGTGTCCATAAAGTATACAAATACCTCGCCTCTCTGCAGATGAGAAACTGAGGCAGGGAAGTTGAGAGAGCTCACCCAGACCCAGACAGTGGTGGAGTTGCAAGCAGGACTTCTCCCTGTCACTCCCTGCCCCAACACTCCTCCTAGTCCCAGAGACAGACTGATAAGTTGTCTGTGTGCACCCGTGATCCTGACCTACCCTGGGGGATGCCATCTATAAGTCTATATTACTTTAGGTTTTTTTGATTTTGTTTCTGAGCTTCAGGAAGGCGCAGCGCAGGACCCGAGCACTCACAGCTTGTATGACCCGTATTAAAAAATGAAGGGAGAAGAGGTGGTACTGCCTGTGCATAGCGTGAAACCTATGAGTACCAGCAAGCATAGAGTTATCTTCAAAGAGTTTAAGAAACTGATTCTTTGGAGCAACAATACAAGTCATTTGCAACTTGCTACTTCTAGCTTAATTTCCTTTCCCCTAATACAGCCGCTTTCCTGGCCAGAAACTACATGCTTGTCTTTGTGCTAAACAAAGTGCAATGGTCTTATGGGAAACAGTATAATTTTCTCACAGCTTCTTTCACAAAACATCTGACTAACAGCCCAGGAGGGTTTGCACATTCATGAGCGCTCCCAGAAAGGAACAGGATGCCGGTGGCAATGCTAGTACAAATCTTAGTGGCTCCATTGCCAGTGCTGATAGAGCAACCTCTACGCTTCTCCCATTTCTGGGATCCAATTCTGAAGCACTTCCACTTCCCATTGACCATCATGAGGAGAGCTAAATGTAATCTTGCCGCATCAGGCCTTGGAAGCTGAAGAGAACGATAGGGAATTTCTCTGTACTTCATGTCTCTCCACAGGATACAGGGAAAAGGAATTGAGGGTAGCGGACTGCTGCTCACTCCTGTTTCCCTGGAACACACGCACCTTTCTCTGCACTTCATCTCCATACATCCTGAACGGAGATTTCTCTATTTGCTGTCACAACTGCCCTGGTACATTATAGCACTATGACAATCAATTAATTGCTCACTCTATCACAATAAAGAAGCCACCCAACCTTATATAACTCTTTTTAATTGTTTTCTCACATTATAACGTTTTGCTAAACTTATTCTGCCATAACTTACATCATTTAATTTCTCAAAGTGCTAATAAGTTAATTGCTTCCTTCCTGCAGACAAAGTGCCTGAACTGTCTTCTCTCATTCAGAACATTATAAAAAGTAGCTCGCATGAATACCTAAAAAGGGGCATTTTATTCACAAGACCTTATAGAAAACTGCTTTGCCCAGAGTCTCTGTGTTATGTCTCTGCCACAAAGGTGCAAGAAACCTACCCAGACACTTCTTTGTGTACTGGAACTACCTTCACTATAGAAAGTCACTTAGAGATGAAACACATGTCAATCTCATAAGCGAAGGCCTGTGGGCTAGTAGAATTCTCCTGTCCCATCACCCCATAGGAACATCTTGAAATTAATACATGAAATTCAAACTATAAGTACATAACTCGTGCTACCAAAGATCCTCTTGCAAATTGCAGAAAGAGGCTGAACAAAAGTAATCTTTGCAATTTACATATTCGCACTTGAGGAAGAGAACTTACCAGCATACAAAAAAAGATGTGGATAGGCTGGAGAGGGTCCAGAGAAGGGCCACCAAGATGATCAAAGGACTGGGAAGCCTGCCACATGAGGAAAGGCTGAGAGAACTGGGTTTGTTTGGCCTTGAGAAAAAGAAGGCTTAGGGGAGACCTCATCACCATGTTCCAGCATTTAAAGGGTGGCTACAAAGAAGATGGAGACTCCCTTTTTACCAGGGGTCACATGGAAAAGATGAGGGGTAATGGGTACAAGTTGCTCCTGGGGACATTCTGACCGGATACAAAAGGAAAAATTTTTCACAATGAGAACAATCAGCCATTGGAATAATCTCCCCAGGGAAGTAGTGGATCCCCCAACGCTGGACACTTCTAAGTTTCAGCTGAACAGGGTGCTGGGCCATCTTGTCTCTCCTGTGGTTTTGCCAAGAAAGGCTGGACCACACGACCCTTGAGGTCTCTTCCAACCTGGTATTCTATGAAACAGCCTTCTTGGAAGTTGGATGGCATTATTTCTTTTATTCATTCTAGCTAACATTAATGTTGCAGTTTGCAAAATAAAAGGACCAGAAGCAGTTTGTAACTTGGTCAACGGACAATACTCCTGATCTCTGGACATAACTTCGTAAGCAATTACCTGATAGCACTCTTAAAATTCAATTGTGTTGACAGAGGGAGAGTAATAGTTAAAGAGAATTAACTTTTTTTTCATCACAATCTGCCAAAAAAAAAAAAAAAGGCAGCTCAAGGATATAAACAGTCATTCATACTACTAAACCAGACCATCGAGTACAGCTATAAGACCCAAAACTGCTAAGTGATAGACACATTGGGAAGCGGATTGTAGAGTAGTCCACAGGTTACCAAGTGAGAACTCGCTTTTTCTGTTTGTGTACACCACCCCGCTGTGGCCAGAAGGTTAGCTACTAAGCTCCACACTCTTTTACCAGTCCCTTGGTCAATATGTTGATTTATAAAATCCTCATTAGGATTCCAGCCTGGGTTACTCTTTATCAGCATGGATAGAAGATCACACACACTCCAGAGGCAAATGTCTTTGCCCACAGACTTATCAGCTGCATAGACTCAAAATTCCATAGCCTGAGCAGCGCTAACAAGAGGCTGCTGCAGTGACAGTAGAATGCAACAAAGCTGAGATTGATGGGTTGCAAGGGCTTGAACCTCAGACCTCTCATGTGAAAGCGCAGGCCACTATCATGTGGGCTACAGGAGAAAAGCAGCTAGAAATACAGACATGACATTTTCCCTTAGTGAAACAACCAGCAAGATAATCTGCACGTGTAATGCCTGTATGATGGACTGTTCATGAAAACATAATCAGAGACATTGCCCTCTAGGAACATTCTTTAAACAATGCTTCCTTCAGTTAGCACTCTCTCGCATTTTGCTTCTCTACAGTGTAAGAAACCAGCTTAATGTTTCCTGGCAAGTGCCCAACAGCAAGAGGCAGAGCAGCAGTGAGTGACAGAAGAGGATTAGGACAGTTCAGGGAACATGCTCCTTCTCCCTAGCCTCCTCTTTGCACCCTGTCATTAGTGAGGTTCACTTGGAATCGCACCCAACTATTTGGCAGGTGTTTTCAGTGTCAGGATTTCTATGTTTTCTCAGGTACTGCATCACCTAACTAGGCGAAATGGCTGATATCAACAGGCAATGACTAGACTCAGCACCTTTCCCGTAATAGTCCTGTCCGAGAACAACGGGGTATTGAAGAGTGACTGGGCTGATTTCACACCTGATGTTAAGAAACCTGAGCTCTTCATCCAGCCGTTTCTTTATTATTATTATTTTTATAAAACTGCAGGTCTGTTCATACTCCATTCTACAGCACAGAGAGTTTTTTCAACTTTCAGTTTGTCACTTTTTAAGACATTTGCCATTTGTTCCTGTTTGTGTCAGGGTCTATCACTGGGAGCTTTACATTGCACTAACCATAGCTGGTGCAGACCGCAGGGGATGCATCTGAAACTCAGGACTGGGTTTTCTCAAACCAGTACCATAGATAGAAACAGTTGAATCATGAGGGTGGACACAGGAGGAGGAGAAGGAGGAGGATTAGACACAGAACTCAACTAGTAACGAAGAAAAAACAAGCTGTAAGCCCAGGAAAGAAACACCTCAGGCAGTGTGAATTACAATGTTGGAATAAATCAGTTGCTGATACTTCATAAGCAAGAATCAGCTCCCCTCTGGTTTGTATGTCACTTCTGAACTCTTCACACACTCTATACATTAAGAAAAAAATAACAGCGGGTAATTAATCACCCTGACCGTTAATTTCTGAGCCTCCACAAAGAAACCCCAGAATCATATTTCCGCATCTGATTAGTCATCTGTTGAAAACAAGTGTGACATATTTGTACAACAAGCACATGAGGAACGGCAGAGAAGCTATCAAGCAAGCAAGCTATGTAATTTGTTATTTGTAACTTCTACTAACCTTTTGCCCATCCTGAATGCTTCCTGATACGAAGTCAGCAGCTTTCCCAGGAATTCAAGACTTCTCTCATGCCCTGTTTACATACTCTACAACCTACAAACTGTTAGCCAACAGTATTTTTACTATTTCAATTTTATGAAAACAGAAAGAAGGTTTCATATAGACCACTAAGGAGAGTACAAGACACAGAAAAAGTTACGCAGACAAGCAAACTGATTTAAAGCATGATTCATCCACCAAGGCCATTGTTGTCATCAAGGGATAAATCAGAGACTGGCCTTGCTCATGATCAGCAGCATCAGTTTCACCTGTGATACTTAACGCAGCATCAAGATTAGCTGTGCCACGGTAATGACCGCCCCATTTTATTACTGCATCTCTGGTACTGTTGCTTAAAGGCTTCTTTACTTTTAAGGTGATGTACTAGGTGTTTTTTGTTCCCAGCCTAAGAACTCGTGATATAAGCGAAATGTGTCAAATAATTGGACTAAGTTGCACAGACCAGTGGAGGAAAAATATTTTTCTGGTTTTGTGAATTTTATGCTTCTTCTCTCTTTATCACTAATTACTGCGTGGACACTAGACCCCAGAAGTAGCCTACTGAACACCATTCAATAGAGCTGGAATGTTCCCTACAAACAAAAGGAACGATACATTAGTTTAAATTAATGTCAAGCTCGGCTAACTGAAACTAAAACAGCACCCTTCCCCAAACCTTTTGAAATTGACTCAAATTCATGAGGTACTTTAAATGATAAATGTACCAATTTAGTTCCATGTGTCCATTTGCTTTCTAATCTTCTTAGCATTGGGATTCAATCTTTCTAGCTTTTTACTGCTCGTAAACCGCTTTGACAAACAAAAGATGATAAAACCTGAACCTGGTCTAGGAGTTCGGGTTTGAAGGGGGAAAAGAGCTACAATAACACAAAAGTTATAACATTGCATGATCTGGAAGCCCCAAGCTCTGAGTGATTTTCCCTTCAGTGGCCAGCATGTCTAGCCCTGATTAATATCATCCTTCTGATTAGTCTGTATGGCATTGTTTACAGGCTCAAAAGCAATAAAAAACCTGCAAAGTTTGTCCCAGATCCTGCCTCTGTGCAGCCCTTGAAAACAAACTTTTATGTAGTTCGTCCTGTGTAAAGTGGGTGTCAGGAAAATTTCAGGTATATTACACAGGTATGCACAGACATAAATACATGTACATATGTGAACATATATATACATTCACGTCACAGAAGGTTCCCAATACAAACAGGGATGAGTTTATCTTAATTTAATTCAAATAAATATAAAAAGTCATTGATACACATCTCAGTCACAGCAAAAAACCAGCATTCCTGCCCGGTGAGTACAAATGGCGGCTTTGCGCTATGTCAAATGCGTGCAGTCAGTCACTGTAGCTCACATCTACGCTGTGCCCTTCTGCTATTTCATTCACACACATGCACTCACGATCTGTAGTGAACACTCTGACTAGGAACCATAGAATCATTTAGGTTGGAAAAGACCTTCAAGATCATCAGTTCCAACCATAAACCTAACACTGCCAAGTCCACCACTAATACATATCTCGAAGCACCATGTCTACACATCTTTTAAATACCTCCGGGGATGGTGACTCAAGCGCTTCCCTGGGCAGCCTGTTCCAATGCTTGACAACCCTTTCAGTGAAGAAATTTTTCCTAATATCCAATCTAAACCTCCGCTGACACAACTTGAGGCCGTTTCCTCTCATCCTATCACTTGTTACCCGGGAAAAGAGACCAACACCCACCTCGCTACACCCTCCTTTCAGGTATTTGAAGACAGCGATAAGTTCTCCCCTCACCTTCCTTTTCTCCAAACTGAACAACCCCAGTTCCCTCAGCTGCTCCTCGTAAGACTTGTTCTCTAGAGAGTCTCTAGTCCCACTTCACGGTGACAGGGAAGTGAAAAGACAGCTGTGCTGAGACCTAAGGCTCCTCCTGCATCAGCAGTTCTATTACTGCTGGCTGGCTGGGCATAAAGTAAACATTACAGTAAAAAATTCCATCCGGTTTAGACTTCAAAGCACAGCCATATATTGAAATCAGATCTAAAGTAACAAAGGTTCCATTATCTCTTAACCAGGAAATGTAACGCTAGTAACTGAGAGTCAAACTGCCATTTTGCTATGGTATGCATAGGTAAAAGTGCAAAGCACGAGTATCTGTTGACACTTTGACTTTGTAAGACATTTAAAGTATAGATTGCCTAACAACAGTCTAACCAGGAGAAACATTCTCTTCCAGTTCTCTGATAAAACTGCATTAAAATCAGCAGCCTGAATAGATTGTTAGGAAGTACATGGAGCAGAAACAAGTTCAGTAAAACAAAATTCAGAAGATTGACTTGTGTGCTTTAGTGATATTCTCAAACTAGAGTAAGTTTAAATTCCAGTGCTGTGTTTAACCACTTGTCTACAATGTTTGGGGATGCAGGAGCTGTTGCTGGGTGTAAACTTCCTGACAGTTAGCATGTTTTCATTCTGCTCCCACTCACAGGTCAGAGCTGTGTTTCAGTCAGGTTTCTGGACAGAGTGGGGTCCTGGGAACACTGGAGCTGTAGCCTGCTACAGAAAGATCAAAATATATACTGACTGGTTACTTAAACATGTTTATTCTGCATAACAGATACCCCTTTCACAGTAAGCATGTCAGTACATCACACTGGCAGTGTCAGCTATAGTGAAAACATGTCAAAAATGTACAGTTTCCATTTAGCCTTAGGGATAACTGTTGCCTTTCTTCTTTTTCTTTTATCTACTTGTCTTCCAGGAGACAACATGCCATGAATTATTATCTTATTACCGCTGGGTCCCAACTGTTACTGATATTTTTTGTAGGATAAATAGAATCAATAAATGTTAAATACGATCACAGAACTTTAAAGGAGACATTTGAAAGAGTAGCAGGATGCACGCACGTGGCAGAGAAGACAGCACGTGGTATGCACGAAAGCACGCAAAACCACTTTCTTGGTGTGCAAATTCTAGGACTAGATGTTTGTCTAGGACTAGATCTTGTCCCTTAACATTTGTAAGAGTAAAACTGATTTTCGTAGCCAGGGCTTTAATCGTTTTCACTCCAGATGCATGAGTGAGATTTTTTTCCAAATCTTGTTGAAACTTCCCCAGAACAGAACCGAACGTTCCTGAAGACGGTTTTGAAACGACTGCAGCGTGCGTGAGAAGCGGCAGGCCCGGCCGTGTGCCGCGCTGGGTGGGAGTCTGAACGTGCATGCTAAGCGTGCTTGTGCCGCGCGCAGCAGACACGGCTGGGGCGCCTTTGCCGCCTTTCCTGAATGAACTTCGGGAGGGTTTCTTTATGAATGGGAGCTCCGTCCTTCAAGGACTGCCAGAGCGCTGCGATCTGATTGGCCCCGAGGGCTAAAGCCACGCCCACTTTTCACTGGGTGAGGGCCAAAAGGCGCTGGGATTGGCGGGCGTGTCCCGACCCAGAGCTTCATTCACAAATTCAAGGAGACAAAGGAGCAGGCGGGCCGAGCCCGTGCGCGAGCCCGCGCACCAATAGGAGGCCGCCGCCGGCCCCAGCGCCGCCTGCCCGCCCGCCCGGGAGGGGC
>VZSC01017595.1:152604-199434 GCA_013398225.1 Steatornis caripensis | reverse complement strand
GCCGCCTCTGGTCAGGGGCCCCGCGCTCATCTGCTCCCTCCGCAGCAGCCTCCGGGCCGGGCGGTTCCCGGGGACGGAGCCCCCACGTGCGCTAGGAAGAGAGCCGGGGAGCCGGGCTTGCCGGCGGCGCAGGATTCGGAAGGTGAGGGGAGCTGGCGGTGGAGGGATGGGGGGCGACGGCGAGGGCTCTGTGCCCCCGCCTCCGCGCCGCCGCAGCGTCCCGCTGCCCCCCCGCGCTCTGCTGAGGAAGCCTCGCTTTTCGTGCAGACCTCTTCCAGGACTTGAGCCAGTTCCAGGAGACGTGGCTGACGGAAGGTAGGCTCCTTCCCCTTGCCCTGTTTCGTTCTGTTCGCCTGTCACTTGTTTGGCTTTTGGTGTTTGTGCTGCTCCTTGGCTTGGTTTGCTAGCTCCAAACGTTGTGTTTTTCAGACTTGCCAAGCTCTAGCTTGTGTAACTGAAGACGCATGAATCGCGTTATTGTGCTGGGCATTTGCTTACGAATGGAACTTGGCAGCTGGCCCGCTTTCCTGGTCACGGTTTTCTTTTCGGGCTACTTGTAACTGGTTCGATTTTATGCTGATTTGTCACTCACCTTTGTTGGTTGCCAGAATGCTGATATGTTCTTAAACAAACAATGAACTCTTCTTTTACTGCGGGGAATAAAGTACTTCACTTTTTTTTTCTCTTTAAGATAATTCTTTGAAGGGACCTTCCTGGAACTGACACACTGTTCAGTTCGGCGTCTAAATTGTTTTGCCTTCAAGGAAGAGAAAACTTCAGATCCCAGGGAGTCCCATTAATTCCAACTGAAACTAACTAGTTTTAAACCATATGGTGAATTTGCTGTAATTCCAGTGCTACAAATTATCCATTTCCTAGAAAATTCAAAACGTATCCTAAAGTACAGATTCTTGATAAATATTAAAATAACTACCGTGATATAGGTGCTTAACAAATATTTAACGATAATAATACAAAAATATGCACGGCATTTTGAGCAGGGTTATTTCCCCTGATTTTACCACAAGTGAAGGACAATCCTGTCAAAGAGTTCCTTTTTTTTTAAGACTCCAAAAATGGTATTTGCCAACTAAGTAAGACTATGAAGGGAAAAAAAAAATGAAATGTTTTATATTCATTTCAAACTCAAATGAAATGACATTGATCGAGCAGTGTTCAGGAGTGTGAGGGTTTTAAGGATACAAGAGGAATTACCTGGAGGCTGTTCCAGGATTGAAACACTCGCCTGACTTACATCAGAACAATAGGTGTTAACTGCTGGTCTTCTGATAGAGCTGCTGAATGTGCACGCGTGCTTGAGATTGGTTTCTCTTAAATCTTCAGAAACCTCGAGTTGCCAATAGAATGAGTTTGCCTCAGAATTGATTTCTGGTGAATGTTTGATAGTATTCTTAGCTCACTGATCTAAAGAATTTGTATAGAAACTCTTACAATATGTTTGTCAGTAGCAGAATGTTTGTAGAATGAATTTGTAAGCACCCTGGGGTGAAAGGAAGGTCACGCATAGTCTCATAGCACTGTACAGAAAGAGGTAATCTGCTACCATATGTGATTGATTAGTAAATGACAATGCAAACTGTACTGCATGTTTTTAGGATATAGGCAGTATCTTTTTTCTGTATAGCTCATAGCATCTAGTCAGGGTCCAAGTGAAATCTTTGGGAAATTCAAAGCATGTTTAATATTCCAGTTTATGATTTTAGACCACATATATGGGGAACTGCTTTCTCCCATGGTGCTCTCCCTTCCCCGCAGTGAGAGAGAGACGTAAAAGTAATTGTTAGGAGTAATAGAATATTCTAACACGACGCACTATGGTTAAGGTTCTCGCCACAGTCTCCCCCGGAGCACACCCAAAATGTTAGTTCTTTGTCAGACCTGAATTTACCATACTACTTGCTGTCTCTGGGTGATGGAGGACTGCTCAGGGGGTGGACTGAGGCCATATCTGAGCTAGGCTCTGAGTAATGGAAGAAAAACAGCTGTGCATTAAAATACAGGCTAAATTCTGATTAGTAATGTGTTCCTGATGTCAGGACAGTGCGCCTCTCTTGCTTCCTTAACACCTTCTTTCTGTGGTAGGGAAGAATGCAGAGGTACTTGTAAATAAATACAGATGCTGTTGTCAGGGAGAAATCCAGATTGGATCACTTGCTTTGGTGCCCTATTAATTAAGCATGTGATTGAGACGTGCTTCAGCAAAACCATACGTTCTAGGCTGTGTGCTGGCTGTTCTGTCTCACTTACATAGGTCTTGCAAAGCAAAGATAGGCACAAACCATCTTGTAGAATGGGGCAAGCATGCACAATTACATTCACAGCTGGAAAATCTGAATGAATTGTTCCATCTGTGAATGTGCGAGGGCAATGTTGATTAAAGCTTTTCTCAGCAAATAAGGGAAGCAGGAACTAGAGTAGTCTATGTAGCTGTCAAAGAGGAGAGCGATTAAGGTCTTAAATGTCACTTAAAAATCGCCGTCAAAGATATTGGGAAAATTTATTTTAATATGAATTTGTAGGAAAAAGATGTGACTTTACAGAGTTCGATGGCAACTATTCTATTACTTACTACATGAAGGGGAATGTACAAGGGAAATTGGGTCAGAGTAGTGATTTGAAGTGATTTACACAGTGATTGGGGAACGTGAATACATGGAGATGAGGGGAAATTGAGTCAGAATCGGGTTGGAGTGATGTGCACAGGGATGAGGGAAAAGGTATAAGGGATGCCCTCCCGTTGAGTCACAAGGCTCAGAATGGACCCCTTTGTTTTCTAAGTTCTTTCTCACAGGGGAGTGTAAGTGCAGCTGGATCTAGTCCCAGACTTGGTCAACAGCGTATGTCTAAAACAACGTGGTACAGGGATTTCAGTGGCAGTGATTCAACATGTGATTATTGGTCCAACGTGACTTTGAGGTAGCAGCAATTTAAGGTTTGTGAACACTATTACAATAAATGACAAAACTGGATTATAAAACTTTCTAGCAAGACTTAATCAGTCAATAATCAAAGTAAACTTATTAGAGTTGTTATAATCAACACGACTTAACTAAAGACGTAACAAAGTTTCCTAAATCAAATCGCATACATGCGCGCGCACTTGTACACAGAGATACGGAGGTTAACCTATGATCAAGCTGTTTCTTTCTCTGCAGATTATAGTAGATTTTGGTACTCAATGATCTTTGAAAACCTCGTGAAATTGAATTATAGTGGATTACTCACTTTTTCCCTTGCCAGCTTCTCTCAGTGGATAACCTGAGTCACATTGTGAAAACTACCTTGAATGTTGTGAAAATCTGCCCCGAGAGGTGTCCCAGCTCAGAGGGAGATACGGTCACAGCCCGCTGTGACCCTGCAGAGCTGAAAGGGACTCGCTTGGGATCCTTTTTATAGGATCGCAAGATGGTTGACTTTGGTCAATACTTTCTTCATTGTGGCCATACTTGTTGTCAGGTAGTCTTAGCACCTCTTAGAGTGGGCTGTGATCCAGGCAGGAGGAGTTTTGCGTACATTTCCCAGGCAACGGGAGTTCCAGGTGCAGTTAGGGGGTCCCCAATGGTCCTAGATCACTGTGCTTGTCCCAGGACAGGAAGACAGCAAACTGAGGCCAAATTGTCCCAGCCCACTGCGCTTACACAACACTGGCTGGCCCTGACATCGCAACGCGGCCTGGGGTGGGGTCTGCACCACCGCAGTAGATGATTCCTCTGAAATCAGAAAAGCACTGATTACGTATACACTGCTTCAACACAGGAATTTTAGCATAACAGCACTATGGATTATTATAACACTTGATTTTGTATGTTGGACTAATCTCTCGAGGACACACCTGTGTACCTTGCTGCGCCAACCTGTAGGTGAAGAAGGACAATAAAATTCTTTTTCTTCCACTGTGCCATTTCACTGTTTTATTATATATTTTGCAATGACTTCAATGCAACGCAGATGTGGGCTAAGGCCACGTAGCGGTAGGTGATCCGTGAACAGAATGATCTAAGCTGGAGATCAGAAAAGGCAGGCAGCTGTGTACAGGTGGATGAGGAATTTACACGAATGATGCCACGAGGGCCAGCACAGCTGCCAGTCCTCACCAGATACCAGCTTCCAACACTGTTAGATCTTTCATCTCAGGAAGAAGACTTCTGATATTTTAAGTTTTAATTTGAAATAAGTATTTACTTGAGGAAGTGATGAAACATACTGTGAAGTACATAGGGAAAGACTCTTCTCGTGTCTCAATTGCGAATGCTGTGGGAAACTCTCCCTGTGGACTTTATGGCTTTTGCGAAGTCTCTTCTTTCATGTAAATCAAAATAAATATGACCGCCTGAGTTCTGAAGAGGCATCAACTTATAAAGTGTGCTGCTGACTACCAGTTTGCCTAAAGGAGGCGTTAACTCTGAAGCTTTTTAACGTTGAGGTGCCTGATTAGTGGGGGAAGCACAGCTGTTTGCTGTCAGGTTCTCTATGACTATACCAGCACTTCCTCTTACATTTCCCATTTGCAAAATCACACATACATGCAAGGCACTATTAACTGTTTCCCTCTCCTGCTACCGGACAGTTTTATTTTTTTCTTCTGAAATGATTTACAAAATGTAGCCAATTCCACTAGTGCCCAGCTACCCGCCAGGAGCTACTGAAAAGATTGTATATGAAGGCATAGATGTTTCCTGTTCTGCGCATCACTTTGGCATAGCCTTTCCAAATTTATCAGTTGGTAGTTGTTTTTCTTATGCTCAATGCTTAGAAATTCCGGCATGCTATGTTTCTAGTGAAGAATGTGAACCCTGAGCTAATAAACTCACTGTTGTCCTTATTTCCTAGCTAAGGGGGAAAGAAACCGGCAGGCTGTTAAGGGGTAAATCTGCAGACAGAAGAATTGTATTCATTATTCCCAAAGGGAAACTATCCTTAGTCAGTAAAGTGAAGCAGAAAGCTCAGGTCTTTCCTGCGTAGACTTCTTTCTGCCTTGCTGTTGACTATACCGTACCAAGTGCCAAACTTAATTCTCCTCTCTCTCTTTCCCCCCTCCCACCCCACCTCCTTCTCTCCCTCCCCTGGCAGCTCAGGTTCCAGACAGTGATGAGCAATTTGTGCCTGACTTTCATTCAGAAAACCGTAAGTAGCACGGGGATGATCTCAGGGGAGAAGGGCAGGATACACTTTAACCCAACGAATATGAAATGTAACACACAGGCACTGAGACAAAAGTACTCGCTTTACGTTGTTGTGACGGTGACAAAAAAGAACAGGCTTACTGTCCACATCTGAACAATGCAGAATAGCTTTGTGTGGTGGTCGCTACCACAGTCCCTTATGCAGTGATTTCAACAGAGGTGTGTTTTAGTTGGTGTGCGTGAATAATTAGGCACCTCTGAACAGCTGAGAAAATGCGTCACTGTGACAATCAAAGGAAAAATTTGTACTATTACTCCTCCCAAAACAAAAGAAATTGGACTGTACGTGGAGTTATGGGTGCTGTGTCTCCTGCAGGTGCTTTACTGGGGCTCTGCTTACCTGCACGGCCTCTGGCTGAGCATCTGCTGCCAGCATGGCCTCTGTGAGTTGATGTTCCTGTCTGCTGCCTGCCTCAGCATGAGGGCACAGCATCCCTGAAGAGATGTGCTCACTAGCCTGCTTACTCTCTGTTCTTAGGAACTGTCCACTGTCCACACAGATTACGTGTATTTGCACAGGAGTGTACAGACTGTACCACAAATGCTTGCTCTGAGAACTGGTCTAAGCACTTCACCTTACAAAGGAGCTGAATGTTGTGCAGGTACAAGTGTATGTGTAGGAACCTTCCGCACAATGGTCGTGCAACTCTGTCTGCTTTTCTCACACTGGGCCTGCTTCAGCTGGTCCTCACAGCATGCCACCATTTCATTTGGAAGCTACGGCTACGTGCCTGAAGTGAATACAGGCTGCAGGAACGCAGAGCCTGACTTTTGACAGGCACGTGAAGGCTACAAGAAGATGCCCCGCCGTTCCCTGGGTACATGTCTGGCAGCTACCTGAAAGCAGAGATGTCCATTTAAAGCTGGTGCAGTCGACTTTGGTGCCCTCCCTATGCTGATACCCCTCTCTGCCCAGGGCAGTTTTCCCCATGAACACTAAAATGAAGCACTTCTACTGGTTGCTCTTGTCCCCCTTCTTCCCCTGGACTTGGCCCTGCAGCACAGCTGGGCTTGGTCTCTGAATCATACATCTTGTTTCTTCCTCTTTTTGACCTAGAACAGAGGAGAGGGCTGCTCCCGTGTTTCAGTCGGAATGAATGACCCAGCCAGCTGTAATGTGACAGCCTGTTCCAGCTGTTAGGGGCCAGAAAGAATTGGCTGCTCCTGGCACCTCTAGTTTCTTGAAACTTCAATGGAGTTCAGTGTACTGGACAGAGCAATTTATTTCTTTTCCCCCCCCAAGACTTAGCCAATGCATTGGTGTTTTTAGATGAGTTCTGTATATCTGTTTACTCCATACACTGAAAAGAGCTGCTGCAAACGGAAGGGAAATGGATGCCCCAGGCACAGAAAGACTCTTTACTCTTTCAACCCTGCCCTGGGCCTGGGGTGTTGGCACAAACGCAGGAGTGTCATGCCTGGGGTACTAAATCTGTGCGGGGTGTGGGGCAGGCCCGCTGGGTCAACGCACTCACACCTGCCGTCAGTGTGGACAGTGCCCAGAGCTGTTTGTGACCAGACCCCCGTGCTATGACTGGTGGCAGCCCCGGGACTGGCTGTGGGAGCCAGTTGTCCCTGAGAAGGAGTAGGACCCAGAAACACTACGAGACTCTGGTATCTTACGGATTTATCTATTTATATTGATTCTGTCCAGCTGCTTGGATCCCTTTGGACGCTAGCATGACGTAAAGAGCAAAGATGGGCTTTTCTGGTGTAGGCTGAAACTGAAGGCAGGCAAAAGAAGTCAGGTTTGGGCTTTTTTTCCCCTCTTGATGAGAAAACTAATTTTGGGGAGGGATGTTCGCGATAGAAAGTGGCTTTAATACCCTGTGCTAAGAGAGACAGCAGCAGCCCTTCTCCAGCCCTTTTGATAGCTGCTTGCTGCAGCACTTCTGAAGGGACAGTTAGTCCATTATGTGAGGGAGAACTGGCTCGAGGATGGCTCAGCAAAAATAAGAGGTATTAACAGATCAGGATGCTACTTCCCTCCTTAAAACTGTGATCGCAGCTCTGAACATCCCAGGCTTTGTAAGCAGCATCATGTCAGCTTAAAAGGTGGGAGTGAGCTGGCGAAGGAGGACTGGAGCTAGCCTTATTAAAAGCTTACAGTTTTGAATTGGAGGGCAGACCTTCCCCTTGTTTGCAAAAGAAGCCTAGACCTATGGACCTTTCTGGGGTTACTTCTCTTTCCTTGCTAAGTGTTGGTGACCTCCTAACAGCAGCAGCAGAGCCCAGAGGCAAAGGTAGGTGTTTAGCGTGTCCTTCAGCCAGGATAAGCTTTTCTGGGGAACTAGTGAAGGAAGTTTTGCTTCCTGCTGGATTTAATTAAGCATAAGAAGTAACAATACCCACATGCTACTTCCTGGTGCTGTAAAGTGCAACCCACGTTTGTTAGTCATGAAATTCTAACCAGCCCAGAAACAGCCCTCCTCGTCTGCACCAGGCCATGACCGCAGACCAGGGCACCGAAAATGAAAAGGAACATTTTTCCTTTTTTTCCTGGACTGTCACTGGTGTTTTGGATGAACCGTTACAAGAGCCCCCCAAGCCCACATTCAGGGATATCGGACTGTTAGCATAGAAGAGATTCGACAAAGGGGAAGACGCATTTGGAAATGACACGGGTAGCTGCTGAGTGCCAGCGTGGCAGCCTCCTGCCCAGGAATCACAGTATCCTGTAGAGGAGCCTGGTCTTTTTCCTGAGTGCCGAGGTATAAACCTGATGATACAATCAATGAAATTAGATACTTCAAAGGGAGGCTACTGAGGGGACTGCAAGCTGCTCTTCAAACTTTGAGCTATATTGTAGTGAAATCAAGGACTTGGAAGTCAGAATTCAATTTTGTACCGTGCTTTAACATTGATGCAGTTCCTTTGGAAAAGGAATTTTAGCTATCATCTAAATTGGTTAGGAGCTTCTGAAAACACTACTTGTGTAGGGTGCCTGTGAGCAAGTTAGCCTGGTGACAGCCTGCAATAGTATGCCATATGTATACCAGTATTTTCCGGCAGAAAGCCTTCAGCTTTTGTAGCTGTGTCTGCAAAAACCTTACATTTATTGTCCTACAGGATAAACGATACTGTCAGCAAATCTACAATGTGTCGTCATATTAGTATATTATAATTTAATGCAGTGCTACACGGTGATGCTACTCAGAAGACATGCTTACTAGGTATGTCAATGAAAGAGCATTTTGCATAATGCAAATCAGAACTTTGCTTTTATGTGTTGAAAAATAGAGTACGTGCATGCTACCCCTTATGACATAACAGAAAACGTCTGGCCCAGCCTTGAACAGCTTAGGAAATATCCACCCTAAATTGTTTTCAAAGTGCTCTGGATTATCACAGAGCATGCTAACACTACCTTAGATTTGCTCTTTCAAGGTTGATGTATCATATAAACCTTACTAAATCAAGGGGGAAGTCCACACAGGGAAGTCCAGCAAACAGTTGTGCATATTGGTATTTTGTTTCTCTCAGAGCCAGCTGAACAAGGACAGGGTGGTGGCATCTCAACTGGCTTTTTACTGCTGATAAAAATATCTCTCCATAAACAAGAAAAGTGTCAACTTGGTCTTTCACTTCTCTCCTGCAGTAGCTTTTCACAGTCCTCCTGCTAAGATTAAAAAGGAGCCGCAGAGTCCCTCCTCGGAGCCCACACCGTCCTGCAACCATAAGCAGCCATTCCAGTACCGCAATGGCGAGCAGTGTCTTTATGCCAGGTAACACAGCGTACGCACGGGAGGGACAGGAGCTCTTATGAAACCAAGTCCTACTGCATTATCTAATTATAAAGTGTTGTGACAACGATCTGGTCTGTCTGCTGGGTAAGGGCAGTGCACACGTGCTGCAATACAAACTAACAAGTGGGTCAGCTCACAGCAGCCCGCTCAGACTGCCGTTTATTGCACTGGATAGCTCAGACCTGTGTCTTGCCTCTTTTGTCTTCTTCTTAGCACTGTTCCTCAGCTGCCCCGATGCTGAGAGCAGTCTTTACATCGGTCGCATGCCTCTCTCTTCCCATTGCATTCCACAATCTGTCCCGCAAGGACATCCCTGACATCATTGCCCACAGTCCCATCTACCTGCCCAAGTTACAGTATGGCTTCGTCAGTACAGACACCTTCTCCAGTTTTCTGTTTGAAGGGTTACTCCTGTTGGGGGGCAACCAATAATCAGAAAGGACGGAGTTAATGCTGTGAGTTTTCTGGCCTAGGTGGCTGCACAGAGGGACAGTGTGTCTGCCTGTGACACGTTCTGCCCAGGTGTGCCACAAGCCCTTCTCAGAGAACTGTAATGCTCCAATATCTGTTTGGCTGTCCCAGTGCCTGTGATCAACCCAAACAAGTTGGAATCAAGTCCCCCAACCCAGGAACCCCGATACAGTCACCGCTCCAACAGTTGCCTAGACAGGACAAGGACAGGAGCTTCTTGACCCCTGCGGGGCCACCCCACCCCACATCCAGCTGCGGATACCTCAACGAAAGCAGGTGAGTTACTGCCAGGAGGAGGCAGCCACTGGCAAGAAGGATTGCTCTCCTTGGTGGTTCAGGGCTGCGGCATCCAGATCAAAGTGCTCAGTTTCCAGCAATCACAAGAACCCCCACATCCAAAGTACCTGGGACCCACCACGGCTGCCAAGGGTTTGAAGACAAAGTCTATAACCTTAAGGCCATCAGATTCTGTGAAGGATGGCTGTGTAGCTGCCCTTGGAAACATCTTTCATTGGAGTCCCTTCCTTGCCCCAGCCATACGTGCAGCTCCTACAGCCCTAGTAACAGGCTGAGGCCAAGGAAGTTTCTGTCCCTCAAGCAGCCCTGCACAAGGGCCAAGATCAGAGGGCCAAGAAAGCAGTCATCCCATGTCCTCTCCCCTCTTCTAGCTCTGCATACCAGCCACCCGTGGAGATGTGCCGTTCCTTCCCCTCCTCCCAGGGCATTGCCCAGGAAGACCCTGTTGCCTACCAGCGGCAGATGTCCGAGCCCTGCCTCCGGTACCCTCATCAGGGCTTCAAACAGGAGTACCACAACCCACAGTACGAGCAAGCAAACCAGGCGGGCAGCAGCCGTCAGTGCCCAGCAGCTGTGGTGATAAAGCAGGAGCAGGCGGACTACGTGTATGACTCAGGTAGGCAGAACTAGCGCTTTCTGACTGCGTAAACCAGGCATCAGTGGGGCTGAGCAACCTCCTGGGTGAACATCCATCACCGGTGATCCCTGAAGGCTTTGAAGAGGTATAGTTCATCTTCAGGAGCATGTGTGGTCTGGGAAACTGGCTGTGTAGCAGGAAAAGCAAACAGTTCTGTGTTTAGTGCATCCAAGAGAAGGCTGCGCTGTTCTGTACCGTATTCTGAGAAGGACTTTCTGGTAGACAGGGGAAAGTTTAACAAGACATAGGAGATAGATGGTGATGTTAAACTCACTCAAACTAGATTAAAAGCATGCATTTTTTTCCAAGGGAATAAGTAGCCATTGGGGAGACTCTCAAATTCATAATTACCCCACTCACACCATCAGAAATGGAGAAAAGGTCATTCCCAGTTTCACAGGGAGTTTTTGTCTTCGGGGGGGATGTGTGAGCTGGTAGGTTGTAGAAAGGGAGAGAAGCAAGGTCATCTTTGAAGAAATGATACTGAAAACAGTCTCTAAATGGCAGCAGAAAGGAAGAAATTCAGTATCTCGGAGCTTGTACAGAAAAACTGTCTCAGATCCCTGCAGCAGGAGAGAGCCTTCAAGCACTGGCAGAGGAAAGCTGCTCCGGGTGCAGGAATTGCACTGCACAACCCTGAGCTGCAGCTCACAACACGGTCTGGCCCTGTGCCTTTTCCCTCACAGGAGGCAGAAGAATTTCATTCACAAAGTGGAGGCAAAGATGTGGTCTCCTGGCCCAGCTGGTGGGTGCCAGCTTTCACTGCTGAGGTCTCCCAGCACAGCAGTGGGTGTCACAGCAGCTGACGCCCACTACAAACTCGCTGCAGCAGGTCACAGAGAGCCCCATGTCGGAGCTTACCATGCAAGGTAAACCAGCTTTGTTCTGACAAACAGACCTAAAAGTCTTAAAACCAAAACAGTCTAAATAGACTTGGGTAGCTAAAAATAAACCGGCCAATTCCAAGGACAAGCACAAGCACAGAGCAGGGTCTGGGTTGGCTCGGCTAAGTGCAAGTGAGTGCTGCTCTGTGTCTCGTCTGCTGTCAGCCTCCGCTGCTACTTCCCATAGAGAAAGGGCACACGGCGCAGATAGCCGAGGTTTCAGAGGATCACAAGAGAAGAAAGTTTATAATTCCCAAAATAGCTCTCTAGGTACCAGATCAATCAGGTAATCCTCTCATTTTTCCACAAGGGATAAATCTTAATTTTTTCAGCAGACCTGTCCAAAGACTTGCTACCCTGACGTCACAATACCCTCTTCTAGGGGGCATGTTACTTCTGGTTTACCTGATATTTTAATGGACATTTTTAATTGTTTCCTGTAGAATAAATAAATACCTAAATAAAAAGCTCCTATGAGGGTATAGAATCCTCCGCTGTGGCTATGCTATTTCACTTTCACTGAGTCCTTCCGCCCGGACGGGGGAAGAAGATGTGCAAACCCAGAAGAAAGCTTTTTGTGCGAGTAGTTTACCATTGTAATAATCTGTCAGCTCGGAGTACACTTCTGCCCCTCGCACCAGCAAAATGTCTGCTGGAAGCAATGGCTATACACAGGAGTATGAGGGAACTGCAAGGTAAATCTTTCCAAAGCTCCCGGTTACAACTTCCATTTCAGATGTGGGTGGAAAATAGGTTTGGTTCAGAAAATGTAGGATTCAGAAAACACAAGATACAGAAGATACAAACTGGAGTACCCAGGCCACAATATACGGTGCACAGAGATCATGAAAAGACTTTCTGCTCGTTTTCAAACTTAGGCTATTTTCTCCTTTATGTTTTCTCAACCGTTTGTGAGAATACCCTACCATGATGTGAAAAAGCCAGGGAGACTTAAGACGTCTGAAATGACATGTGTGAGACACTGTCTCTAGCAAACATTCAGATGCTGCTACTCTCCACTAACATCAGCATAGTACCCCTGGGAAAAATTTAATGCCTTCTCACCTGTGAAAACATTAGCAGTGCGCATAGTTATTTTAAACTAGGACAAGGGAGAGGCGTCATGCAAATTTAGCCTATCGTCCAAGATTTTGTATGAAGGGTGGTGTACAGGTGCCTGGCGATCCTGGCTACTCTGAAGGACGTCATGTGATAGTACTCCAAAAATTTGCTAGTGTAATTCATGGCTGGAAGCCTGATGAATATGAAGTTGTGGTGGGATGGCTGAGACGTAAAAAGCTATCAGTCTGCCACCAGGACATTGGTTAGACAGCTGCACTTACCTATCCACCTCTGGAGGGCGAAGTCATTCTGCCCCCTGTGCTTTTTAATTAAATGAGTTTGTTAATTGTTCTGTAGATGCTCCTGGCTGTCCTTCCATGTACATAAATGTTGAGAGTTATCCAAGCCATGCAAATACAGAAGATGCACTAGGTAAGAAACTCAGCAACTGCCTTCCCTGCGTTGCATTGCCCTCTAGCACTACCGTGTCCTTCTCTACGACTGCCTATGTTGCTTTATCTTTCAGGCTGCAGCTACAAGAAGCCGATGAGGTCCTTTACTGATGATGTCTGCGTTGTTCCAGAAAAATTTGAAGGTCAGAGAAAGAATGGCTCGCAGTTTGGTTGTAAGATTGGGTTATCCAGAATCTTTGCTAGCCACTTGACCACTGTCTACATAGTTTGTTACGCTGTGTTCTTGCAGGTGTGTTAGCTGTGGTTCATACCTGGCTTTTTGGTATCCCATGTCTTGAGCTTTTTTAGCAGCAAACAGGCCTTCTAGCATAAGTAGCTTAATTGCGAGGTTCATCAGAGCTTCTCTTGGAAGAGCTGCTGGTGAATTGGCCACTCTGTTTCATGTGAGCTGAAATATTTGAGGTAAACTTTGTGAAATGTGCTTCTTTTTGTGCAACTGATTTAGCACTGTCACCCTTAGAAACACCTTGTTCGTTCTTCTCAGCAGGAGACATCAAGCAGGAAGCTGGAGGGTACCGAGAAGGACCTCCGTACCAGAGACGGGGATCTCTCCAGCTCTGGCAATTTCTTGTGGCTTTACTGGACGATCCGACCAACTCCCACTTCATTGCCTGGACTGGTAGAGGCATGGAGTTCAAGCTCATTGAGCCAGAAGAGGTGAAACCATTTAGCCTCTCCACAGGCTTAGGGGGAGCAGCAACTGTTTCTGAGGCTGCAAATTCCTAAGTGGCTTTTCCTCTGCCCTGTGAAGGCTGCCCCCTACCAGTGATAGTCACTAGAACCTGTAGCATTCAAGACTTTTAGAAGAGGTCAAAACACTTGGGTAACACTAATATCAAATTTAAGAAAGGTTGCTTGTGAGTTTAAAGTCTCAGCAATGCAGCGAGTCAAATTACCCGTTGCCTCCACTTCCCTAGACACTTCACTGTCAAACTTGTGGCGGGCTGTGCTGTCTTATCATGCTCCACACTTGAGGCTCACATTGAGGTCTGGAGTTTTGAACTCTACTGATTGCAGAAGTTTTCATAAAAATCTGGACGAAACTACGTCCTAGTCCAAATGTATTTTTATAACAAAATGGCATTAACTAAGGTGTAATTTCTAGTGCTGCCATGTTTCAAAAAACCCAATGATATCTGACAGTATCTGGGAGATGTGTCTGTAATGTATGTTCCTATCTTGCTCCAACTAGAGCTGCACTGAGCACTGTTCTTGCTGCGTATCATCATCTATGGACACTTCCAGTGCAGATGAGTTGTGCTAGTGGGCTAACATATGCTTACAACAGGCTTCTGAGTCTCATGGACAAAGCTGAAAATTATTGAGTAGGAGGAAGAAAGACACGTGGGTCTTCTGATGGAGGTGTCCCTGTGCACTTGGGCTCCTGGTAAACATGTGATCCTTGAAGATAAATTGTAGCATAGGATGAAGCCATCCTTCAGCTTGCTCAGGCTTTTGGAGAATGACGAGAAGTCGTGACAGCAAGTGAGCTCTGCAGTGGCAAGGGGAATGCCTCTCTGTGATATAGGGTGCTTCAGTTTGAGTTCTACTCTTGTTGAAAAGGTGCGAAATAATTATAGTTTGCATCTATTATTTACATGTTGTCAATGTTCGTACACGTTGTGGTACCATTCCTCAAAAGAGAGTCAGCTGGATAATGTTATTCTGTCCTAGGGTTGGGTTCACGGTCATTCACGCACTTTGACGCTTTGTTCTACAGGTAGCCAGGCTGTGGGGTATCCAAAAGAACCGTCCAGCCATGAACTATGACAAGCTGAGCCGATCCCTTCGCTACTATTATGAGAAAGGCATCATGCAGAAGGTCAGTTTGCAAAGCAGATGGAGTTTTTACGCTTTTAGTGATGCTTCTCTTGTTTGAGATAGGAAGTCTTACAGGTACAGAATGTACTTGAGCTAGCCAGGCATCTTGAGTTTTCTTTTGCCATAGTTTCTCTTTGCAGCAGTTATACGAGGAAGGTGTAAAGGAGCTGAATCTAGGCAACATATGGGAAATAGAACAAAGGGGAATCATGATTTCTTTCTTTTTCTATATATGCCTGCGGTCAGCAGAGTTGGAATTTATGCAGCTGCAAGGACATACCATCAGCCTAGACTTGCCGTTGGTGAGAGAAAGGCTGCGTGGGGGTTGGTCCTACGTGGTAGGGATGGTCTCTTCCAGACCCAGGGCACTAGAGAGGGTATCTGTGGGTGTAATTACGTCACAGTACAGACTCGGCAGGGACTGTTGATGCTGTTGCTACCTGGACGGAGTCATGTGGCAGCATCCCATTTCTCAGCAGCTGTTCCAGGGGAGACCAGAGCAGCAGACAAGCAGGAGGACAGCACAAGGAGAAGTTTACAGCTCTGACATGTCTCGGGGTAACGGGCTAGAGCAGCCAGATGTTGTTGCCAGCCCTCTCTGCTGCTGAGGAGCATTGCCTAGTGCTGCCCACGTGCCCACTGCATTCGTCTTGTGTCTTCCCTGCAGGTGGCTGGAGAGCGCTACGTGTACAAGTTTGTGTGTGAGCCTGAAGCCTTGTTCTCTCTGGCCTTCCCTGATAATCAGCGGCCAACTCTGAAGGCAGAGTTTGAACGGCAGATCAGTGAAGAGGACACAGTGCCTCTTTCTCACCTGGATGAGAACGCCACTTACCTGCCGGACCTTGGGAGCCTCCCTCCACAGCTTTACAGCAAAGGCTACACATACTAGCGTTGCTGGGAGCACAATGTGCCACCCTTGCTAGTGTGTATGAGGAGATGTCTGGTTAGTATTCAATCAGCATAAACATTTTTCCAGGCCAGCCTAGGGCACTGAACTACGAATACCTGCTTTGGCCAGGAAAAGTGTTCAGGTACACATGTGGGGGATCACCTGACAGTTGACATGGCTCTTGTGTGCTTGTGGTAAGACCCTCATATTTGTCAGGATGGGACTCATTCTCAGCAATGCAGACATCTTCCAAGCAGCAGAGCTGCAGCGGCAGCAGCATATCAGATAATTGCTGCCTCCGGCCAGAGCAAACGAGCCTGTCACAGTACCTCCCTTTGGCGAGGGAGGAGATGCCGTCCTACTGGGCTTTTTTTCAGATACGACAATGCTACAGTGCTGCTGCTGACTTCATTCTTCCAGTCCATGTACTGAACCTCTCTGTAGGATCTGCCCTCAGCAAGGGATGGCGCTGACCCACACGGACTCACCTCTGAAAGGCCAGTCTCACCTTCTTCCCAGGATGGCTGCAACACAGCGGTGACAGATCATATGCCTTCCTGTGAACTGCTTTGCGGGAATGGGGAATACTTGTCTTGTATGTGCATGCTCCTGCCTTATCACCTCTTTTCTCGTAACACTCGACGTCAGGGCTATCTGTTATTTAGGCACTCTGTCTGAGCTGGAAGCTCAGAGTCTGGAGGCTGGCTGGCTGTAGCCTGAGGCGCTGGCCAGGGTTAGGGGCAGTTCTGGACTACATGGCACAACATACGATTTAGGGGAACCACAGAGCTGCCCGATTGCATTGGTCTGGGGCACAGGTCACAGCCAACGTCACCTTCAAGTAGAGGGATTGCAGGAGGCAGCAAGGTCCGAGCCACCAGTTCATTGTAGTGTTGTGACATTTCCAAACCAAAATTCAACATCCTCAGGATCTTTGAAGACCTGTCAGACTCTTGAGCATGCCCATCCTGGGCTTGGCTAGAAAACCATCTGAGGCAAGAAAGAACCTGGTGGAGGTGTGTCAAGAAAACGTTTTACAAAGTAACGTAACCCAGACACAGTTCTTAATACCTGAATTTAGACTTAACCTCCTCAGATGTTTGTGTGTTTGAGGGAAATCCTGATGTGTTGGAAATGCAACTGTCTCTGCAGCCCAATGCAGCACATGCAACTTAACAAGACTTTGACTGGTTTTTCCACCATAGTGAATGTTTATAATGCGCACCACATCCTTATTCAGAAGTGCCTCACTATTTAGTTAGCAGCTCCAACCATGCGCCCAGTCAGACAAGGAGCAGTACAGTGTACCCGTACACAAAAACCTTGTTTCCTACTGCTTCAGACTGACGTTCCAGCTGCTGCATACAGAGCGCCACCAATGCTGCCAAAGTGGTAGCCTGTAGAGAAAATCCTGTATATTGACTGAAAGCCTGATTTCCCCCGATGACTCTCCCCTGCATGGCTAATGCCAACCCTCCCAGCTTTGTCCCTGGGCATGAGGGCCAGGAAAGGCAGCTCTCCCTGCCTGAGAAGAGGTCAGATACTTGGAGCAGCCTGCTCTGCTGCTGCCTCTGCGTGCCCTGTGCGGTCCAGGGACTTGGTGCTCTGGCAGCTCCTGGCCCTCCTGCTTTGCTCTGCTCGCACCTGGCAAGCACGCTTTCTCTGGTGTCCCAGAAGTGAGGGTGAAGGGAAACCCTTCCATTGGTATAAGCTGCCTTTACTATTTATGAGTGTAAAAATACTATAATTAATAAATTGGTCTACGTCTTTGGCAGTGCTCCTTCATTCAGCCCCTGGCTAGTCATCCCTTACCTTCGGAGCTTGCTTTGCCCATCTCCTTGGCATCAGCTTGCAGCTTTGAGTAGCTGATCCAGAGAGTTCAGGGACGCGTGTTTACTTCTGAATCTTGGTGGAGTTCAAGAAATTAACACTTCACTCCTTCGACATCCTGACAACCACTCACACAACCAGGGCTGAAAGATCACAGTGAAATATGTAACCTCCAACTGCACCTGGTGTCAGGGGAACAGTTCTCTGCAGCTGCAGAGAACATCATCCCCCACGCGCCCACACTGACAGTATGCAGGCTACCCAGCCAAGCTCCATGGTTTTAATTAGCTTTTCCCTGAACTTCATATCTGTCTTGAGCAGTGGCACTTCCAGGCTGCTTGCTAGGAAAGTGAGCGTGTTACTGCCTGCTGAGCCAGTAACACGATCGGGGCAAGCCGGCAATAAGAGCAGCACTGTGCGAGGCGGCAGAGCTGAGAAAGCCCTTGCGTGTGCCACCCACACGGGTCTCGGGGAAGGCTANAGCGTGTTACTGCCTGCTGAGCCAGTAACACGATCGGGGCAAGCCGGCAATAAGAGCAGCACTGTGCGAGGCGGCAGAGCTGAGAAAGCCCTTGCGTGTGCCACCCACACAGGTCTCGGGGAAGGCTACAGCAAGGACAGGAGTTGCCCTGAAGTGGAGGAGCTCTTTTACGCTGCACCTTCCTGAAGAGAGTCAGGTACCTCCTATGGGAAGTATTCACACCTTCTGGAAGCAAAACGTAGGTGCGGGCTGTGCCCTGCTGCAACACGGTGTTTCTAACAAATGAGACTAGTAGCTGGCTTTTATCTGACATCTCAATCTCAGGATTCCCAAGAACTTTACATTTACCAAGTATTCATTGGGCTGCCCTCTGCCCAGCCAATCTGCCTTCCAGAAAGGGAATCCAGGGAGCTAGTTCACATTTGCATGAAGTTTTACCTCCATATTTCACTCAGGTTTGTCAAGTCAGTGCAACAGATCGATAGCTGCAGAGCAGTTCTGGGAATCAGCAAGATCAGGTTCTCATAATTGACGGCGGTGACCTCCAAAGTGCACAGATTTGTAATAACCAGATCAGAGAGCTGGCACTCAATCAATATGCTCTCTGTTTCCAGTTCAGCAAGACAGAGAGGCAGCTGATTAGGGAAAGACGTTGGAGACAATAGACGAGTGTCATAAATTTCTCATGCTGGTCCTGAAAGTGCCAGCCCCATCCCACCACACAGAAGATGTTTCAGTTTTGCTACCTATGCACTTACATGCCTGTTCACAGAGCAAAGTGGCAACAACTCTTGCCACAGGCAGGCAGCAGAGCTGTCTCTTCCTGAGCTGAACGCTTTTGGCACTTGAGTGGGGAGAAGTGCACGTTCCCGCGTGACAGCACATACAGCCAGTGTAACACACCTTTAGGTCAGTATCCCTTGACAGTACAAATTCACAGCTGAGCCTTGCTCTACATTAGGCAGGTAAGAAAGGTAAGACAGACACCGTTCTTCTTCATGGAAAACCCTCTAAACACGGAGTTCTGCTCACGCCAAACACTGACACCTGGATGCAAATATACCTCACATTCTTACACTTTTTTGCTATTGTTTACTCATTATATTCAAGATTTACTCTAGCAGCTTATTCCTCAGGATGTGATGATGCTTTGGAACGAGCCAGAAATAAACTCAGCAGTCATTTCTTCCTAATGTAATTTTTTCTAGATTTACTTTTTTTCCACGTGGTTGCTGTTGTTGCAATGGCTTTGCTGTTACTCCCGCTATATCAACAGTACGAAGCCCGGCAGGAAGCACCATAAATCTACTACCCAGAACATGATGCAAAGTTCCTTTCTGGTCATAGTAAATAATTAACGTAACATTACAGCACATCCCAGATGTGCCCTTAGAGTGTACTGTCTAGGGCAAAGGAATTATCCCTGCTATTAATGGGCTGCCAAGCAGAGCTGAACTATCTGATGCAATTTGCTGAGGCTAACCCAGGAGATATTTCAACTACCAGATTCCACATCCTGAAATCAGCATGAATAGCGGTAATGAAGAACAAGGACAGCACAAATCTCACTTTATTGGTTGGGTACTGAATGGGAAGGGAAGAGAGTTATTAGAAAGCACATTAATCTTTTTCAGGCTGCATACAACACAGATGGCTGATGTCACCTGGCTAGGCAAAGCCTCGACAATGTGCCTAGGGCCCGCAGGCAGGTTGGAAGGGGCAATGCATCATTCCTAGCAGTGCTGAGAAGAGTGCCAGGGTGAGACCTGCCAGGAATGAATTCTGGCCTGGCCAGGTGAAGACTCCGTAAGCCACGTGAACAGAGCAGCGTCACCTCAAAAAATGAAGGGAGCAGCAGACACCATTTTGCCCCTTTGTGCCATTCCTGTCCCACCACACAGAGCCTGAAAGGAGTGTCGAGCTCTCTATACCAGACAGACACTCCTGCGTACAGCATATTCTCATTCACACCTGTTTACAAGGCTCAGCAGAGCAAAGAAACCCAGAGCTGGACATGACTCCTTCTGGTCTGCACTTTTAACCTGAGCCCAAGAGGGACTTCTCTCCTTTGCAGCACTGAACGTGGCAGTTACAGTGCAGGGTCAGCATGTGGGACGAGCCTGTGGCACTGGGGTAGAAACTAACATTCACGTTCCAAAATAGCCAGGATCAGCCACTGACTGAGTACGATCCAGTTCACTTCCGCCTTCTTGCCTTTTTTCTAGTAAAAGTGAACTAAAATTGAACTCAAATGCAAGCGTTTTCTACACTCAACAAAAAAGTACTGCTTTCAGCATAGCTTGCAGAACAGAGCTGTGTTTGGACAGATCCACAGGCCTACCAGCTACAAGAACTACAAGATCAGTTGTGATCCAAATAAACCACCCTATCCAGATCAGCGCAGCCCTGCTTCTCCACCTCCAGAGTATGGGCAGACCAGCCAGCGGGTTCGTGTGGGTTACAGAACACATTTGCTAAAATCAGATACTCACTGTATTCCCAGCTGGCTTGAAAGAACAATACATTCATAAAGGAAAAATTCCATGAAACTGCTAGTGGGTCACTATCACAGCCTTCTGCAATGGTCACTGTAATCTCATGAAAACCGAATTACTAAAAAACAAAACCCGCGTTGTGTAAGTAGCACATTGCTGCCACACTGGCTCTGGTAACAAACCCATTAATGAGATTAAGGTAGTTACTGTAACAGATGGAGCATGTACGGGACCGGCTGTAAAAATAGTATTTATCCTTCTTGCACTAAGGGCAAAAGGTTGTTTTTGGATGTGTGCGAGTGTGCATACACACGAATGTGTAAGTTATTCTTCTGCTGTGAATCCTTTTGCTTGTGACAATCAGCTACCACATGCAAATCGGCCTATGGCACATGCTGCTGGAGTCTGAGACAAATGACAGTCCGCTCCATCCACTCAGAAAGATTCACATCTCCACAAGCAGAGTAAGGTCCCCAGCGGGCGAGGAACACCACATCAACCTCTGGGGAGCCAGAGCGGGGACAGGAACCAGCAACGCTTAGTCCACACTACTTGCATTAAATGTTCCACAGGCCACACCCTTGTTGAACAGAGAGGTTCACAGAAGGCTTGGAATTCCTTAGAGGAATGTTTCAGCATTTCACATTGCTCCTTGGTCTTGGGGAGCAGGGAAGCAACCCCAGCTTGAGCCTTCACTACAACCCCCCGAAGGCTGGTGCCATTTTGCCAACCTCTTATGGGAACAGCAGTCACTATGATCCTTCAATTTATTCTTGCTTAGTTATTCTCACCCTGTCTGTATCTGTTTTTCCCCTCTGTTCACCTGTACCTAACTACTGTTAGTGTGTTCTCTGCCAGCAGGTGTAAGAATAACGCCAGTGCTTCGGCAGCCTAAGCTTTCCCACTTAGAGCTGAAGCCTCTTTTCAACACCTTAACCAAATGTTACTGGAAGCAGGAAGCCACCCAAGCCTGCGTGGTAGCCCTTCAGTGGCCGTAGCTGCTGCTGTTGCTGGCCATGAGACTGAAGCCAGGGCAAGCACATCTATCTCTTCCTGACATGAGACTGGAGATAGGGCAACGTCATCTCCTCCTAGCACGTGTGTAGGAAATTCCATCCCACACTAGGCAGTGTCTGCAGCACAGTACCTGCTAAAGGCAAGGAGGCTAGTTACTGCTGACAAAGCGACACACACACTTGCATTACTCAGGAAATTTTTAGCAGTTGTGCTAAACATAACACCTCCAAAAACATTCCAAGGCCTCTGGTGGCAGAATTTTTGCCTTTAGGTAAGCAACTTGTGTTACCAGTTCCAGTGCATTAACTCAGTACAGTCAAAATCAACCAGAAGATTCACAATTTATACCATTTAAAATAATGCAGTTCATTTTGATAGAGGCAGGCTGGCAAGCGCTTATGCAAGTGCCTCACTCAAGAGAGCTCAAGGAACACTTGCCCCAGCAAGGGGCTAAAATACTTACTCAGTTATGTAAGCCTTGCCAGAATAAAGCATTAAGTCTGTGGTTTTATCCTAGGATTAGGCAGCTTCTTTTCAGGTTTTTACACAAGAGAAACCAACTAAGAATCACGTAGACAGTAGAAGGCATTAGGATGTCATGCTTAGAAACCTCAGAGCAGTAAAGGGCTGATAAAACTGGTTTTAAACAAATGTGTAAGTGGTTCAAGTTTGTAAGCCAGTATTCTTGTTTCACAGGCTAGTTTTGGATGCAGGGTATTCCAACGCAAGCAGCTGAGATTGACATGGAGAAGTTTCTGTAACTCAATTAAAGTGTATTACTGAAAAAATAACACCAAGGAAAGAAATAACAGACACAAACCAGATGACAACTGTTCACTTAAAAAAAAAACCAAAAACTTCTCTGTGGATGCATTTTCCCCTACCGTAAGTCAGAAAGAAGCTACACTGGAGAAGCAAATACAAAATGAATTTGGAGCAGAAATACCTCAAAGTATGCTGTACAACTGGGACTTCCACTGTGCACGTTTTCTCTTTTACATCTTTCATTTGACTTTTGAAAGTCCATGCAAATTTTCATAGAAAAAAGTAACAGCTGCAGGGTTTGTGGAAAGAAAATACGCTTGGAAGAGTATTCAGTAGGACAACCTTCTCTGCCTAATGCCATAATGAAAAAAGCCTCCAAACTTACGAAATTTCTAATTCTATTTAACTTTATGAAGACGTAGCACCACAGGAAAGCTCAAGGCATTTATACAACATAATAAAACATTATATACAACCTCCCTGCCCACCTTTGTACACAGATACAGATTTCCAACACAGGTACTTTTCAGTGTGAAACACTGTTCAAATCCACTGAGTGTAAAACAACCAGCCAACTTCAATGCACTCATTTAAACAATAATTTTCGCAAATGCCCTAGCTTTGGGGAGAAAAAAAAAAATTGTGTATCTGCAGCTGTGGAGTCAAATAAGTTTCATCTGTTTGCAACAGAAAAAAATAATTTACAGATAGCTTCAGCATGACATAGCACACACTGAACAGTCAATTTCTTTTTAAACAAGGAACTGTTATACTATGTTTTACAGACCTTTTAGCTGTAAGAGCATATTCTGTTATAAAAAACCAGCAGTTGTGATGTCACCAAACATTGTAAGTGGAAATAAAACACATGACACATTGTACAGAAAGTCTAAACATCTGTAACCACTTATGTTCACAGACAGAGCCGTGCCGCAGAGTGGATGTGGTTAATTACTGTTTGATACACTAGCCTTCAGCACACAGGAGATGGTGATGAAGGATAAGACTTGCAGTCTGACCTGTGCCATTGTCCAAGTATAACTGACATTCTAGCTGGGTTTCAAGCGATCTTTCCTGCCTTATCCCAGAGCCACAGATACTAAATATCTCACCACAGATGGCTTGCATAAAAGACAAAACAGTTACACCGAACAGGAAAATGCATAAAATAGGAAAAATTGAGAACAAGTAGCTCCCAAAAACCAGTCTCTGTCCAAAAGCCTAAGGAGAAATAAATCCCTTTTAGCAGGGTAAAGAAACAAACTATTCCAGCCTCTATTTGTCTGGTTGTTCAGAACACAGTTAGGTGGGTGAACAACTGATTTTTTAATCATTATCTTTCTGCTGTTGTTCAGCTCAGTGCCCAGATTTCCGAGTCTAAGGTTTTGTCTCTTAAAAGGGGAATGACTGAAGAAGTAGTTCAAGAACCATTTCTGAAAGGATGCAACACGCTGAGGAGACCCGGGCATTTGTCACGCGGCTATGGAATCTGAGGGGTAGCTGACATGAGCACGCACCGCCCCCGTGTGCTTTTGCTCTGAAAAGGCTTATTTCCTGTTCATTTTGTAGGTAAGCTTCAACTGAACGTTCGTTCTTTCAGGACATTTGCATGTCATCACAGTCCCACAAATATAAAACCAGTAAGAGTCCATCAAAGAACTATGCTCATCGCCGTCTGAATGCACGTGATATCCTCCAAGCATTGGGCTCCTCATAGCGATTGTAAAGGGGTTCTAGCCGCTGCTGCTTTTTCTGTTTGCTCAGCTTCGTTGGATCAGAAACCTTGAAGAAAGCTGGTGCAAATTCCACTAGCCAGCGAGGATCAATAGTTGTCACTTCACGCATATACTCCTTGGTGGTCAGCACCAGTTCATGATACACCACCCTGAGAAAAGGGACAGTGACTTTGGAAATTAGTCTTTCCCAAAAAGAAGAGGCAAGGCAAGTGCTGGAGTATCTATGCTTGCCCTTTTATCTCTGTTTCACTCTCCTTCAGCATAAGGCTCCTTTATAAGCTCCAACGCAGGTTCCAAAAGAACCATCCAGAAGAGCTATCTTCTTTTTGCTCTCCTACTTCACAACTACTCTTCAGCATAGAATGATGTCATTCCATTTAAAACAATTCTCTCTCCCTCCCCCTTCCCTAACACTCACTTCTGCAATACAGAAACACAGAACTGCAGGCTTCAGGCCTAGCCTTGGCTCAAAAAGTAAGTCTCACCTCTGCGCCGGCACTAATTTTAGCAGCAGAAAGAACCAAAAGCAGACTTGAAACTTTTCTCACTCTGCTTACTGCTTAGAAACCAGCAGCCTATACTTTGATCTGTACTCCACAGATACTGCATGTCACAACCTTTTCAGTTATAAAGTCTGAACTGAAATAGAAAATTAAATTGTATTGCCTTCCTTACCATTCTGGCTGCCTGTTGAAGAGAGCACTGGATGGGTGGATATAGACTACTTGTTGATCAATGAGTGTCCGATAACCTTCCTGGGGATCCTTCTTTGCTGCATTTCGGAAGAAGCCACTACAGATGGCCTTCTGGACTCGAACTGTTGCCTTCCCACAGGATACCACATCCAGCTTGTGCCTGCCAGACAAGAGTTGGAAAGAAAAAAATTAAGAGTTCTCCAGATTTGGGTGCAGCTACCAACATCAGATTAGCAGATTTTGTTCAGCCACTACAGTGTAAGAACACTAAGGAAACAGCATCACTACTTGTCCTTCTCAACATGCTCACCTGTCCATAATGCCCAGCATCTGCTTGCGGATGTCCTGTGCCCTGCGTAAGGATCGTGCCTGGATAAAATTTTCATAGCACCAGGGATTTGAAAACTTATTATTCTTCCAGGAATTGTACACAGCCAGCAGAGTGAGGTGGTCACCTTCTGTCTGATGGAACTTTGCTTTCTTTTGATCAGCAAGTGCTTGTTTATCCTAACATGTAAAATATGTATCAATCAGGTATCTACATCACAGAGACTATCCTTATGCAACATGAAGGACGACACAGGCTCTTTATCACTCGTACCATGACTTTTTAAGTCTANCTTTTGATCAGCAAGTGCTTGTTTATCCTAACATGTAAAATATGTATCAATCAGGTATCTACATCACAGAGACTATCCTTATGCAACATGAAGGACGACACAGGCTCTTTATCACTTGTACCATGACTTTTTAAGTCTACCAACAAACAGATGACAGAAGACAGCACAAAATTCTGAGTGGTGAGTGACTAAGGATCAAGTGATGAGAATCTAAAGGTCACTGGGACTGCTCTCACTAAACCAAAGCTATGCCTGTATGAAAGGAAAGGCTAGAGCTGTTCTTGCCATAGAGAGACCTCACGTAGACTCTCCTAATGACTCTCCAATGGGTGACAATGATCTGACTGGAAAAGATAAAGAATTTTTTTTTTTGAGTGATACTTTTTACTCAATTTCAGCCCCTATTTTTGGAAAAATACTTCAACAGCTCATTTATACTGTAAGAAGTATATACACGCATTGAACTAGCTAGTTTTTTTATTGCTCTTGAAGGAACCTCAATTACTCATGAACAATGGTGCTGAACCAGTAGCTTTGACTCCACTGACCTACCCACCCCTCCCCACTTCTCCAATCTGCAGATAAAACGTTAATCAAACAAATGAAGTTAACAGATTAAACTGCAGCAGGCCATCATAATAAGGAAAAAATGGATTCAAGAAGAGTCTGCTGGGCAGGAATCCTACCACAGCATAGTCTGCCACTTGCTGATTTAAAAGAAATTAGCACAGGATAGGATTGCCATGAAAAAATACATTACGTGTATCTGAAAATAACAGAGGCATTCTGAACTCCAGAGTTGGGACTGACGTGGTTTAGGGTTTTATCTTTACTGGGAAACGCAAAGGAGAATGTGAAACTTCTAACTTCCATCTTCCCGTCTGCAAAGAAACTACCAACATCCACAGCTACAGGGTGTTTAACCAGAAGGTACATCAGAAATGTAACGTATGAGCACGGTGTAGCCAAGCTACAGGTTTATTTTGGCAAACACGCTCACTCTCTGGCACCTGAGGCAGGCACACAAAAACACCCAAACTTTAACACTGCTGCTTCTTGGCCGCATTCCTTACCTTTGGCCTGTAGAACACGTTCTGTACAGACAGCATGGAGACTATCGTCAACATTTCCTCACTGCATCCCAGATGTACAGACATGATCAACATCTTACACAACATAGGCTCCAAGGGGAATTCTGCCATCTGCAAGAAAGCTGTTTTAGGGTACCCTGCAACATCTTGGAAAAATCTTGAGTTCTCTCAGTGTAAAAGAGAGCAATGCCCTTTCTTCTGTGTTTCTTTTCCAAAGCAGGGGGGCTTTACCCAGAATAACCTTACTCAACATGAAACAAATTATTTGGCCATATTTACTATCACAAGAACATACCAATAATTACATGAAATTTTTAGACATTAGTAAAAGTTATGTTATGAATAAGGAGAAGTAATAGCTGATCCTTAAAAAGCAGAAGACATGTAACTATGCTAAGTGAAAAGCTACCAACAAAACACAAAATAGGAAAAGGAAACCAACAGTGCTATGCAAGTCCTTATATAACTACTCTCACATCACCCCCTAAATATCTGCAACTCAGCCAGTGCTAAGAAGCATTCTATTTCACCTACCCTGCGCCCCAGTCGAGTGAGCAGTCCCTCATCATCCAGAGCTCCCAGGGTGTACAGCTGCTCCATGGCAGTTATGAGAGTTTCCATTGGGGGAGCATCCATAAAGTCAAAGGAGAGCAAATCATTGATGCCCATAGCCTGAACAGAGGGAGTGGAGAAAACCTAAGTTAAAACACTGAGAAGCAAGACACCAAACTCCAGCCAGAGATAAATAACCAGCAAACAATGAGGCACTACAGAACTTTAAGCAACCCTAGCTTCATGTCCTTATCCTGACTGTTACAGCAGTCACAAATACATGGCTTGAGATAATCTGCATCGGCCCATGGCTTTCACCCACCGTTCAGTTTTCCAGTCTGCTTCTCTCGTACTGTTCCATACACCTCTTGAGCAAGACAATTCAATCCAGGAGACACATAGGCTAAATGCTGCTTTTGAGGACTTCCTGGCTTGTAAACCAGGGTGGCTTGACAGCTCTAATGGACACTAAATATGCCTCCAACCTTCCCCTTGTTCCCAGAAAGCGGGAAAGGCAGAGATTTCCCCAGCTGTTATATACTGGGTTAGATCCAGTTCGCACACACCCAGAGGAATGGTACACACTTAGAAGATGCGTGTGTTTGGAGGTCAAAAACCACTCTAAAATAGCGTCTCCTATCTGTTAACCACGTAAGTGTACCTTACATAGGAAACATGTACTGTCCTTGAGATTCCAGTTTCTCATACCTCCTGCAACTAACTGTTCTGTGCAGTTGAGACTTATAATTAAGGTGGATATTCAACATTATAACCCTCAATAGAAAAACGCAGGAGCAAGCTAAGTGCCTGAGAATTGCATTTGATGCAGTCTCCCTTCCAAAACACCTCTGTTCACCAGAAGGACCTGAAATTACAGAAGTATGTCATGAGGCTCATTGTCCTGGTTTGAGCCACGGGACAATGAGCAGAGACTCATTTATTCAAACACTTAATGATCATGTTGGCTTGCTACAAGTTTGTGAAATACCCACCTTCAGGGAAAGTACCGTACTGGCCAAATTCGTTCTCTGGATTTCAGGCACATTGGTGGTTAGCATTTCATCTCGATAAGCACGCTCTGTATATAACCTGTAGCATTTTCCTGGTCCTGTTCTCCCAGCCCTTCCTGCTCGCTGCTTTGCTTGAGCCTAAAGGTAACAAGGCATCTCAATGAACAGGTGCAAACAGGCAGAGGTGAAAAATAAGTAAAATAAAATTATTAATTATTCACAATTTTGCTTGTGTCCAATACAACCCAGGAAAGTATGTATTCCTTAGGCACAGCCTCAAGGAGTCTCAGGGAGTTATCAAAAATGTGGTTTTATCATTGCCGCACTTTGCTTCCACGTGCTTAGACATCACATCATCAAGATACATCTTACCAGCAGGGGAGGAAGAAAAAAAAAAACCAAAAAAAGTCAAACACAGAATGCCTGCCTGTGAAATTGGTGTAACAACCAGCTGGTCAATTCCAGTCTTGGAGTTATAAACTTTCTGCTTCACAAAGCCAGGATCCACTACGTAATATATTCCATCAATAGTCAAAGATGTCTCAGCAATGTTAGTGGCGATGACAACCTGCAAACAACAGTATGATTCAGTACCAGTTCTGTCTCTGGCTGCCAAGCCAACCGTGCTGCTCAACTTAAACCATTCTACATGAGCAGTTTGTTATAAATGCAACTACTATCACTTAACATCAAAAGCAGAAATGCGTTCACAGAGGAATAGCAAGAAGTGTTATCTACAGTCAAAGATGGACAGGTTTTAAGTGTCTACATTTGTTTTAGATTTGCACAATGTGGGAAAAGGGCATAATAAAATCCATAATTAAAAGCAAGAGAAACATCACTGTAAGTTTATAAGTAGACTGCACTGACTTCAGGGAGAATTTCTGCCTATCGCTCAAACACAGCCCATATTTAGAGAAGAATCTTCCAGAGAATATATCTCTAGATATTCATCAGCTGTTTGGTAGAAAATTTACATCCATCCGACAGGAACTGCATTTAGATTTCACTAAAGTTAGTATCTTTTAATGGCAACATTAAAAAACACCAAGAACATCCCACACAGAGGTTTGCTACACCAGATGTTTCATACACATTCTCAAAGGCTTAGGATAACATGTATAGGCATCTACACAACCAAAAACATGCTCCAAGCTACATATAAGCCACCTTTTCTCCAAAACTACATCATTAACTAACAGAAACAGAAGTGCTAAAAAAAATTTAAAAAACCGTATGATTAGTGGCGTAACATAAGTCACTATTAAAATCTATCAGCAAAGATGAAGCCATACTTAGGTGAAATTACCTTTCTGCTTCCTGGTGGGGCTGGGTCAAAGATCCTGGTTTGCATTTCACTGGGTAAAGCCGAATACACTGGTAGAATAATCAACTCTGGAACATCAGGTCCTAGAGATTTCATCCTCTCGTAGAGGATTTCACAGGCAGTGTCAATCTCTTCCTGACCAGTTAGAAATACCAAAATGTCACCTACACAGGAAGTAAATTAAAATATCCACAGAATCAATTCTGTTCAGTACAACTTCTGCATTACCACATTTCCATCTCTCACTTTTTCCGTTTAAAGCAGAGGATCCCCGACTTTTGCTAGCCCCCGGGCAACAACGCTTAGCCAGAAGCAACATACTCCAGTCTTTCACCCAACTTTTTCAGCATTTTATCTACTGTATTTGAAAACAATAGAGGATAGTGCTGAGAGCATTTTGCTCACGTTACTAATACATGATCCATGACTTACAGAAAGACCTCACTCATTGGTATTGGGAGTCCTTGAATCAGCAATCACCCTGAACCATTCTCCACTCACCTGGTGGCTCTGTTAAGTGTATCTGCATCACCGTGATCAGACTGGCATCCAAATAATCTGTCTCTGGCTCTTTTGTATACAGAATTTCTACTGGGTATGTTCTGCCAGGAATTGTGAAGATTGGTGCTTCGTAGAAATACTGAGAGAATTTCACAGCATCCAGCGTTGCTGACGTCACTATCAACTTCATATCCTGCCGTTTTTGCACTGTCTATAGCAGCATAGAAAGTTCAAGTCATTTATTGCCTTTGGGACTATTAACATGTGACACCTGACTTAAGCCAGAGAAACATGACCAGTAATATCAGGTGTTTTGATGTCTGAGTAGAGGGGCAGCTCATTCCAGTATTCAGAATTTCAAACAATTGACCGCTGAGGTCACATTTCAAACCCTTCTTACCAGCACCCATCACAGAAAGCCTTGGTCAGAGAAAGAAGGGCAAAGCAAGAACACTCCTCTCCTCTTCCATCATTATGAGCATCCTGGCCTGCAAATTCTCAGTGTTTCTGCTGAATTTTGCTTGCTTTGTCTTCACACAGAGGCTCGTCTTACGAAAATTTGGACTACAAACCCTTAGGAGCATTTGCTTTGCTTCAAGAGACTCTTAGGAGCACACAAATTAACTTGACTTGTGTGACTTTGCCCTTCCCTGTGCACTCCTACCCATACGTAGCACACAGAATATTTATTGTTGAAGCAACAAAAATCAAATGCTACATTACCTTCTTCAGGAGCCCAAAGAGCACATCTGTATGTATGGTCCTCTCATGGGCTTCATCAAGCATGATAATGGCATACTGAGTCAGATCAGGATCTATCAAGCACTCCCTCAGTAACATACCATCTGTCATGTATTTGATAACAGTTTCAGGGCTAGTGCAGTCTTCAAATCGAATGGTGTAGCCAACCTAAAAAGAAGAGTTGCACAGAAACTGAAGCTACAGAATTAAGTTATTAGCACCATTATCACCATTATTTCCCAGTTTGATTATTCTGCAAGGGAACTGACACACTTTGCAAGCCTACAAGGTAACAGACACATTGACACACAAGCAAATTAGCTCCAGTACTGATTTTTCCTGCTTTTCCTCATGCTTATTTTAGCACATTCTTCAGCACAGAAATTCACCTCTTGTCCCAAGCAGCAACCAAATTCCTCTGACACCCTCTTTGCAACAGACATGGCGGCCACTCTGCGAGGCTGAGTACATCCAATCTTTCCTCTTGACGTATACCCCGCCTCAGCCAGATACTGGGTAATCTGCGTTGTTTTCCCAGATCCTGTCTCTCCAATAACAATCAGAATCTGGTTGTCATGCACAGCCTAGAAAAGGTCATAACAGATATACTAATCAAAAATTAAAAACAAAAAACCCAGACCAAACAAACAAATCAACACAGTGTATCTAGGACTAGACTTGAGTACCTACTGCTCTTGCTTCAGCTGACCCAGACCAAAAATCATACAAATGCTTGTACTGATTAAGTCAGCAAAGTGCTTAACCATTTAGAGCTGATTCATCCCTTGCTGACATGATCCTAGTTCCAATTTTTACTTACATCAATAAATATCTGGAGCTTTATTAAAATATACAGATATACATATAATCCTTTAAATAATTATTCTGAACTCCAGTTCTGCACTTACCAACTGGCTATTCACTTCTCAACAAGCTAAGCCAAGAATATTTATTTTAAATTATTGCTTGCTCAAACAAGAATGCCATTTCAAGAGTCTTACTTGTATCAGCTGCTCCTTCAGTCTGAAGATTGGGAGACTCTCTCTCTGCTCAATGATGGAAAGCTGGGTCTTCTTACCATAAGAAGCTTTGTTGCCACCAAACGCATGTTTCTTCCACTCTGGGATATCATTGGGCATCATCCCAATACCTCGCATGTTTGCAGCTATTTGTCTCCCATCCACTAGAAAGGAAAATTGCACCATTACATTTAGGTTCACACAGCACAGACTCTGATGGTCCTGCTCCTATTGTTCCATCATACATGCCTTCTATACTTGTGTGTTTAAGTATTTTTTAAGTTTTTACACATATACCTCCACTATTACATTAATTTCCATGTAAAAAATCGCTTCACCACCCATCGCACCTTTTAGTAATGCATCCTTGACCGATAGCATGATATACCTGTACATTTCCGTTGACATCCCTGTTTTCACTTCAGTGGAAAAGCATTTCTTCTTTGCCTTGCTTTAAAAGTGAGGCTGACAAACACAATTACCAAGGCTGGGTTGCTCAACTATCACAAAAAAGGCACAGTTCACATTGAGACATACCATCAGGGAGAGGATCCACCCAGTGTGTGTTGAGTCCCATGGGGATAGAATCCATCTCTGCTTCTCTCTGGGCTTGTTTAAGTTCTCGTCTTTCTTTAGCTAAAGCACTCTGCATCATTGCAGCCTGGGACAAGGAACCATCCGGATTCTGGAAAGCAAGAAAAAAGTTAAGATTTCAAGCACTCCCAATCCTTCAACTTCAATTAATCTCTGTCACCACTGTCCTTTAGAAGCCTCTTCTGAAGATGCTTTAAAAGATGTTGACTCTTTATCTATTTGACTTCCACAATATTTCCATTAGCCCAGCCTCATGAACTTGCATGGTTCTGAATAATACATTCCTACACTGTCCAGTCAGAAGGATTATGGGCACAACCAATAAAAAGCATTTCTCTACCACCTGCTACTTTCAAAAGGTAAGAAAAAGCAGAACAGAGAAAGTATGTTCTAACACACTTATATGAAATGGTTGTTGCTGCAGGCTAATACACATTTTGGTTCTGTTATTCCACTTCGCTGTCACCAGTTAAGTAAGAAACCAGCTCTGTAAGTAAAGAAAGAATCTTCAGTTCAGTGGTAATGTTTTTCAGGACTCTCAGTAATGTCCAGGTGGAAGATTGGTTGTTAAATTCCCAAATATTTATTTAATTAAATCAAGTATATTGGTTTTAGTCCTGGAAGTCTCTTACCTTTACTATCTTGATAGGACTCATATCCATGCTCTGTTTAGTATGACCTCGAAGGAACGGTGGCTCTTCTTCAACTAACTCAATCTCAAGGTCCTCATCTAAAATCCACAAGTGACAATTTTTATAGAAAAGTTAAACATCTTATTTCAGGCACACAAAAGTACCTCTTCAAATGGTGCTTCCTGTGTATTCTTGATTATGAAGTAATTACATAGTTTTCAAAAGGGAAAACACCACAAATAAAAAGAATGCACAGACAGGGCACATCCAAATGTCACTAATAAGGCTAGAGCAACCCTAGTTCCAAATGTTTAAGACAGTAAATTGTGAGATGCTTCACGTCCCCTTATACTATCACATCTTTTTGAATGAAAACATGTCCAGAAACACAAGCTGTTTACAACAACAATAAGCCTACTTGAAAATACTACCTTCTTCATCATCAACTTTAGGAAGAATCCCAGTCTCCTCATCAAAGTCAGGAAACTCCTCCTTGGAAAGCACATTAGCTGCAATCATCTGGGAACAGAATGAATACAACGTGTTCGTTCATGGGTACGCAATTCAACTCCCATCTATGAAATCTCAGTTCTAATGCTATTGCCAGACTTGTAAAACAGGAGCAAAGGAATGTTATGACTTCAGAACAAAGGAATGGTCCTACATTCTGGCACATGTCTCACCAGGTCATCCAGTTTCTGTGCAACTAGTTCTTCTGTTTTTCTAAATACCATCAGTGTGAGACAGCTGACTTATGCATGGCAGCATTGCACTGATAATCAAATGCCACCTAAGTGTTGCTGGATATAGATTGTCATCCCCAGGTCAGAGTGATCTCTGGAGGTTACCTGGCCCAGCCTCCTGCTCAAAGAAGGGCTAACTTCAGAGAACTAAGCTAGAAGTCCCAAACCACAACAAGGCAGCAATTTAGAGGTAAGGAGTAAGTTACACACACAAACAAACAATCAAGGAGCTGTATTCTAGTTCATGAAACTCCCTAGCAATTTTACTAACACACTACTTCCCTGAATATAAAACATACCTGTTTTATTTCCCATTTCTCCGGGTCTGAAATTCGGGTGAGGCGTTTTCGTTCAAGGCTATCATCCTCCACCTCTGGGGCATTCACCAGCGACAGGTGACTGGGTCTGTCTGGGTTTCTCATAGAGGTTTCTTCATTGGTTTCTCCAACCAGGTTTCTCCTCCGGTTTGGGTTCAAGTCTTCCCCAGTGTCTTGATCAACATCCTACATTAGATTAATAAATCAGCTCTACCTACATTGCACATTACCTATTAACACTGGTGCTCCCTCTAACACAAAAGAAAAAGCAGAGTACGTTTCTCAGAGAAACTACTGCCAACCACAGCCCATACACAGACAACGCTATTTTGCATGTTTTTTCTTCAGCTGGTATTCTGAGGTAAGCACACCCCAAGGCCTGGAACACTCTACTCTGCCTTGACAATGGCAGCAATTTCATTTACAAGGAAATGCTTCTCTCACACTGAAAAAGGAAGAAAAACATAGCAACAGCTTGAGGTTTGCTTGTCACTTAAGCTAACACGTCAAGTCAAAAAATTGTTAGGAACGTTCCATCAAAAGCAAAACCTACAGAAAATTAGTAAAAAGTAACAGGTCACTTAAATACAGATCAGTAACTCAATTTTTTTAACTCCTGCTTGAAGGGTTATGTATTAGTTTTCATCAAAAAGAGCAAAAAATATCAAAAAGAGGCGTAATCTTTAAAAACTTTGGCACCACAAATGCTATTATAAGCACTACAGAACATCTTCCATACCTTCATGCTTAGGCTGGTTTTGGATCCAGTAAAAGACAACACTTTGACTTTTACTCTTTGTCCTTTGCTCACAACATCTGCAACATTGGCAACCCGTCCTTCTCTTCGAAGCTCCGAGATGTGGACCAAGCCCTCCCAACGCTTCCTGTAGATGAAACAGAGGGACATGAGATGTTGCACAATATTACTCCGACAGCCCTTCAGATCATTCAGAGTCTAGATTAAAATACTTTGCTGTCAACTGATTGTCTGTGTATGTTCATGAAGTGTTTTTTAAGGAGAACATTCTCTGCTGTTGAATTTATTTTTCTGAAACAGGCCTTCATTTTGGCATCAAAATCTAACATACGTTACTGCAGCCTCATAACGTCTTTATGACACTAGCAAAAAAAAGAGAACGCAGATGGAACAGTACCAGATTTATTGTGAACATCAGAACGTACCTTAGTCCTTCCAGCTGCACAAAACATCCAAATTGCATTATACTTGTGACTTTGCCATTGTAAATGTCTCCAATGGAGGGCTCCTCAGGTGGTGGACGGTCTATGTGCTTGTCTCTCCATCTCTCACTGCTCTTCTCGACATACTTCTCTCGATCCTTACGGTCTCTACCGGGACTCAGACTTCTGCTCCTCGAGCGGTATCTGGATTTTCCCCTGTTCTTATCCCGAGTCCTAGAATGAGACCTAGAGCGAGATCTGTGCCTTCGTTTCCTGTCCCTGCTACGACTTCGGCTCTTCCTCTTTCTCTTTGCCCTAACAAACAAACATTACATATTTGCTGTGAAATTCCACGTGAGAACAGAGAGATCAGACAATACCAACTGCCAATACCCATCCCCCAAAGACATACTAGAAACCTACCGGTAGTCACTGCTCCTTTGCTTGCATTGCCTGTCTGCGCTAGGCATCAGAGCTTCAAGTTCTTTAAGTGCATCAGCTGCCACTTTCACATCATCTTCATCCAGCATATTCTGCAAGAACAGAGAACCACTCTGGAAGAAGGCTAATAAAAAGTCTGTCACAGAGAATTAACACACAGAAAGGATTATCTACTTAAAAGGAATGTAAGATAAAAGAGACCAGACAGAATACGTGATACAGGGGGAAAAAAGTAATAAAGCTATCCCCCTATTCTGCCACAATATTGAGACAATTCCACTTTTATACAAAAGACAGCTTCACCTCAAATTATTACAGAAATATAAAAAGCAAGTCCTTCACAGCACCTCAATGTCCAAAACTTTTATCTAGTTTGTAATCCATCGTTACTTTGAACATCATGTAAGAAAGGTCAGGCTACAAACTTCATGTCACAAGAGGCTCATCCGCCAGGTATTCTGCAAAACAGTACCAACGTGGCAACTGCTGGAAGAGCTGTTCTTGGTAACTACATGCAACAATACCAGCCTTCAGCCTCTTTCATATTTCATTTCTCATAGTTCACTTTATCCATTCTTTAGCAGGAGACATTCACATGAAAAAACCTTGAAACTAAGAGAACCAGGAAAAAAAAAATTAAAACTTATATTTTCACATACAAAATAAAATCTGCAATTATGACCTTACCCTGATGTTGGGATCGTCTGGCCTGCAAAGGGCTGGAAACAATTCCTTCAACTTTTCCTTCTCCGATTTGGGTTTGACAATCGTCTCTGATTTTGACATTTAAAACAAAAAACAAAACAAGAAAACCCCAAAACTTATAAGACCTAGAAAAACTCACTCTCAATTTTTCTGTAATTGAATATAAAGTTTAACGTTCACCTGAATGCAAAGGTTGATACAGATACTAGAGAGATTCAGTTCAAAGCTTACAAGGTTACCTTCCTACCAATAAAATTCTTGTTATTACTTATGTATTTCACAGATCCACTAAGTAGTGTGCTCAGTATGGTTTTAGTGCCTGAACCGCTTTGCTAGTCTACCACTACCAACAGAGAGACTCCTACTGCAACAACAGGATACAAAGCCTCACCTTACAAGACTAGAACAATAACTACATCAATCTCACCAAACACGGCCTAAAACTAGAAAAGACTAAGAGTTTTGTTTTTCCTTTTACACTGAACTGGTAAGCGGGACAAGATTATGCCTACCTTTGCTTGTAGATGGTTTTGGTGGAGGCCGCATTGTCTGTATGAGACGTAGCAAATTACTAATAAGGGAGTCCTGAAAAATGTAATAAAACACTTATTTAAGAAATGACAGCAACACTGTTTTTCCTTATTACAAGGCACAAGTGAGGGTTTATTAGCAGAAAGAAAAAAAGCTCAATTCTGAAGATGCAGGCTCATTTTCAGAAAGTCACTGGACATCATGTACATCCTAAAAAGATATGATAAGATCAATCTGAAAATAATTATGGTAATTCCATTTAAGTGACTTTCTGCTTGTCATTTTTAATCACTTATTTAATCCAACTACAGTTATTTCTGAGGAACTCACGAACCCAGCATCTAAGTATCATAAAAAGACTTACAAGGACATAAAAAGCAATTTCTTCCATATCTGACATCCTCAACAAGACAACAAGCAGTTCAAGTCCTCAGAAGGATGCTTCATAAAGACTACAAAAGTTGTTCTTTTAAAAAAAAAATAACGAGGCAGCGGATTGGCTCGATGAGACAGGAATACTCAAAGGCTAATTAAGGCGTAGCCTTCCGAATGAAGAAAAACAATAACTACTCCTTACATGTCTCTAAAGCAAAAAGCTCTATAAAATACATCCGGACAAGAAGAATACGTAAATAACGTTCGGCTCTCACTTACAGTGAACTCGGCACCATTCTTCAGAAGAATCGCTTTAAACGTGTCAAACGTAGTATTCTTCTCAGCGAGACTTATCACAAACTCGGCTGTGAAGAAACAGCACAAAGCATATTAGAACAAATAAGTAAGGGGCGGCATAAGCGCGCCGTGTCCGGACAAACGCTCCTCTCCCAGCAACGCAGCGAGCAGCCACGTCTGTCCGCCTCCGCCAAGGCTGCAACGCTGCTAGCGACAGCAGCGCCTTNAGCACAAAGCATATTAGAACAAATAAGTAAGGGGCGGCATAAGCGCGCCGTGTCCGGACAAACGCTCCTCTCCCAGCAACGCAGCGAGCAGCCACGTCTGTCCGCCTCCGCCAAGGCTGCAACGCTGCTCGCGACAGCAGCGCCTTCCCTTGCGCGCCCTGTCGCAGGAGCCTAGCCTGAAGCGCTGTCTCGCGCTCACGACGAGGCTGTTTTGAAAAAAAACCCCGCGGTCCCCCCACCCCTTCGCAAAACGCGTCCCGGCCTACGACAGCGGCCGCGGCGGCCCGGCCCGCCCGAAACGCCGCAGACGCCGGCGCCCACGCTCCCCGCAGGCGCCTGCCCGGCTGCCGGGCCGCGGCCCGCTCGCTCACCCAGGTCCTTGTCGTTGATGCCGAGGTGGTTGTCCAGCTCGGTGCAGACCTTGGAGACGAGCGACAAGTACTCGAGCTTCGCGAGCTCCTCCAGCGCCGCCGCGTCCGCCATGACGNTGACATGGACGTTAGTTACAGCTCCGAAACAGGTATCACTTACTGTATATGCAGCAGAACATTGTGGACTTTGACCTTTGTCCAGGTGCAAATGTTACTACAAGAGAAAAGAGAGTTAATTTTACAAGAGCTGCCTGCACCACGTGTCTCCTGTCCTGAATTATTCTATTGCTTCTCTTCTTCTCCAAAAGTGTCTGTCTTTGCTTGCATAGCTGTTGCCAGAATATTCGCAAAGTTCTCCAAGCACACATTAGTAAAATATGTTTGGGCCTGGCGGCCGACGAGCAAGGCGGAGGGGCGGCGCCCGCGGCGGCTGTGCAGCTCGTACCCAGCGAGCGCCGCCCGTCTGTGCTCGCATCCACAGAGGGCGAGGGCCGAGCCAGACCCCGCGGCGNCTGGCGGCCGACGAGCAAGGCGGAGGGGCGGCGCCCGCGGCGGCTGTGCAGCTCGTACCCAGCGAGCGCCGCCCGTCTGTGCTCGCATCCACAGAGGGCGAGGGCCGAGCCAGCCCCCGCGGCGAGGGACAGGCCGGGCCCCGCTCTCCGCTCGGGCCGCCCGCGCTCTGCCCGGACAGGCGCCCCGCGGGGCTCCCGCTGAACGGGCGGCGAGAGCGAGGGGCAAGAGCGGCCCGACAGCGACGGGTCAGCCGCCTCTGGCGGCACGCGGCCCTGTGTCTGCGAACAGGCGATAACCGGCAAGTGGACAACAGCAGCAGCGACGCGCAGTGGGCAGCGCGTAGCACGACCACCACTACAGCAACCCCAAAAAGCAGTGCAGACGGGACGGGGAGGGAGGCTTTCGGGAGGGGACAGAGCTGCCTCAGCCCCGCGCCAGGGAGGAAGCGGACGAGTTGTCCTTCCAGCGTGATGGGCAGCATCTGTCTCAGTGGACGATACAGCGAGGAGCAACGCTTTGTAACAGCTCCGTAAGAGGGGCTGGTGCAGGAAGCACGTTTGGAAGACGGGGTCAGAGCCTTTCTTCAGTAGTCTTCAACTGTTCTGACACTTTGTTTCTCTGCTTCAGTGGGACACGTGCAGGAAAATGCTGAACTGCTGAGTAAAAACTTGACTCCAGCAGTTGCCAGGGTCCTATGTTACCATCTGGAATGCAGCAGGCAGCATCTAAACCCGAACGTAAGGAGTGACATTTAACTCCTCCAGCGTTTGGCGATACAGCTGCCAGCCCAGGGAGGGGGGCAGGGTGCCAGGGCTGTTCCTCCTGTAAAGTCTGTTGCATAGTTTTGTGCCTTAGGAAAAAAAAAAAAAAAAAAAAAAAAAAAAAAAAACACAAAACCCACAAACACGACCCACAATACCACACCCCAAAGCCAGCTGTTTTCTGGTACTTGTGCAAACTAAGCTTTTCCAGTCAGAGATGAACTCTCTTAGAAGTGAAAGCACACAAGAAAATACTACAAACAACATGTGCTAGTCACCACACACCACTGGCTGGAAAGCAGCCATCTTTTCGGTTCGTTATACAAAATGCATTTTCTTCTCACTGAAACAGATGCCGCTAAGGAAGAGCTAGTGGATGAGGTTGTTTTAAAAATACATATATACAAAAATGCATATTCTCACCTGCTATACTGGACAGCTTAAAACAGCATTCACCCAAGAGTCACTCTCACAAGGTGTTTTGGCATGACATGCAGTAATTTTTCCTAAGACTCAGATACAGAGGCATCAGTCCTGTTTCTTGCTCTTTTCGTGCAGATTGTGCAAGTGTCATTAGATTCTGGTGATGTAGATGTAATCCAGCCAAAAAGTCTCATCGCAGTCCTTCTTTTTCAAGTTATAAAATACTTAAAATTCAGGACAGAAGTGTAAAATTATGCAAGGAGGAAACAACTATAGTTAGTCTGACTAATAGAGCACTGCCTCCAAAGTAGCAGTGAAACACAGAGCGTGGCCCACTGCAGTCAGCCACCCAGAGACACTCCATGCACAGGTCACTCTGCTGAAGCATCAGCTGTGATAAGGCACTGAAAAAAGCAAGCTGCAATCTGAGGGCAGCAGAGTCCACGTTCAACAGGCCAAGTGCGTTACTATCTCTGCGTAAGAGATGGAAGTCTTCTCCAGGAAACACCGAGCTTCCTGTTTAAGGCATATACTGAGAAGAAGCCCCAGAAGTTTGTCTCCCTACGATTTGCCTCTGTGGTAGAATATGCTGCACCCAAAAGCTCTGCTGACCTGGCCCTGTCACAGTGGGCGGTGGTACAATGGGTGAGGTAGCGTGGCATTCCCCCGGCAGTCCACATACTGGTAGTCTTCAAAAGCCAGCTGCTCTGAATGACACAGGTATGTGCAGGTCAGGGTACCCCTGCAAGGCAAAAGCAGACCAGACTGCACTTGTCATTGTCCCAGATGAGACTTCTCCTAATGTAAAGATCCCACGGTGAGCTCCCATTGCCATTCTGTTTTGTCCCTATTACATAGCCCCAGAACACAACCACCAAGATACCCTTGGCTCAATTTCACCTGTTGGAGAGGGAAAGCATCTTTCAGACTGCATTAAAGAAAGCCTTTACAAGATCACTACCTTTGCAACAGCCATGCACTGGCCATTCTAGAAGCCCCTTAAGACTTCCTACCCCAGCATAACACTGCTGTGCCATTTCACCATTTACCCGTTCCCAAAGGGCAAGCGCAAGTCACAGACAGTGGCTGTTTACTGAATTAGCTAGATAAAAGCATGTATCTTTCAATCACTATTGTTTCTGTGCCACCTCAAGAGCTGTTTGCATCAAGTACTTTCTCCTAACACTATGCAATCCACCAGTAGGTAGCATCAGCAGGAGAGAAGATGTGGTGCAGAAAAGTGTAAAGATGACTGGAATCATCTTCAGCTTCTGGCTAATTGAGGGCTTGCAGGTAGAGAGAGCAAAGGTCCTGGCAGCCCATAGCATCTGCTAAGGACAAAGTTGCCTTAACAGCCAGAGCCATTCTCCATGCTGTCCAAAAGGCACCATTTTTACCATGCTTCGAGTAGCGTGGGTTTCTCAGCATATTTTACCTGTTTTTTAAACTTCACAGTACTCAGCACTGATTACAGTTAAAACCTGCATTAAGACTTGACAAGCAAACTTGACAGTGCAGCCCTTCAAATTGCAACAGGAGACCAAGATTTCAACACCTGTGTTTTGGGAAATGGCCAATGACATTTCTTTAGTGACTTGTGAGAATTCCAGCCAGGCGTGCCTCTAAGATTCACATGCTTTCTCCAATCAAATGCTTTTCCTAATATTCACAGTCCATTTCCAGACACAGCAGGTGAAGCCCTGGCTTTAGATTAGCACAAAAGACCATGATGCAAAAGCAGTTCCTCCTTCCTGAAGAAATCATGGACTCTGTGACTACAGTCTGCAGATGGTGAACCTAGAAGTCCGTCTTCCAAGAACGGACCTCACAACCTGGAGTCTGTCAAGACAGATGTGCAGGGCGATCTGTCTAGTGCACACAGGCTACACAAGGAGACAATTTCTGCTGCAAAGTTTTCCAAAGTGGCTTAAATTCAGCTAATGAAGCCACTCTTCTGTGGCTGCATGGAGGCATTCTAGCACTGCTATACCTTGTAAGAGCTTCTCTGTCTCACATACCAAGTTTAGCTCTAACTCAGAGCAGAGCAGTAGCAACCTGTCTCAGCAGGAGCTGTATTATAAAACTGCAGTTGTTCTCCTTCCTCCCTGGCAGGGAGGAATGGCCAACCTGCATTTGCTTTCCCAGCAGGGTCTGTCATACCCTAACACACAGTCATGCTGAACGTGGTCCTCCAGTCCATCCCCTGAACAGGAGCCGCCTCAGGCAACAGAATCTGCAGAAGAGCCTTGCTTTCTTGATGTCAGAACATGTAGAGGCAATCATCCGCACAGAGTCCAGGCTGAAGGAATCTGCCGCAACACCACAAGGCAGGCAGGCATAATCAAACCAGTTAGTACTTCTAGCTCCGGACCAAAGAATTACTTCCCAACAGCTACAATCAGTATTCCAGAAGGAAAGGAATAGGAAAGGCCAGCTTGCCTTAAGCAACGGTGACAGCTCAAGCTGTCAAGTCAGCCTGAATCCAGGCAACTTCTCAGGGCAGCAACAGCTTTCAAGAATTACCTCCTCCTCGCACCTCAGCACACCTATCTGGGTAACAGCACATTCACACTGCAGGCAGTCCTGGTAGTGAAGAACAGTGACTGCAGACCTTATTGAAGGGAGCTGAGTACCAATGTAGGTGACATGGACGTTAGTTACAGCTCTGAAACAGGTATCACTTACTGTATATGCAGCAGAACATTGTGGACTTTGACCTTTGTCCAGGTGCAAATGTTACTACAAGAGAAAAGAGAGTTAATTTTACAAGAGCTGCCTGCACCACGTGTCTCCTGTCCTGAATTATTCTATTGCTTCTCTTCTTCTCCAAAAGTGTCTGTCTTTGCTTGCATAGCTGTTGCCAGAATATTCGCAAAGTTCTCCAAGCACACATTAGTAAAATATGTTTTTTGCTTGTGTAACTCTTCACTGTGGGTCTAGTAAGCATGAGCCTTGTAAATATGCATTGCACCACCCTGTCTGCACAGAAGGTTTGGTTTCTACAAATTTCACACAGTTTGCTGGTCATTTGCAGAGAAGTGTAGTTGTACAAGGTACCTTTTAGCTGCTCACAAATGGAGCATTTAAAGTTAAGAGCCTAGACATCAAACTGATATCATCACTTACTCATCAGAATGTACGGAAAATGACATTAAGCCAACATTAAGCAAATACCAACAAATAAAAAAAGGAAGCCAGTTTGAAATGGATGTGCCAGACATATCCAGATCAGCTCCACACTTAAACTGAAAAGGACACACTCACTCAGCTTCGCTCTACAGACAGGGCCAGCACAAGAAATCCAGTCATGAAAAGCCTATAAGCGTTAGTGTTACTTACTAACTAAGGGAAGAAATCTTCAAGAACTACTCACTAGGTGTTGTCATCCAATATCCTACTGGCCACCATGTAATAGATCTGCAAAGGTGAACAGAAGAGAAAGCAGGAAATACACAAGAACTACAGTTACGTTTGTACACAATTCAGAGCGCTGAAATGGGGAGAACTGGACTCTAACTAGGTGTCTGAACCTAATACCAAGATCTAGACTAATACTTGCTTTTAACAGTAGGTAAGCGAATAGAATCAGAAATTAGATCCAAAAAGGCCTTAAAAGGTCATCTAGGCAACACACCTGACCTTTACACCAAGAATGGATCAGCTGTGTTCAAACTGTTCCCACCAGGGTTTTGTCTAACCTGTTTTTAAGCTTGCCATCATTTCAAGGCAAGCACACAACCCAGCCCACTACCTGAAGAGCAGACAGATGCTCCTTGCCCAGGAACATAGCAGCTTCAGACTCAGCAACATGTAAATTCTTACAACATTCCTCCCTGAAGTGGGATGTGGAAAGCTGCAAGTGGAAGACCTTTGAGTATTCAGAAGGCAGATGACAAAGGAGTGGATCAAGCATACAATAAGCACCTCCCTGTCCAGGACATCAGATTAGTTTAGGAGAAAATGCAACAAACAGCAGAGCTCACCTGGCCACTCTGCAAAGGGCTCATATTCATCAGGGTTTTCACGGTGGTCTTCCCTACTACTAGGGACTGGTGCAAAACCTCTATGTCTAGCTGCACAACAGTGACCACGTAGAAGTTGTTATTAGTTACGTTCAGCACATTCTAGGGAGAGAAGAAAAAAGAAAACCACAAAACCAAACCCACATATCACCTCGCAGCAGGGCCGTATGTTACTGTTGCAAAGCTAGTTTAAATATATCACTGCTACAGCCTTACAGCAACACTGGACCACAACATCCCTTTCAAATCCTCAGGTGTGCATCCAGCCTGGCCACAAAGGCATGTACGCTGCAGTGTCTCCCATGACAGTCAAAGGGAAACAACCAAGCAGCTTAAGGATGCAAAAGTATTCCTAGAATTAATCACAGTGCTGCTTCTACACAGCCCCTTTGGCCTCTGTGTGAGCTGCTCACTTGCAGCCAGGCCAGCCACACCTCTGATGCTGTGAACACACTCTGGACATTGATTCCAAGCAGCCAGAGAGTGGACTGAGATAGTGGGAATGGCAAGACTAGCTTCAGACAGTGATGAGTTAGTTACCCTACACACGGAGCAGCACAGGACATAAGTACAGAGCCCTTCAGATCTGGTCCTCGACTGTGAGCTGAGCACTTACCGTCATGTTGAGGTATATACTGCTGGTGGAGGCATTAAAACCAACGGAAGAGGCATTCAGCCCTGCAGGCAGCACAGTAATGGAACGAGGAAACAGGAAGAAAATACTGAGAGATGTTGACAGCAGGCAGATTGTCACAGCAAGACCTACATAGAGTTTCCTGCAAAACAGCACCAGGGCCACAATCATTCTCTTGGTTCGCCAGCTGCGAGCACCTGCAGTTCTGTTCCAGCTCAAAGGGAGGAGACAATAAAAACTTGAGTGCCAGAAAACTGGGACAGGTTTGTGCAGAACTACACGCCAGCTACCAAACCACAGCAGAAGCAGGGTAGAGTCCCACACACTGACGTGGCACGTTATAGTACAAATTGCTGGAGATCCCCAACAACTGCCACAGAAGATTGTCCAGTGTCTGCTATTGCTGAAAAGAGACAGTAAATACCAAACATACTCCAAGTCAGAGCAGAAAGAGCAAAACACCCAAAGGGCTGAAGCTTTCCTTTGTACACAGAGAAACATTCAAAAGATGAGAAAAGGGGAAAATTTAACAGGACTTACGTTCGTCTAGGCTTCAGCCGCTGATCACCATATGGAATCAGAGCCACCAGCTGCTTCTCTTGCTCTGAAAGAGGTGGCAGCAGATCAGAGACCGTGCTAAGCACAAAAGCAAATGAAGTAAACCACATTGCAAGACACTGCACAGTAGCCTAGTGTCCATCTGCACTCACTGCACAGGTGATGCTGTCAAATTAGAAGGCAAGTATGGTGCAACTAAGATTTCAGTTTGAGCATTCCCCATTCTGGGCAGAACAAACAACTCCCCAGGGGCTCCAGGGTGGGCTTTGAGCAATGACTTAGGAACAGCACTACCTGCCTTCCCACCCCATCCTCCTCCAACAGAGGCAGCCCACAGAAGTCACAAGTGAGCTGGAGGTACCGAGACAGGACATTCCTAGGCTGGATACAACAAAGACCAACTGGTTCAACCAAGGTCTTTAGGCAAAGAGATGCGTATCAACCTCAGAAGGCTCAAAAGGCCCTGACACAGCACACAGAAGAATCACTTACCCCTAGGGATCCTTCCTGTTCCCTGACATGTTGGACAGTTGACACAGCTTTGACGTGCAATGCCCATACAGGGCCCACAGGATGCAGCAGAGTCATTGATACTAGCGTAACTGGCAATTTCATCTTCAGCATCCAGTTGCCTGGGTAAGATCAGTTTGCCTTCACTCTGCTTTTGGTCAGATGACTTCCAGAATGGTGAAAGTTTTCCACCCATAGCTGAAAGAATTATCACTAGGTGTCCAACACAAAAATGCGTTAAGAAAACTGTGTCTGTGAACCAACCTCTGAGAGCAGCACCATTAGTATTTGTAGTAGATCACATGTATCCTAACATTTAGCAAGTTTCTTAAAGCACAACTCTGAAGTTGCTTTAAAAGCTGAGTTGGTGCAGCTAACTCACCTCTTAAACATTCAATCTTCTAGACATACTGGTTGCAGAAAAAGTGTCTGAGGATGCCACCCAGTGGAACAGCATACCAGGTTCTTCTTTATCTCATAGTATTTGGTAAGAGAAGGGAACACTGACTCAAAACTCCCGAAGGTTTTGAGATGATAACACAGCCCAGAAGATCTGCCAAGTTCTTGAATGGTCATTATTCACCTCCATCCAACAGGGAACTCACCTGAATGTCAAGGCCTTGGCATTCCCAATCAAGCACCATGTATTTTCATCACAAAGGCATCAGCTGAATGCAGTTTCCTACCTGTGCCAGTCTTTCCTCTAGGCAGTCTTGTTTCAACAACTAGGATATAGGTAGGATGTTTAGCTGTCACAAACAGCAGCTTCTACGTTTGCCCAGATGATCCAGAGGTTCTGCGGGAATAACCCCTCTGGGTTCTACTATAAAACACACTGGGGATGAAAATCACCGTCTGGCAGTGGAGAACCACCACGACAGAGTTGCAGAGCATAGGGCTTATTCCACAGACCACAAACCTGGGCCACAATGGCAGGACGTGGGCTTGTTCCAGGAGCAGCTGCTGGTTTTCTTTGCTGACAAAGGAAGAACCAGAATCTCATTCAACTAGCAGAGGCAGCTGCAGCACTGCCCATGCAGCCCTGGAGGGCCACACAGGGACCTTTCAGCAGCCCAGTACCCCAGACTGTGAAATTCTGCGAGACACTGGTTAGAGGCTCAAGGCAATTCAGCGTTCCCCAGTCTCTTGCAGCATGCAGAGGGGAAGGGAAGGACAAAGATGCCTGAAGGATCAGGGCTTTTCTAACGCGGGAAGGGCCTCATTATAGTGTACCACAAGTCCCCATCTCTGCAGTCTCTTGGGGGCCCCAGGCAGCGAAGCTGCAGCTTTACCGACACTCGGTTAATGTTTACCGGCTTTTAAAAAACAAGCAGTGAGGAGAAGCGGCAGCCTTTTCTCAGAACTGGGGCAAACGACCAGGAAAGCTGGGAAAGCCGCGAGTGGGCACGAGAGAGACAAAGCGAGGGGCCGGTGGGTGGAGGAGTTTAAGCCCTCAGGCAGCCGTTCAGGTTCACCACCGCCCCTGCGGCCGCCCCCGCCTCACGCGGCGGAACCCCGGGAGAGCCCCGGGGGCTGCTGGGGCGCGCGGAAGGCAGCGGCAGCAACTCGCGGGCTTCGAGAAGGACCGCCGCCCCGCTACCAGGAAGCGCCCCCGGGGCAAGAGGCACCACCA